>BPMX01000011.1:166550-433256 GCA_019972555.1 Ustilago shanxiensis | reverse complement strand
CCGGGAGAACGCCTCTCCGGTCATTCTCCCTTGTCCAATACAATAAGGTCAACCGGTATACTCAAGTCGCCTACACAAGTATCCGAGGTAACATTGAGTTATCCTAGAAGAACACTCTCGGTCACACAGCAGTCCTAACTACCCTACCTAGAAACTAATACTCGGGATGTAGGTTAGCCCCCCTGGTTCCCCCCCTGGTTCCGCTGGAGGAACCAGGAGAGCCACCTGGTTCCCACCTGGTTCCCGGGGATGTAGGTTGGGTCAGCTGGTTCCCCCACCTGGTTGCCTCCAGTGAACCAGACGGAGCATCGGAAGCAAAAGTCATGAGTCATGAGTCATGAGTCGATTCAGGCAGCGCTACGCAGAAAACATGTATTCATGATTCTAGTCATGATCCTATTCATGATTCATGATTACTCGACTCACTTGAGACTGTCACCGGAGCCAAAAGCCTCCGTTCTTCAAGTCATGAGTCCGGAGCATTCATGATTCAAGAATGGCGCAAAAACTTTTATACTTGAGTGTTGCGTGAGTTGAAATTGTCAACTACGGTCTGGATAGTCATGTCGTAACAAAATCGATTTGACCTCCGGGGAGCCACCCCCAGAGCCACCCCAGGTGGCTTTTCACTGAAGCCACCCCGGGCTTCGTGGGTGGCTCCAGCCCATCAGCCACCGGAGGAGGGTGGCTCCAAGGGTGGCTTCGTACGGCAGCCACCAGGAGGGGGTGGCTCCGTGGTTGGCTCCTCGACTCCACCCTCCTGTTCCTCCACCAATATACATACCTCTCATTCAAACATGATACACATCTTGTACATGATACACCACACAGCTTTGCACGTCCAAACATGAAATGAAGATGTACAACAACTTCCATTGAGCCGACATCGCCAACAATCGTGAGTCAGACAAAACATGTGTCACAACGGCTTTAGGCCGAGCAGATCGTGAGTTTGTATGCTGAAAGGGACGACAGCAAGCTGCTGCACAAAGTTGTTGAGGTCGACAACTCGCTCCTCTGCCTTGCTGCTATTGTCGTCAAGATTGTTGAGGGCTAGTCGGATGCCCATGTTGTTGAGATGGCGGAGGGAGGGGTGGCAAGCTCCAAGGACATCAAGTGAGACCTCTTGAAGGAAATGGACATGTATGAATGTCTGTGAGACAACGTCAAGCGCTGTCTCAGACAGTTGAACCTCCTTCTTGAAGATCCAGAGGATCTTTGCAGCATGTACAACACCATCAACAGACAACAGACACCAGCAATTGCTGCGGTTCTCTTGACCTCCTTGTCCAACACCGCCAATCTTGACAGTAACAGGCGTCTTGTCTAGCACTGCAGTGCAGACAAATGATGCCTGTTTGTCAAGGCAAGCAACCCTACTAGGAGATGAAGCATCCCAGTAGGGTGTATAGCGCGGCGGAACACACAGGACGGTCGAGATGTTGCTGTTGCTGTTGCTGTTGCTGTTGCTGGTGTTGGTGCTGGTGCTGTCGGAGAAGGAAGAGGAGGAGGCGTTGGTGTTGGGGTTGGAGAACAAGGACGTGAGAGCTGCTGCTGTTGCTGCTGCTGCTACGGCAGCACGACGGTTTAGATGGTCCAAAAGAAGGCCATACGTGTCATCGTCCAAACGACGCTTGCTCAGACGGGTGTCGAGCATCAAAAGGTCTGTATACTGTTGACCTTTGATGGACTGCAACAGCCTTGTCGAAAAGAAGGCCTCGCTACTGTTGGGAAGCAACTGTTGTACCTCATGTTGCAGTGCTGCATTCCTCACAATTGTAGACTCCAAGACACCACCTTTGTGACCACTAGTGGGAACACCACCAAGAATACTATTTGTTTGTTCAAAAGGCAACAATGAGAAGTGTTTGGGTGAGCCAAAGCGTCTGATGAAGCTGGCCAGATGGCTGACGTTATGATTGTTGAACGTCATCCATGCTGGACCCAGCAGTGCTGCAAGGCCACAGTTGAAGTCTTGGATGAGAACATCAAGCCATTTGACCTAAGCTTTGCTAAGGTCACCACTAACCAAGTTGACAATGCTGCAGAGAAGCATTGCCAACCGGAACACATCTCTAAAACGTTTGGTGCCATAGTAGAAGCGACATCCACCAGCAACAACATCCCCTCAGACATCAGCGTCGAGGTTGAGTGTGACATCAACGTCAGCTCCAGCCTTGTGTTAGGGGTGGCGCGCCAGTTATCGACTTAGAACTTATCTGGAGGTTAAACCAGACTTATCCTCTATTTTGCGTGCGTGAGACTTTAACTTTGAGTTTGCCTCAATATTGCTCGGTAATGTATTTAAGCGCCTGTTAACCTCAATAATGGCAAACCCTGCAAACGCTCCGTTCAGCAGCAATGCAGCACGTCACAAGAGTTGACTATGAGCCACAGCGTCTAGAGCGTCCTTATAGACCGCTGTGCATGGATGACAAGGGGGTCTTGTCTTTGTTGTCATCAACGATGTTGAAAGCAACACACTAAAAGGACTGGTGGACACGACAGTGTCGTGAAATCAGCTATGAAGCTGACAGGGTTGAACACATGGTTCTCTGACTCAAACAGAGGCACACGATGCTTTGCTCCAACTCAAACAGAGGCAGACAATGATGACAGCAACTACTGAATTGCTGACAAGACCGGGAGTAATGCTAACTGAGCAACTTGTAAGATAAACAAATGGTAGAGTGGATGAGCTTCGCTCACCACTCATGTCTATGTTACAGGACGCGCCAGACTGAACGCGTTTGGTATGGAGTTGTTCGGTCTCAGTTGAGACTGAACAAATTACTTGGAGATTGGTTGGTTTTGGAATGGGAGACTCAGACCAAATGGATCTCACTGCGCTCATTCAGAGTTGACCAAGACCAAATGAGTGCACGTCAAGTTATTTGGTCTAGGACAAGCAATTGAGACTGAACGGTTTTCTATCCGTTTGTTCAGTCTCACGCAAAGCTGAGTGGATCCATGTTTGCTCATTCAGGATCAGAGTACATTGCCAGAACCTCTGGTAAAAGGTGTTGTAGCCATCAAGGATGGCGTATAAGGATGCAACGTGGTACAGGAAGATCTCGAGCATGACTACAAAGCCGTAGAGGTAATGGTTAGTCAGCAGAGGTCCAAGCTCAGGTGTACACGCAGGCAGTGGGTTGGTCGAGTCATGAAGAGAGTTGCAGGCAACTCTTATATGTACATTCACTTCACCTGAGTGGAAGAGCGGAAGCTCATCCACTCTATTATACACTTTCTTTACCTAGACATTGACTTTAGTCTTTTGTTTTATTTGTCTCAGTCTCACACTCGCAATTGCAGAGCATTGTAGAATACTATTCAAGCGTGTGGTGTTATGGTAGCATAAGCAACCAACGTCGTCAGCACCATCACTGACGCTGCAGAACCTCAACTGCAGGCGGAACCTCAACTGTGGTCCTGGAACCAAGACCAGTACCATATCAGCCCATCAACAAAGTCTTGTTGATTGATCACGTTGACCCCTTGCGTTACAACGGGTCTCAATTCAACACAGGTCAACACCATTTGTGTCAGTTCAACATAGTTCAACACTGTTTGTGTCGCGGTTGTGTGACGGTCTCAAGAACACTCAGACGTCACTCAACAAAGCTACCAGCGTTGTGCCAATCTACCTCTGTACGGAGTGTTCACAGTGGTTAGCCAACTTGGACAAATCTCCCTACGGTCAATCAGTCTCACGCAAAACCAAACGGATCACTGTCCATTTGTTTGGCTTTGGTTACGGCAATACAATTTGCAGCCATGCAATATTGAATTCACCAACACTGATTAAGACTCACTACGTTGATTCAGTCTGAGCCCAGACAGAATAAGATTACCTTTGCTCAGTCAGTCTGAGCCAAGACTGAACAACTCCTCACTTTGCCGTTCAGTCTCAAATCCCGAGTTGGGCGCATAACCCCTGACAGTCTAATGAAGATGTATATATAGAACTCACTCCTAGCTCCCTAGCGCCCACACAACCTGCATGTACCAAAGAGGCCAGAGCGTTCTTACCTAATTGTGACCAACCGCCTGCGGTATGGTGAGTAGCTGTCTAGCAGCTTTGTCGACATGATTCCTGATCATGTCAAGTGCTGTTCTCTTTGAGCTTGTAGATGTTGAGCTCACCTACCACTTGTACAACGTCCAATGCATTGCTGATCCCACTGAGGAGTTTTACCAGCACATCAACTCTGCCTAATGCAAGTTCAAGGATATTGCCAATTTAACCTCCGTTGGCAACTATAATGAGGCAAAACCGTAATTAACCTCTACTCGACACCATTTGGAGGATAACACCGTTTTCACCTCCATACCAATTAACCCTCTTCATTACCCAACTCTGTGACACATACGCGCAGTTTACAGTGCAAGTGAAAATCCTTCCTGGTCATTGAAGTAAGCTGCTGTCTGATTGGAAAGGCCTTTGCTTCCTTCTGTTGTATTGGGAGCAGTATGCTTCTGGTTGGTTGGACCAGTGGAGCTTCCTCCTTATTGGTCCAATCTGCCAGGTGAGCCTTCCTCATTCTTCTGGCAGAGTACTCCAGATATGTTCTTCTCCTGGAAGTTCCAGTTGGTCAACCAGGGAGTCTCTTTTCCCAGCAAAGTCAGACTTGTGACATTGGGAGATATGATCCTGCGTTGCCGATATTCCAACAGGGAAACTCCTAGCAGTCAGCTCTACTCACCATCCCACCAGAGACTTGTAGCAACTTAGCTACTTGCCATGCTGTCTTTGACAGATTCAGGGACTTATTTAGCTGGCCATTTTGCCACTACTGGTTGCCCCTCTAGTGGTACAGTTTCCAATAAGTAGAGAGCAAAGCTCATCTCATCATCTTCTGTGTGGGCAGAACAATGGCTGGAGCATAGGCTGGAGCATAAAATGCCTGGGGGGCACTCCTGACTCTGTGGAATCAAAAGACTAGAGAGCAGTTTGTGAGTTACCTTATATGCACCTTCATGCTTTGGAGGGTTTTCTGGCCAATTGCTGTGATGATATTCATGATCTGGGGAGAAACCGTGAACTCGGAACGTGGAAGTCATGAGTGGAAATTTCTCGGGGTCAAGCTGCGAGTCCGGCGGCTAGGGCCGATGCGCTTGAACCTCCACGTCAGGCCAGTCACGGACAAGCGTTAATCTTTGCCACTCTCACCACACGATACAGAACCCTAACTCGACCTCTGCACATCTCAGCATTCATCTCTCAGCGGTTATGGACCAGACAGATTGGATCGTTCAATAATTCATGATTCAGAGGTCGATGATTGTTGAGTCGGAGCGTATCGTCCCTTAGACGCCATGCGCTCGCAGCTCTACTGGCCCTTGGTCTTGGTCGTATCAACCAAACTCCTCCGACCCACACATGCACTTTCTCTTCTTGACTCTGGTGCGTCGCTAGAGCCTGAGAAGGCGGACATCATAGCCACAGCCCCCACTGATCAGCGTCACGGTAGTTCCAGTGTTTCTGCTGCCAAACAGCAGAAGGCTAGAAAGGGATCTCTGGTGGTGCTAGACGAAACCCAAGTCGGCATCAATCATGGCTGCAGAAGGTCCACCGACTTCTTTCAGCAGGTATGCAACAGCCCTCTGGGAACACCTGCGGGAGCGGTCAGACAAGATCCTTCAAGTGGGCAAACACCGACCGTGACAGCCGACCTTCTCGTTTGCGACGTCCCAAAGATCGAACCTCTGCTCCGCCCTGATTCAGATGCTCAATCGTCTCAGAAAGCGCCAAGCGCCACATACGCCGTCTCAGGGACGATCGTTGTTCACGGAACCGACACTGATGCCCCCTTTCACCCCGCTGGACTGCCAGAAATCAGCGATAGCACTACTGGCTCGATTCCGGACGAAGCCTCTCTAGCTGCAGGCGCGCCCGAGACCACTTATCCAGGGCCCCATGACGAGGGTTTCTGGAGACAAAGGGATGGTAGACACGAATGGCATCCCACCTCTGGTGTTGTCACATCTCCTCAAGGTTCCGATCGCGAATTGGACAAGGGCGACAAAGGACATGCCTTGCGCGCTGACGCAAACCCCGACCATCTTCCCGACACACCACGTGATAGCGAGTATGACGCCTGGTCCGCCGAACAAGAACAAGGAGCCTTCCTGAGCTTCAACGAGTGGAAGGAACGCCACGCTCAGAATCCCTCAGGCAGTGCCAGAGATCTTCAGTCGAACACTTCGCGCAAGGCTGCGCAACACGTTACCACGCAAGTGCAGTCACCCTCACCGCACGCGACTCCACAGCGATCCGGTGGCAACGGCGGTGACGTTCACAGCCAGAGGGATGCACCGGATTCATCCAGCTCCGCCACGCAGTCATCGATATCAAGCGACACCGACACAGCTTCGAACGGCCCATCAACGGCCCCAGCAGCACCAGGACAGCTCGCATCACTGGACAGAGCTTTCTCTGGTGACCAGCCTCTCTTGCAAGAAGGTTTGGATGCGCCGATACGGAGGCAGGCCGACGTGGGGCAAGTCGGATTCAGCGTGGCTGCTGGCGATACAAGCGCACAGCTCTCCAAACTCAAACATCGATGGAACTTTGCCTCCTTAGATTGCGCTGCGGTCGTTCATCGTACCAATCCTGAAGCCAAGTTCGCCAGCTCAATCTTGAGCGAAAAGAAGGACCGCTACATGCTTTCGCCCTGTCCGCATAGCCGCGGTAAGCTCAAGGGCGCAAGTCAGTTCGTTATTGTCGAGCTCTGCGAGGAGATCAAGATCGACACGATCGTGCTCGCCAACTATGAGTTCTTCAGCAACATGTTCAAAAAGTTCACAGTCACTGCGGCTCGTCAACTCACTGGTCGTGAGAATGACTGGACTCAACTAGGTGTCTTTCGCGCTCGCAACGTTCGAGGCCAGCAAGTCTTCCGTATACCATCTGCGCCACGATCTGAGGCCTTCTTCCGCTATTTGCGCATCGATTTTCTCGAACATTTCGGCAGCGAATACTACTGTCCTGTCAGCCTGCTCCGAGTCTACGGCATTACTGAGATGGAGGAATATAAGAGAGAGTTTGAGGCGCACGACACGGAATCGGATCCAATTCCAGAGATTCTCGGATCCGAACAGGCCATCAAGGACGACGCTCAACTACTAGCGCTAGATCCAGTGGCTGCACTGCCACAACAAGAGCTGCCGTTGCGCGAAAGTAATGTCAACCTCGACGCGGTCAACTTGACGGCAAGGGACGAAGACATCTGGCGAAAGCACGAACAAGCTTTCCAACGCAAGCTGCAGAATCAGAGCGTTCCTCAGGACAATGCTGAGCCAGAGATTCCAGAAATTGGGGTGCCTCAGCGCGACCATGCATCTCAACCAACAGTGGCTCAGTCTGAGAAGAAGCCATCAGCCCAGAGTCAGCTGGCGTATGGTTCGGGTCGCGACGACAGAACGGACCAGACCGACACAGCGCAATGCCCCGTCGACGACGATCCAACGTTGCGCAGGGAACACGCGGATGAATGCGTCTTGCCTCGGAATCAATCACGGCCATTCTATCATCTGGTGTCCGCGTATCTGCATGATAGGCAGCTAATACGAGCCAAGATGGCTTCCTACCCATCCTCACATGTCAAAAACAATGCAAGCTCAAGTGAGGCTTCGACCGGGTCGCGTCCTCCGGTCGCATCCGCTGAGGTGGATGTAGAAAACGACAGAGCTCGAAGGCCGTCGGTCCAGCGGGGCCACGGGACTCCACCAGCCCCGCAAGGCAACCCAGGCAGCGAATCTGTCTACCGCGCCATTCATAGACGTCTGAATGCGCTCGAGTCTAACGCCACTCTGAGTCACAGCTACATCGAACACAGCGGACAAATGTTACGCGAAGTATTTGCACGGATGGAGAAGCGTCAGGAACTGCGAATGTCTGATATGCTTCGCGCTTTGAACACAAGTAATTGGCAGCAGATCGAATCCCTCAAGAGAAGGCAGCATGTTGACCTTCAGCGTGCCATCTTCGAGTTCGATGTACACCGACAACAAGCTGATACCGAACGAAGAGCGCTGCTGCGTGAGGTACATATCCTCGCAGAGGAGGTTCTCCTCGAGAAGCGGCTGTCAATAGCTCAGCTCATATTGCTGCTCGTCGTCTTCGTCCTCGTTGGGATGACCCGAGGTTCCAGAACAGTACCTTTGCTGCACTCAGGTTTCGCCAAGATCGGGCGCAGCTCCAAACGTAGAGAGCTCAAATCCGATGGCAGGTCGGTGTCAATGGGCTCACCCAGGCGCGATTCTGCTCGAGGGGAGCAAAGTGTTGATGCCAGATATGCTCAGACTACTCCCCCACGGACGGAGGTGCTGAACCAAACACTGTCTGACGTTAAGCAAGAGCCTGCCAAAGGCGTTGACCCTGCCTCTCATCAATCGCGCTTGGTTCCCGAAGCTCTGACTCCCGCACGCAAGCAGCATCTTTCTCCCCTCACGTCGAGCGCCGCGAACAAGGCCACAAGTCCGAAAGTCGCTGCGAACCGTCCACCAAAGACTCCTGCGAAGATCGCCGCGCACAGTCTCTCAGGTCGATCCCGGACTCGTGGAGAGACGTTGGTCGGCATGCTCTCCCATCCGCGTACGAGAGGGCGTTTGGTCATGCTGCTAGAAACACTGGATGCTCTGGACCGAGTAGCCGATCGTCGACGCCTGCCGCAATATTCCTTTGCTCAACCCGTGTCTGGCCAGCGTAAGGCCGGCGAATTGGTAGTCAAGAAAATACCCGCCATGCATTCAGAGTACAAGATGCATGCATCGCCCGCTACGGGAGAGCCTCGTCGTTTCTCACGCGCCCTCAGGCCCTTGCCAGGGGTCAAACAGGAGCAGGATCACCCAGTCAACCGACGTCTAGGGACACCTGTTCGAAATAGGACGACGGCACTTTCTGGATTCGACGATTTGGCAGGAATGTCCTCAGACTGGACAGAGAGGTCAGAAAACGGCGAAGTCTCAGAGAATGCAGCCTACATGTCAGATGCGGACGAAGGAGACATCAGGACAGCAGGACCCGACTTTTTCAGCTTGGAACCAACAACAGGTCCACGGCCAGAGATGCTGTCAGGCCCAAGCGGAATGGCACAGACGCAGACACCTTTGTCAGCACAGGCTCATGCAAGTGTTTCAGCTCAAGCCCAGAATTCAGCGGATAACGCCCGGTCGGCGCAGCCCGCAGACGGTGTTATCAAGACGCCGCAACTGAAGAGCCACGATGCAACAACAAACGCGCTAATGCCGAGCATCACCAAGGCAGACGGTCGTTTGTCCAGCTCAGACTCGGAATCAGAAGGCGGAGCCTGGCACAGAGTTTTGCCCCGACGCATTGGCAACAGCTCGAGTCTCCGCAGAGCCAGGCAAAACACGATTGATGGCAAACCGAACAAATTGGACGCTTTGCCCAGATCTGGCGTGAAGACAGAGGCGCCAGATCGGAGAGGCAGTCCACGTCCTTCCTCAGCTAATGGTACAGGCTTCAAGTCACAAAAGCCAGGCTTAATCAGGCTCTTCCGGAATGGAACGCCAGACTACGCCTCTCCAGAATCGCCTCAGAATCGCCGCAGCGGTACTCCGGATACGATACGCGAGGTGAAGCCGATGTAGATCACGCTCGCAATCATGAACCAGAAACTACGAATCTTACATTTTGTGATCTATGGTTGATTCCTTGCTACAAAGTGACAGCCTGATTGAAGGTGTCTGTAACATTGTGTGTTGCTGCTTCCCGAAGGTGTGATTCTAATACTATTACAAGCGCGAAGCGGTAGGTCGAAGGTGGTATCGTGGGCTCTGCCAGAGCACAGAAGCATGGGTCCATAAGGATTCAGCTGCCTGATCCATGTCGCTGTGCTAGGATGACCTGCTCAGAGGGACCCGAGTGTATGAATGCGGGCATGAACAACCGGCCACTTGTTCAAAATTCATTCCTTGCAGCCGTAGACTTCCTGAGCAACTTTCAGGAATTTACTTCCAGGGCAAGCGTAGCTTGCGGCATAGTCACGTTCCAAAGGATGGAGGCGCTTGCCCACAATGACGAGACTGTGCAAGGGTTCGCCGAAAGCTTTCTTGGCACGGGCCTCTGCTCTGGCAGCACGTCGCTTGTCGAGCTGAGCCTCACTTGCAAGCTCATCTGCGTCGTCTTCGGCTTCTTCAGCACGAGCCTCCTCATCCGTCGGGTTGGCCATATCCAAGAGCTCCTGCAAAGTTCCAGAGACGATGCGCTCTTGCTCTGAGCCCATTCTGCAGAGAGCAATGGCGAGAGTGCGATCCGGGTGGAGATAATCTGCGTTGTGCGACTTTGCCGCCGAGTTGATCTGCGAGATGAGCTGAGGAATGAGCATGTAGCGGGGGTCCATGTAGCGGAGAATGCCCCTGCTCATATCTTCGGCGCTCTGTTCACGTACTTTAATGTCGGAGAGAGCGAGTGTGTGGAGTCCGATGTTGAGATTCTCGCCGATGCGTTCGAGCCAGCTATCTGGCTTCCAGTCTTCGCTCCAGAAGGGAACACTAACGGTTTGACCAAAGTTGTATCCGGCTAGGCCACTCGAGCCGATGGCTGTCATGATGCTGGCATTGTGGATGATCTTGACGGGGATAGGAGGTGAGGATTGCCTTGCTCTCAGGATGAGGTCGGTATGTGTTGTGGCTGAGAGGGGGTCACCGACAACAAGGAAAGCGATGTTCGAGGTCGCAGCACCTTGCAGAATAGATTCGGCTTCAAGCTCCACAGTTTCGCGATGCGCGAGAATCACGGGCTTCTGATAAAGCTTTTCGAGACGCTCTTTAAATCCAGGTACCATGAGAATGCTTGTGTAGCTCTCAAGATAAATGCGTTCCGAGGATTTTACGGCCTCGAAGCCCTTGAGAGTGATGTCATTTTCGTCAGCAAGTCCGAGGCCGATGACGAAGAGAACCATCGTGTAAAGAGCTTTTGAAGGAAGCCGAGGTAGGTTGATGTGCAAGGTGAATGAAGAACGGAGATGTCCCGTGCAAGGTACGGGGAGGACGGAGGTTCTTTCGTGTGGTCAAGGTAATGACACTTCAGGGTCTAGCAGTGGAGGCTTTGTAGAACTTTTCTTCTTGAAATTTGGTGTCAAGCTTCGCAACTGTGAATAGCCGAGATCCGAATTTTTTCCGCCTTGAAATTGGAACCGTGCGAGAAGAGTATGACGGCACTCTGTGTGAAGTAGCTCAAACGAAGCACGGACCTGTGGACTTGGGGTGAATGTTCTCAACTCAACGTGGAACAACAGAACAACACTTCCTCCATCGACACTGCCGTGTTCAATGCTCGCTACGTCGCCTCATCGTGCGTTCAACTCACAATGATGGTCAAGGGCCGATGGATGCGCGCTTTGCTGTGCGTGTTCGTACTGGTCTTTGGTGTCTTGCTAGCTGATCAAGTTCACGCCGTGCGAGAACACGACTTTAAAAAGTGCCGCGATTCTTCGTTCTGTCGCAGGATTCGAAGACAGTCCGACTATGTCGAGCAGTGGCAACAAGATCACAAGGTACCATTCTCATCTCCATACTATATCCCAAAACATACGCCGAGCTTCGTACACAGCAATGCTAGCATCAATCTGCCATTGGCATCTGCTCTTCATCCTGACATCGAATTTGAGCTCTCGCTTACCTTCTTCAAAGATGGAACAGCTAGAGTGCGAGCGGATCAGGTAGGCCGGCGTTACGGCGGCTGGAAGCGCTACGATGAAGCTTCCAAGTGGGCCATCGAGCAGCTTCCTGATCTGGCATCTGCTCCATCTGACACCAAGATCGAGACACACAAGGACGGCTTCCAGCTTCATTTTGGTCCACAGCTCTCACGCTCAGTGAGGCTTACCTACTCACCTCTCAAGATCGAAGTCCTGCGCGAAGCAGAGGTGCAAGTTGTGCTGAATGACCGCGGGCTAATGCATCTCGAACATTACCGAAAGAAACCAGAGCCGTTTCCGACTGTCAAGCAAGAAGATCAAGACGTCCAACAGCTCGTCTTCCAACGCAACAAAAGGTCAATTCTCAGCTCCTCGTCCGCCTCTCAGTACAGTGACAGTCTCGTATCTCAGTGGGCAGGCTTCGAGCAAGAGGATCAAGGCGAATGGGAAGAGACTTGGGCTTCTCGCCGTGACAGCAAACCTAAAGGCCCTGAAGCCCTTGCATTAGACATGACCTTCCCTGGCTACTCTCATCTGTTTGGACTTCCCGAGCACGCTTCCCCGCTCTCTCTACGCTCAACGAGAGCTCCCGTGGGCCTCGATGCTGCTCAGGACGAGAAGGACCGCTTCAGCGAGCCTTATCGACTCATGAATACGGACGTCTTCGAGTACGACCACAATTCTCCGATGAGTCTGTACGGTAGCGTTCCCGTTCTGCATGCTCAAAGCAAGGACCGTGCCGTCAGCGTCTTTTGGCTCAACGGTGCAGAGACTTGGATTGACTTGCACAAGTCTAAGGCCTCCAAGTCCTCCGACACTACGTCTTACTCGCATTTCTTCTCCGAATCGGGCATCCTCGATCTCTTCATTTTCACCTCTGCCAACGCCCAGACCAACATGGCCCTCTTTACCAGACTCGTTGGTCGAACCGTGCTCCCGCAGTACTTTGCAATCGGCTACCATCAGTGTCGATGGAACTATCTCACCGATTCTGACGTGAAGGATGTCAGTCAGCGTTTCGACGACGAAGATATCCCTATGGATGTCATGTGGCTCGACATCGAGTACAGCAAAGACCATATGTATGGTGTGTGGGATGAAAAAGCTTTCAAGGACCCAGAAGGCATGGTAAAGGCGCTGGACGACAAAGGCCGTAAGCTCGTCATCATTATTGATCCTCACTTGAAACGCACCCGTGACTACTGGCTCTACTCTGAAGCCCAAGACAAGAAGCTTCTCGTCAAGGACTCGGATCATAAGGGTGAGTACGAAGGCTGGTGTTGGAGCGGAAGCGCTAGCTGGCTCGACATGTTTGAGCCGGCCAGTTGGAAATGGTGGGCCGACCAGTTCTCTCTGGCTGGCAGCAAGCTTACTGGCAAAATCCGAGCCAATGCACGCAATGTTTTTGTCTGGAACGACATGAACGAGCCAGCCATTTTCAATGGCCCTGAGGTCACCTCGCCCAAGGACGTCATCCATGCTGGCGGATGGGAACACCGCGACCTCCACAACATCAACGGCATACTCTTCCACAACCAAACCGCTCGTGGTCTGCGTGATCGCGAGCTTTCAGTACCCGCCTCGTTAGGTGGTGGCAAGCCTCGTCGACCGTTTGTTCTATCGCGCGCCTGGTGGGTTGGCACTCAAAAGTACGGCGCTATCTGGACCGGCGACAACCTCGGCACATGGGAACATCTCGCTGTGAGTGTACCTATGATTCTCGCTAACAACATGGGCGGCATGAGCTTCTGCGGAGCCGACATTGGTGGATTTTTTGGCAATCCTCCACCCGACATGCTCGTACGCTGGTACCAGGCAGGCATTTTTGAGCCTTTCTTCCGAGCACATGCTCATATCGACACCAAGAGGCGAGAACCTTACCTTCTGGAGGAGCCTCTGCGAAGCGCCGTCAGGGATCTCATCAAGCTACGATACCAGATGCTTCCAATGTGGTACACAGCATTCAAGGAGAATGCTGTAACAGGTTTGCCTGTGCTGCGACCTCAATTTTTCATGTTCCCGAACGACCCTGCTGGATTTGAGATCGACACGCAATACTATGTCGGTGATTCGGGCCTTCTCGTTCGCCCGGCGGTGGACAAGGACGTCGATTCAGTTCAGGTGTACCTGGCAGAAGACCGACCATACTACAACTTCTTTACTCACGAGGTGTACCAGGGCGCTGAACGAGGTCGAACTGTCACGGTACCGGCCCCGCTCACTGAACAACTACCGCTTCTTCACCGCGGTGGGTCGATCTTGCCTCTCCGGGAGCGAGCTAGACGAGCTGCAGAACTAGGCCGCACTGATCCCTTTACCCTCGTGGTCGCACTGGACAAGCAGGAGCGCACGGGCAAGGGCGGATCGACAAACGTCTTGGCCGAGGGAAGCTTGTACCTTGACGATGGACAGACGTATGACTTTGAACAGGGGCAATTCGTCTGGCGTCGCTTCGAGTGGACACGCGACAGCGCCTCTGGCAAGCAGTCGCTTCGAAGCACCGACGAGGCCTCAGTCAAGATGGCTGATGGAGATTTGATACTTGGAGACACTAAGCAGTTACGTCCTTACCAAGAGACAAACGACTTTGCGCAATCGGTCAAGGGCGTCCGGGTATCGAAGATTGTGGTACTCGGCCTCGAACGAGAGCCAAAAGCAGTGCATATTCGAGGCGAGCGTGTCAACGGACACGACAAGAGGTCTTCGATTGAATGGAGCTGGAAGAGCGGCGCCAGCTCCTCCAGCAAGAGCACGGCGTTCAAACTCGGATCGAACACAGCATCGGAGCTTATTATCAAGGATCCGGCAGTGCCCATCGTTTCGGACTGGGCTATTGAGTTCGAATTCTAGAACTGCTTCGTGGACATACAACGTTTCTCTCCGAGAACATTGCAATGCAAACAATCAGGAATGCATCACATTCCAATTGTACAGACTGTATTCTGAGAAATGGGCTGACAATTGCAAGAGTTGCGTTTGAGAAGGTAAGAGAGGGTGTCACAACTCAAGAGCGAGGTGGTTGCAACTGGCAAATCAAAATGAATTCCTCAAATCTCCCGAAAAGGTGTTACTTTTCTCATCTTTAAGTCGAATTTCGAATCGCTGGTCGCGGCACGTCGAGGTGCGTATCGCGTAGATGAGTGGAGGCGCGGCTGCACCCTGATTTTGACACAGCAGCAACATGAGAAACTTGGGGGCTTCTTCTTGAACAACACCAACACTTCATCAAAAGAAATCGATGGCATTGACGACCGGGAGCAATGGCACTGTCCTCAACAGTGAGGCAGGTACGTCTCGTCTGGATCAATATGCTTTCAGAACGCTTCTGGTCAATCACGCATGCCGCTTCGAGCAGCTGCACGGCAACATCTGGTTCGGCACTCACACCAACACATCCAGCCAGTCGCATAGTTTAGCAACGCAGACAGATGCAAGAGGCTCGCTGTGCGATCGCTACGCCGAGACATTGTGGCTTGGTGAACTCCACACCAGCCTGAGCCACTTTCTGAGCTGCATCGACCGGCTTAGACAGTCTCATGAGCTCGAGGACATCCTCTTGGGTCTATGCCTACTTGTTAGGTCGATTACCACCATCACGCGACGCCACAGAACTGTCGGAAAGCAGCTCGCTTCTGCTGCGAAAGAATCCAAGGAAACACTTGCGACTGACTGGCAGGACCTCTCCGATTACGAAAGGATGCTAGCGCAGCAAACAGTGGACAAAGACAAACCGAAGAACGTCGCGAATCAGGCCAGCAGCACCGACGCGAACGCCATGCAAGAGCGCTGGGTTTCAGCAATGGAAAGCCGAGAGTAAGTACTAACACAATAGCTGGCCAAGGAGTGGAGCAGACACTGACATTACTCATCGTGTATCGCTCTGTGACTGTCTGGATGACAGAATCCAACTACAAATCTTGATAGTCATGTGCCTCCTTCGAATGGTCTCACAGGAACCGAGGGTTCTCGAAAATGCGCGATCTCGTATGGCAGGAACTGCTAGCTTGGATTCCATAGCAGGCAATGTGGAATCTGAATCGAAAAAGCACGCTGAAACAGAGCCCGAAAGCGAGCAACCGCGCAAACGGTCAAGGAAGCTGGAGAAAGCGAAACGATGGCGTGGTGCGAGACCGAGCTCGGATTTGGGTGATGCATTTGCTTGGAACCAGCAAGTGCGACGGAGACTCGGTACAGCAGCTTCTCAAGATGACGTCGAAGTGGCCGAAGAGGACGTGCTCGAATTAGAAGGTCGTGGAATTCTCACAGTGGAACATCTAAGCAAACGATTGGAAGCTCTGGTGGATATTTTATGTCTACGGCAGGTGGCAGCAGGAATAGGAGGAGAGATTGCAGACTTTTTGTCCGATCCGAACAATGATAATGCAGGAGACGATAGAGAATATGTCGGAGGATCAGAAGGAAGAGCCATGTTGTTCGGATCATCGGTACGCAAGGTGCTAGAGGATGACGATATGGATGATGCGCAATGGCTTTGTTCGAAGGTGGTAGAACCACACTTTGAGTCGAGTCTGCCTCGTCAATGCTCTCTGTTCAGGAGCAAATGCTTCGTTTCGCTGCAATCTCGAACACCTGCACGTCCGATCCGGAGCGCTCGGACAGGATCAATGGGCTCGCCACCGATGCGTGCTGTCAAGAGAAGCACGAGCATTGCACCTGGAAGCTCTACTGCAACGTTGCCAGTGAGAGGACTGTCGGATGTGCTAGAGAAAGAGCAGGCGGGAAGGAGGGTCAAGCGGAATATCCTGGCGGAACGATCGAGCATGCTTGGGCGCGGAAGAGAGGTGGACATGGGAAGAAGATTGTCTCGCAGTGTCAGTGCGACTTATGGTGCTGGACGAGAATCGCAAGCGCCAAGCAGCGTCTTCACACGCAGTGGCACAAGTACGGCATTTACGCAACCCAATCATGGAGTGGACACCAACAATCTCGAAGCAAGGAAAGGTGTCAAGACCGGCTCAACGGCTAACAGGATGTTCTCTCAAAGGGCTGAGAGTGGCGCGAATTCGCGAGCCCAGGCTGTCTCGTCGACACCATCATTCGCTGCATCATCGTCTATAAGCACATCAAGACGGCTGCTTGTCATGTCGACACCGCAGAAAGAGCCAGCAAGCAAGATGATCAACATGGCGCACTTATCGCAGATGGAGAAGCCGAGACTTGTGTTACCAAGCTTAGTGATGGAGTCACCGACGCAGGAAGGACCGCACCTGATAGGACAAAGATCGAGGATCGCAGAGCGGTGTGCATCGTTTGGTGGACGGAGCAACTTTGGACTGAAACGTTCTCCATCTCCGATGAGCATTTTCTCTGACGCAGACGACTGATCTTCTGATCTCAGCGGAACACATCTTGTCTGCAATATGACCATGAAGCATCAAACCCCACCCAAAGATACAGTACTGTTTTCATGAAGAAGAAGCAATCATGAACCCTGTTCAGAGCGAACCGAGAAATACTAGCTTGTAGCTCTAGTAGAGCGGTTTCGGTGCACCGTCGTCGCGATGAGCTCGGCGCGTCTGGATGAGCTCGGGAAAACTCTTGCATAAGCGAGCTCATCCAGACTCTAAAACTCATTCTATCAAGACGTCGTCTGGATGACTTTCCTTGCCAAAAGTCATCCTAACAAGATAGGGGGCCCGTCGCGGTCAGCTCGCCATTCCATGGCGTAAAGTACCCCTGAATCTAACATACTCCACTCTCTAGACCATGTCTGTGACCGTTTTATGTCTCCTTGATGTACCTAACATGCATGACAACTCCAACAATGGAGTCTCAGCTTCGCAACTTGACTCAAAGGGCAGTTTTGACGTTTTGCTCATGCTGTAGTGTCATGCTTAGTCATAGGTCCGAATCCCGACTTGAGTAAGACGGAGGAGCTCATCAAGATGTTGTACCGAAACACAGCAAGAGTCATGGTGAGCTGAACTCGCTAAAATTGTCAAGCGAACTCATCAAGATGAAGACGGAGGCGCGACCGAAACCGCTCTAGTATCCGGAATTTCGAATGACTTTGCACGTGATGAGAAATTCCTCAGACGCGTTTAGCGTGACGTTTTTGTCGCTCAGACAGCCGAAACCATAACCGAAGCGAGAAGAAGAGCAAACGTTAAACGTCAAGCTTGATCTGCTGCTACTCTATTTCACGATGTTGAGAACGTCAAGGAATGGAGAAGGCGAAAGTCTCGCTGGCAATGCGTGTGATTATAGAGAAGGGAGAAGAGAATCAACTTTCCCACGGTCCAAGATCGGGAACAAATGGGCGGCTACTGTCTCCTGGCTGGACCGTCGAACATTGGTTCTGCTCTCCTGAATGCCAGTCTCACGAGAAGAGTCAGTCAGCGAAGCAAAGCGAGAAAGACACGCATGTCGCACTGTGCCGTTGACGGAATCAGTAGTGGCTGTGTATAGTATCATCACCGAAGCATGGCTTCGTTCACACTTCATGAACCCCACACTTGGATACATACAGCAGAGGTACTGGACTTCATCTCTTGAGCCGGACACGAGACTGAAGTACAGTAGGAGAAGTCTGGCTCACAGCTGCATGCACAGGCCAGACCAACAAAGTCAAGCGCAGAAAGTGGAAGCACAGTTGCGCTCTGATGCAGACAACGAGAAGAGCAAGTCAAATATAGATGTTGAAATTTATTGGCGGCATCACAAACTGCAAAAGGCGACAAGAAGGAAAAAGGAAGCGAGGCTGGAAATGTTGCACCTGTCAAACATGTTGCAACAAAGAGCACAATTCCACACTGCGCTGTACTGTACAGTAGAAATGGTTGTCAAAGGCGCAGACAAGACCCTCTTTCACCTCCAAAACAACTCAACCTCAGAGTCCGGCAGTGCCCGTTGCATTGAATGCGCTTTCTCATCTTTGCTGCTGTCAAGAGCGATTGATTGACTGGTCTTGGCTGGTCTCCGCTTCATCTGTCATCCCTTGATCGAGACCACTTTCGTCTTGACCGCCATCACGATTGTCTCATCCCCTGTTCCCATCGCCTACCATCCTACCACCACCTTTGAAAGACTCGATCTATCCACAACCGAGCACGATACACGGCAACAATCACTCAAACGTATATACGGCTTCACACCCCAACACCTCTTTACAAATCCGCGACACATTCAATTGTCGCCATGAGCGGCCAAATTGCTGCTTCTGGCTCTTCCGGCAGCATCACCTCTGCAACTCCACCCGCTACCACAGCCGCCATCCTGGGCGCAAGCTCTGGCGGCTGGTCCCCTCTCAGGACAGCTAAGCGCGGCCCAACGGTATCCTACTCTCAAAGCTCCCCAGAGCATGCCAATGAAGAGCATCCTTCGCTTCACAGCCCAAAGAAGGCAACGCAGAATTTCAAGTCCCTTCGCAACCATGGACTCGTCTCTAACAGCATCTTCAAACAAATTGACGGAGGTACAAGTCAGCCGACCTCGGCCACAAACTCCCCCATCAGCTCGCCTGGGCGCAAACACCTTTCTTCTTCTTCCTCTGTCGGTCTCGGCATCGGCATCTCAAATTCTCCCAACACTCTTAGTCAGAGCCTGAAGAAGGAGGCATCGCCTGCGGCTGAGGATGCAGAAAACAGCAACCCTTTCAACTTGTACGCCACAATCCCTGCCGCCAAAAGTCCACAGAGGAAGATCCCGCGCAAGAGTTTGGGCAGACTCCACGAGTCCAACTACGTCAGCAATTCAGTTTTTCGCCAACACGATGGTTACCCAGACGATGTTGCATCCCCTTCTTCTCCTCTCAACGCTGCTCGCACTCCCATTCAATCCACAGCTCAGGATAGCCCAGCGACGACATCCAGAGGTCTTCTGACCTCCAACAGGCTGCATGGGCCCAGGTTCATGAATGACTCGCCCCAGAGCTCTCATGCAGAGCCCGGACCCAGATCTGAGCTCTCTAGTCCACTTCGTAGGGACCGAAGAAAGACTGTCACTTTTGACGAGATTCTCGATGTTCAAGAATTTGACAAAGAAAGCAGCTTTGATGCTGACAGCATTCAAGACATTGACGACCAGCACCACGCGCCCGAAGATGCTGATTTTTGGATGCAGGCTTCTCAGGGCGCTTCTCGCCAGCTGAAAGTGGTCAATCAGGACGATGTGCAGACTGCATCCGATGACGCTGCTGATCTCCTTTCTGGCGAGTCCGAGCCCGATCTTTCCCATGATAGCCATGAGACTTCTTCCGTCGAAGGCCCTCCAAGCCCCTCTTCCGGAAACTCTAGCCTGCAGCTCCAAGATCTATCGCTGGATCATGACCTCTCTGTTCACGAGACCTGTGCTGAAGATCCCACGTTCGGACCCGAGCGCGAAAATAGCTTTGCCCGCCTCTCGGCAGCCGATCGCGTGGACAGCATGATGGATGAGCTCCTTCGCGATGACATTCTCAACAGCCCGAGCGTACGCTCCCGACAAGTCGAATCTAGTACGCGTGAGATGCCTCAGCCCCTTCCGGCTCAGGTCGAATCTTCTGCACCGCCACAAACCCCTTCCGAGCAAGGAGCTTTGCCACAGTTGCCCGCATGGAGTCCGATCAGCCTTGACGTTGATGTCTCAACTCCTTTGCTCGGGGATTACGCCCGTAGTCGCACGCAGCCGGAGATCGCTCAAGCTCCCGCTGCTATCTCACCACCTACTACCAGAAACGGCTCCATTCGCGGAAGGCCACACATCTCTCGCGATGCTATCCTTCAGCGTGTCGCCCAGGAAAAGCTGAACCAGCAACAGGCGAGAGCAGAAGCCGAGGCTCAGCAAGGATCAGTTGAAGATGCAACAATCACCAACACGTCAATTGTGAAGGGCAACGCTTCCATTCAGAAGCGAATGCCGCGTGGCAGTGAGCCCGTTCCAACCACGGCTTCCGTCCAGAGTACGGCCCTGGACCAAACCAAATCCACTCCAGCGTCTAGACCCAGCGCACCGCTCCGTCTCATGCCTTTGGAGCCTGTCGCTACTGAGACAAAGCCTATTCCTCCTCCGAGCCCCGTCAAGCAACTCGATCATCTCGAGAGTCCACTTGACTTGCTGGGCACAGAGCTCAAGGAAACGGCCGAGCTCAGCGAGCTTGTTCGCGAAAAAGAAACTCACACCGAGCCTCGGCAGCGTGCCTCTGAGATTCCTCAGCTGGACACCATTGATTCTGGGCACGCCGACCGTCTGTTCTCGGATCCGCTGCTGGAGTCCACGGATCAAGCAGAGCAAGTAACCTCGACTCTCCTCCACTTGACGCCTGCACAGCAAGCTGATCAGATCATTGCCCGTCGTCGCAGCAAGAATGGAAAAGGCCGAAGAAAGAGGAGTATGAGCACCAGCGATGCTCGACCCATTTTCACTGCTGCTGCATCCGATGCTGCTGATTTGGAGGCTGGAAGCGTCTCAACGACTTCCGACAACAGCCCAACGACTTCCGACAACAGCAGCGAAACTCGAGACGAGCAACTGGAGCTTCCTACCCGACAGAGCATCAGCGCCGACCTTGCTAAGAGCAAAGCATTGCTCGATGTCAGTCTTCAGCGTGCCATCGACGGAGGCTTCCAGAACAACATGGAGAAAGAGCTCAAACGCATTTACCAGAAAGTCGACTCCAACTACAACGTCAACGATCGCGGCGCTTTTCAAGGCATCGATGACAAGGTCACCCACTCTACTACAGCTGGTGATGTAGACAGCGGGAAAGCTTGGAAGAAGCTTCGCAGGCCAAGTGACATCAACGAGTACAAGAAAGAGATGCGCGAGCTCCGTGAAGGTTCAAACGCTCGCAAGGCGTCGGGCAAGGTCTTTGTCATGGTGGATTCGTTCACACCGACCGACCTTCCAGTACCCTCGCGACCGACGTCGTTCCACTGCATCCTGGACAACGGTCTCCACATGGTCAAAACCGCTACGGTTCCTCTCCGAGCCGGACGAGGCGCAGTCAGCAAGATCGCTCAAGAATTCGAACTGATCCAGCATAAGAACCTAGAGTTCAGCTTGACATTGGTTGTGCAACGCGACGCTCACCTCGTAGAGCCGCAGCGTCCTTCCTCGCCTACCCGACGAGAGCACGGAAGCCCTACGCTGAAAGGTCTGAGCCGCTTCTTCACCAGTCCCAAGAAGCAGGCGGCGAAGAGGGAGCAACAGGAGCGCGAGGCAGCTGCTGAACTGGCTGTACAGGCCTCTCGAACTGAGCCCATGCTCGCCTACATCAACCGTGAGGGAGCGTTCGGTCGGACTGGTGTCATTTTCGAGCGCGTCGCTAGCCAGTGCTACGCTCGATGCATGGTCCTCGACTTGCCAGTTCACGGTGTCTCGAATCCTACCGGTAGCATTTCGGGCCCTTCCAGTATCGCATCACGCTCTCAGGTCTCGATGCTTTCGCAAGACTTCAGCCAAAACTTGAGAAAAGTGCGCGGAACGCTTCGTCTTAAGCTCTTCTACCTTCCTCCTCTTCCGAGTATCCCTCGCGATGGTCTACCCGAGAATCTGGGCGAATGTATTCGTGGCATGCAGAACGCAGCCTGGCACAGATCAGAGCCATGGCAAACAGGTACACTGACCCAGCTAGGAGGTGACTGCGTCAGCTGGCGCCGTCGCCCAGTGCAAGCTCAGGGCCAGCACTTGATCTGCTATAACGCTGTCACAAAGAAGCCTACCATCAAGATTGACCTTTCCAAGGCTGTTTGTGTGGAAGAGCTGGGCAACCACGTGAATAGAGGCTCGATGATCTTCCCGTCAGCGACCAGTCAGGCTATGGGTCGATCGAGAACCATGGCGTCTTACGCCACCACCGGAACGCTCGCGGAAGAGGAGGATGCGGATGCCAACTACCATGTTGATCGATCATTCCGCATCACGTTTGCTGATGGAGAGCGTATTACTTTCTTCGCAGACACTGAAGTGGAAAAGGCGCAATGGGTCAAGGTTATTTCGGACCTTGTTGGCAGTGAAGTCCCACCCAATCCTCTTTGGGCGCAGGCATTGCTGGAGTTGATCGGCTCTCAGTCCAGTAGCGCTGGAGACAGCAGCACTCGTAAGCCCAGTCAGCAGTTCGTTCAATCTCGCAAACCGGTTCCAACTGTCCATGAGGAAGGCCCTTCGACACCACCAGCCCAATCGACTACTACGACCTTGTCGGCAATGAGCAAGCCCGTAGCCCAAGCATCGGAACAAGGCAGCCGCATCTCGAATTTCTCCCATGCCTCACACAGTTCGACGCCCTCACGTCTGCCGTTGCGATCACCTCACAACGTGGCTGTTTCAGCACCCACGTCTGAACGAGGCTCTGTACGCGGCTCACCTCTTGCTCCCAGGCCGCAATCGATGATTCGAACACCGGTCCATGATGCCTCGAATCGCGCTGCGTTTGACCGTCTCAAGCGGGCCGGCCATCTTCGTGCACAGACCGAAGATCTCACGCCTCTCCGACGACGGTAATCAGCCAAGCTGCACAGCGTCTGGGTCGAGCGGCCCCGCCTTCGTACCTGTCGTATCGCTGCGTTGCTGCTATTGCGAATTCTAGCAGGCTCTTCTTCGAGTTCGCAATCATGTATCGATCTACTTCGCCTTCATCTTCTTTCTTTTTCTCTGTTTTTCCAATGCTTTAGATCCAGTCTGGCTGCCTATCTTCAGTTTCAGAACTTTGCATTTGCTCTCAATGGGGCTCTGGCCCTAGTATGATATTGAGCAATTTGGACAATATATCAATGTCGATTCAAGTTTACCATTCTCCCGATTCGCATTGTGCAGTGCAGTCTCAGAGACGCTAGGTCCGTGAGAGGTTTCGTTGTTGTGAAGCGCGACTCTGCACGAGTCCTACTGACATATTGCGGGCCATAAGACCTTCTACAAGATCAACAGCGCAGTAGAAGCTCGAGCAAGAATGCGAAGCAGTTGGTCGCTAAGTTATCGACTTCGGAAACGCAAAATCATTTCCTCGTGCATGCATGAAATGTCGACCTCATGATTGTTGCACCAGCAAAAAAAGAAAGTTTACCGAACAGAAGAAAAAGTCGCCGATTATTTGTTACACAAATAATTGACAACAAAAGAAATCAAGAGTGGCACAAAGAAGTTGCTTCGAAGTCATGTGTCTGCAACTCGATCTCACTCCACCACCACTTCACCTTCCTTCTATTGCGCAAAAAGCTTCACGAACTCAGGGCACGTGGCAAGCCCGAAATGCTGCGAAGGGGACCGGCTGTCTTTGCGAGGTCTAGCCTGCCTGCATCTCAATTGAGCAGGCGATTCGCCACAGCATCGAAAGAGTTTCAGTGCCAGGGTCCAAGCCGATCCGACTTGCATTTCGACGTAATCGTCGTTGGAGCTGGTCATGCTGGCATCGAAGCTGCGACAGGGTCAGCGCGTACGAATGCCCGAACTCTCCTCGTCACAGGGAACAAGGAGAGCATCGGAGAATTGAGTTGTAACCCGAGTCTCGGCGGCGTAGGGAAAGGCACATTAGTGCGTGAGGTTGACGCTCTCGGTGGACTCTGTGGAGTTGTCGGCGATCAGGCGGGCATCCAATTCCGCATGCTGAATGTCTCTAAAGGTCCGGCTGTGCATGGTCCGAGAGCCCAAATCGATCGCTCTCTTTACCGACGTCGGATGCAAGAAGCGTTGAGAGATTACCCGAACTTGACCATCCTGGAGGCCAAGGTTCATGGACTGCAGCTCGACTGGACGCATACCTCGGGTTCCAGTGGCGAGGTTCGTGGGCGGAGCGAAGCGCCACGAGCTGTTGTGCGTGGCATAACAACATCTGATGGCGATCGAGTCAGCTGTAGCCAAGTCATTCTGGCTACAGGCACTTTCCTTTCAGCACATATTCACCTCGGATTGGAATCAAGGCCAGCTGGACGAATGCTTCCGCTTCCCTCCATCAATGATGACCCAGCTTCCGATGGTCTGAGCCAAAGCCTCACTCGAGCGGGCTTCCAGCTTGGTCGGCTCAAGACTGGCACTCCCGCCAGGATAGCAGCTGCGTCTGTACGTCTTGGACGACCCTGGCAGCAAGACGGAGGAGTCGATCCCCGACTCGAAGTCATAAGAGGTGATGTCAGACCGGCACCATTTTCTTTCCTCAACGATGCTCCCGACATTGATCCGAGTCGTCAGGTTGATTGCTGGGGCACAAAAACGATAAGCGCCACCCACGATATAGTTCGTCAGAATCTGGACAAGTCGATTCACATCAAAGAAACGGTAAAAGGACCGCGCTACTGTCCCTCTATCGAGTCAAAAGTTATGCGATTCAAGGACAAAGGGAGCCATCCGGTGTGGCTCGAGCCTGAAGGCCGGCCAGGTACTCAAGATGGAGCAATTCTCTATCCGAACGGTCTTTCATGCACTTTGCCGGCAGATTTGCAGGAGCAGATGTTGCGTAGCATTCCAGGTCTCGAGAATGTAGAGATGATCCGACCTGGCTACGGCGTCGAATACGACCACGTGGATCCACGCGAGCTTCGTCACAGTCTCGAAACCAAGAGGATTGAAGGATTATGGATGGCTGGCCAGATCAACGGCACGACAGGTTATGAGGAAGCTGCAGCTCAAGGATGCATCGCGGGCATCAACGCCGGTCTGAAAGCCAACGGACTTCCAGCTCTCGAGGTTGGCCGGTCGGGAGGCTACGTTGGCACGATGATCGATGATCTGGTCATGCAAGGAGTGGAAGAACCTTATCGAATGTTCAGCTCTCGCAGCGAATACAGGATGACACTACGAGCCGACAACGCAGACAAGCGACTCACACCATTACTTCGAGCAGCTTGTCCCTCAGCAGTGGACCCTAGAAGATGGCAACGCTTCTGCTCTATGCAGGCCGACATGGACCAAGCCTTTGCTCTGCTGAAGGCTACCCGCTTGAGTCCGCATGCTTGGATGAAGCACGGTTTCCATTGCTCTGGTGATTCGCATGAACGCAACGGTCTTGACATGCTTCGACAGCCAAAGTTGGGTATTCGCGACTTGATTGGTGTCATTCCCGATCTGGCAGGTCTGAATGACAGAACGCTTGAAAGAGTAGCGGTTGAGGCGAGATATCTGCCCCATCTAGAAAGACAAGCGCAAGAAATTGAAGCTTTCAACAAAGAAACGCAGCTGCGCTTCCCTGAAGGATTCAACTTTGCTTCGGTGCCTGGCCTCAATTCCCAGCTGCGGGAGAAGCTGGAGCTCTTGCGTCCAACATCTTTGGTAAGTCAACCATTAGCATGCAATGTCAGATCCAATCACAGCCATATCTGTCGCGACTTTGCTGACCTCCGTGTACCCTGTTCTATCGATTCCACAGGCTGCCCTCAAGTCGATTCCTGGCTGTACGCCTTCGAATTATGCTACTCTGTGGCGATATGCGGTTGAGCGAGATGATAAGCAACAAGAACGCGCCCAATCCTTATAGAGTTCTACAGTTCAAATGTATCATAGATAGGCAGCACAAGATGCTATGGATAACAAGATCGACCCCGCCTTCAGTCGAAATGCGAACGATCCTAAGTTTGCAGTTGTGACATGAGCGACCTAGCCAAAGGCCGCAGAACTAAGACTGTTACACCGTATGATTTAGACAAAAGGCAAAAAAAAATCATGATCGAAGGCTGAAGAAGAACGCGCTGGCTGAGTGTGTGCTTTCGCGCATCCAACACAGAGGAGAGCCTTGATTTTCATGAAATAGGACAAGAGACCAACAATTCGGTCGCGCGTGTGTGCCTTTGCGGGAAAGTGTTGCGCATCAGCCTTTCTTGCTCGTTTTGAAGCGTTTCTTCTTGCAGCACTTGCGAGACAAAGTGGTTTCTCGTCATTACTTGCCTCTTACCTGATTTTATTTTACCACCATCGTCCTCACACAAACAAACACACATTCGACATCGTCCAAACATGTCGCTCAAAGTGCCGCGTGCTGGAGGCCCCAACCTCTTCAAGGAGGGCTACAAGCACTTCCAGGGTATCGAAGAAGCCGTTCTTCGCAACATTCAGGCAGTCAATGAACTCTCCGAAATCGTTCGAACTTCCTTTGGTCCCAACGGTCGCAACAAGATGGTCATCAACCACCTTGAGAGACTCTTCGTCACCTCTGATGCAGCCACTATTATTCGCGAGCTCGACGTCGTTCACCCAGCAGCTAAGCTTCTCGTCATGGCCAGTCAGCAGCAGGAGGCTGAGATGGGTGACGCTACCAACCTTGTCCTCATCTTTGCCGGAGAGCTCTTGAAGAAGGCTGAATATCTTATCACCATGGGTCTCCACCCTTCCGAAATCCTTCAGGGCTATGAGATTGCTCGTGACAAGTGCCTCGCTGAACTCGAGCAGCTTTCGGTCGCAACTCTTTCAACTCCTCCGACCACTGAAAGCCTTGCCCTTGCACTCAAGCCATGCCTCGCATCCAAACAGTACGGCAACGAAGATCTGTTGGCACCCTTGGTCGCAGAGGCCGTCTCCATGGTTCTTCCTCAGAACGCCAAGAACGGTCTCGCTGACTTCAGCGTCGACAATGTCCGTGTAGTCAAGATCATGGGTGGTAGTTTGTCGCAGTCCAAAGTTGTTCGCGGAATGGTGTTTGGTCGTGAACCCGAAGGTGTTATCAAGAAGGCAAAGGCTGCCAAGGTCGGTGTCTACACTTGCGGTATGGACATCACTCAAACCGAGACTAAGGGCACTGTCCTTCTCAAGAACGCAGACGAACTCTCCAGCTTCTCCCGCGGTGAAGAGCAGCAGCTCGAAAAGTACTTCAAGGAGATCGCCGATTCGGGCGTCAAGGTCGTCGTCACACAATCGCAGGTCGGCGAACTTGCACAGCATTACCTCAATCGATTCGGCATTTTGGTCATCAAGATCCTTTCCAAGTTCGAGCTTCGAAGGTTGTGCCGTCTGCTTGGTGCTACACCTTTAGCGAGATTGGGTGCGCCATTGCCAGAGGAAGCAGGTTGGATCGATTCGATCGAGACTACCGAGATCGGTGGTGATCGTGTTACCGTTTTCAAGCAGGAGGAGGGTCAACCTGGAGGTAAAGCCAAGCCCAAGATGTGCACGATTGTGCTTCGAGGTGCTACATCCAACCTTCTCGACGATGTTGAGCGAGCCATTGATGACGGTGTAAACGTCATCAAGTCTCTCACTCGCGATCCACGTCTTGTACCTGGTGCAGGTGCAACCGAGCTTGAACTTGCCAAACGCATCGCTGACTTGGGTGAGAAAACTCCCGGTCTCAACCAACATTCGATCAAGAAATTCGGTGAAGCTCTCGAAGTGATTCCAAGAACGTTGGCAGAGAATGCAGGTCTCGACTCTACCGAGACTGTTTCAAGACTATACGCTAAGCATGTGGATGCAAAGGGAGCAGATGTTGGTGTGGATATCGAAAACGAAACGGATGGAACTATGTCAACGACACAGAACCAAATTCTGGATGTATTGGCGGCAAAATCTTGGGCTTTGAGATACGCTACCGGTGCAGCTATCTCGGTTTTGAGCGTCGACTCCATCATCATGTCTAAACCTGCCGGTATCAAGGCACCAAAGGCTAACCCTAACTGGGACGATGACTAGTCCGTCAACACTCCTGCAGCATCAGCGATGTAGGATTGTCAGGATACATTTCATATGAAAAAGCAATCTGAAGATTTGCATTTGTAGCATCACTCATCATCGCCTTGTGTGTGCTGATCTCTCTCATCATGCCTGAATCTTGACTTTGAGCACGCTCCACCAAGCCAGCCACCAACCTCGCAAGAGCGTTTCGAAAGCCTTCCTAGCTCGCTCAGCCTCCTAAGAAACGGCTGCCTTCCACAATTGTGAACAGCGCAACAACGCTCATGATGCTAAACTCGACCCTGTCACCCTTCAAACTCACAACAAAAGCAAATCAAGCACAAACCAGAACAAGCAAAAGCAAGATGAAAGAATCATTTGAGATCATATGACGTTGAGAATACAAGAGCTGAGAACGAGGTTGCCTTGATAGAGAAAGAGGGCAAAAGTTCATCTTGGGAAGCATGATTGACGAGACTAAAGAGAAAGATTTGCGAAACGGAGGCATTGCAACAAGAACTGGGATATGTAGGACGAGACTAGATCGAAAGGGAAACACATGTCATGCAAAATATACGCGCGCCCCCTCAACGCAACAAGCAGAAAAGAGAGCGCACAAGACAGTGGAGCCAAAAGCTCTGTAATGATGCGACTACTTTCAAGCCGAAGAGGTGGCGTTGTTGAAAGCAAGCTTGTTGACAGTGTCCGAGTCAAGGCCGGTCAAGACACCAGGCGATGCAAGCTTGATAAGAGCCTTCTTGAGCTCGGCAGGCGAGAGAACGCCGTCAATCTCGGGCTTGCCGGAGGCATCAGCACTGGAGAAGTAGCTGGTGACAGAGCTGACGAGATCAAGGGCCATAGCGGGGATGGGCATAACATTCGAAAGCTTCGAGGCAAGCGAGTCCTCAACGTCAGCAATCGAAAGCTGAGCACTGCCAGCAAGCGCCTTGAAGTCATCAGTGCCGTAGATGGAGAGGAGGTAAGCAAGGAGACCAACAATATGAGGGCTTGCCATCGAGGTACCAGAGATGGTGTTGACCGAGGTGGGGCCGGTGTTCCAAGTGGAGAGGATGTTAAGACCGGGAGCAAAGATGTCGACACACTTGCCCTTGTTGGAGAAGTAGGCACGCTCGTCTTGGACAGTGGAGGCACCGACAGTGACGGGGTTGGAGGCACCAGCGGGCGAGACATTGCAGGCATCCTGGTTCTCGTTACCGGCGGCAACACCAAAGTGCATACCGCTGGTGACGGCACCGTTGACGGCCTTGTCAAGGGTGGGCGACTTGCCACCGCCGAGCGACATGTTGGCGACGAAACCCTTGTGCTTCTTGGCAGCAGCCGAGCGTGGGTTTGCGCGGAACTGAGCAGTGAGCTTCTTGGCGTCCTCGACGGCCCAGAGAACACCACCGGTCACATCGGA
Source organism: Ustilago shanxiensis (assembly GCA_019972555.1). Classification (NCBI taxonomy): domain Eukaryota; kingdom Fungi; phylum Basidiomycota; class Ustilaginomycetes; order Ustilaginales; family Ustilaginaceae; genus Ustilago; species Ustilago shanxiensis. The sequence goes on along the minus strand of BPMX01000011.1, from coordinate 403,637 downwards.
CATGGAACCGGAACCACCGGAGCCGAGCACCTTGACGGCAACAAGTTCAGCCTTCTTGGCCACACCGTACTTGCGCGAGCCGATGGTACCGGCACAGTGGGTACCGTGACCGTTGCCATCCTCGTCAACGTCGTTCTGGGGCATGGTTTTACCCCATCGGGCACGACCCTCGAATTCGACGTGCTTGATGTTGATACCAGTGTCAATGATGTAAGCAGTGACACCTTCACCACCGTCGCCCTGGTAGACATACTTGTTGAAGGTGCTGAGACCAAGACGCTTGCGGTGCGAGATACGGGCGAGACCCCAAGGAGCGCCCTTCTCGACATCGTAGGCACCGACCTTGCCAACGTTCATGGCAGAGACAGCAGCGTCAGAGAGGTTGTGATCGTAGTTGACTTCCCAAACCTTGTCCTCGGTCTGGGGCATGACCTCGACGGAGACGATGGTGTCCATCTCAACGTACTCGACCTCGGGCTGTGCACGGATGTAGTCAAGGACATCATCTGTGAACTTGCCTGCGTAACCCTGGAGGTGGCCCTCGAGGTCGTAGACGTGACGAATACCCTCAGCGTTCTCACCGTGGAAGCTGTTGGCAGAGAGCTGGGCAGACGAGATCAAGCTCTGGTGAGCGAAGAAGTCGTTGGAGTTGATGCCATCCTTGAGAACGACCATGTAGGAGCCAGGAATGGTCTCAAGCTCGGGGTTCGCAGTCAAAGGAGCAAAGTTAGTGGAGGGAGAGTATGCGTTGGCGCTCGAGCCTGGAACGAAAGGCTGGTGAGCAGGAGCAGCAAGAGCTGCGAGAGGAAGGCTGAGAGCCAGAGCCAAGAGGCTCAAGTATCGCTTTGGGTACATATTGAGAGATTGAGATATGCTTTAAGTGCTATCGACCAAGGAGAAAGAGACGAGACGGTGTGGTGGGGAATGAAGGGTGTTGAGTGCGAAGAAGAAAGTGTAAGCAGGCTAGAGGGTCAAATACCACAACTGATGGAGATAGTTGATGGCAATGGTGATGGAGAGAAAGAGAGAGGGAGAGGATGGATAAGGGTTGACGAGTTCAAGTAGTGAAGTTGGGGGAGGTGGAGTCTGAGCAGGGAAGCAGAGGCAGAGGCAGAGTCAGAGGCACAGAGACAAAAGCAGGGTCCTTGAGCGCGCTCGCGCTCGCGCTATCTCTCTCTGCTCTCTGTCTAGAGTGGCGAGACGATGAGAGACTTGAGTAACAGACAGACAGACTGCAAACGAGGTTGAGGTCGGCTGTGCAATGTGTGCTCAAGTGGAAAACTGGCCTGAGCGAGACAGAGCTGAGACCCTAACTAGTCACCGGCTCAATCTCGCCTTATCTCTCTCTCTCTCTCTATGCGGCTTTGGGGCTGTTTTGGAAAAGTGGGCACTTTGGTCACGGCTGAGTTTCGCGCACTCTCAACTCCACACGGATCATCGCGCATCCAATTCATATTGACTTGCACTTGCCTCGCCTCTGACTGAGAGTCAGGCTTGACTGGAAATTGAATTTGTATTCTGCCCCTCTCTGTCTGAACTCAATATAACTGTAACTACCTGTGTACTTAGCTTAGGCTTGCACACGACTTTCCGCTTTCGGATGGCGAGCAAGTCAGTCCGTCAGTCACTGGGTGACTGAGATACAGTAGATTTTGACCCCTTTTTCTTACCCTAGTCATGACTGCAGAGTTCAGAACAGTGTGTTCATGAGCCAAAAGCAATCAATCCAGCCGCAAGGTCACGCAACCAAGCTTCATGATGCACTGCCTCTTTGCTTAGAGGCAGCAGCTGAATATTGTTCGTTCCATTCGCCGTGCAGATCGACAGTTACGTGACTCGTGTATCCCTTTTGCTGCTGCTCAGATCGTACCGCATTGGCATCCTTGAACAGTAGCAGATCCAGCTTGACGCTTCCTCGCTTTCCATTCGGTTGCTCATGCGCTTCATAAGTTAGCGACATGAAAGCAACACACGATGAGGAAGGGTCCTACCGGTGGGGGATCGCCGCCAAGCTGCCGATCCCGTTCAGGGGCCGATCGCAAGGCCATCCAGCCCAGATGCAGCTCCAGCCCAATCCTTTTCTCCTGGCTGCCGCTTAGTTGTGGCAGGCAGCATTCATACAGTAGTTCTCGCTTTCCGGACGTCAATCATGCCGGCTGACTATCTTGGAGCCGCATTAGCCTTTGTGTGTCGACAGTAATATAATGACAACAATACCGTATAGCACTGCTCAATCCTGCACTGGGCTCGCTTAGCTTGCTCGAGCTACAGGGTCCAGCAATCGTTGCAGTACTCTTTGCGATGCCTTTCGCCAGACGAGACTAGGGGTGACGCGGCTTCATTTTCGCTCTCTGCCTCCACACAGCTGCTGTGGCCCGAGGCCCTTTGCGTCTCACATCTGGTCCGAGACGATCAACTCAAGACATGAACGTCTCTCTGTTTCCTGTCTCACTCCTTCCATTCAGCCATTCCACTCCATTCGATATCGACCATCGTATTGGATGTGAAGATGTAGCTGTGATTCAAACGTTCGCACAGAATTGTCAATCATTCATGGATACAAAGTACAGTAGACGCATCGAAGCTGCGCCAATTCAATCTCAGACGCGCATCGTTTGGCTCTGTATGATTCTACAAAATTTGAGCTCCCTGCCGTTGGTTTGTTGCAAGAACGCCAACTTAGAGTTGCTCAACTTCCACAGTCTCGGCATCGAATCGAATCGTGAGCCTTCTTCTCAACATTCATGTGAAGCATGCCGAAATTGCGTTCCGTTTTTGGAGTGTCGACTGCTTCCAGTGCGACTTTTTCGGGATGGTGTGTGTGGGGAAGCACTGAGCATGCGTTCGCTACCGATGCGAACAGATCGGGGTCCTCATTTTCTACCGCGATTGCTGGTCGGTCAATTTCTTTAGGAATTTGCCGGCCGAATAGCGTTGCGGACGAAGCGGACCAACACCATAGCTTTGTTCGTCAGTCTTCACTACCCTCAAGGGTCATTTCGGAGCAAGACGTATAGATGTCTTCCTCACGCTCAAGAACTTGAATGACAGTCGGCTCTTTCCTTGTCGGTCAACAAGCAGTTGATGCATCTGACTGCCCATCTTGACTCTCACCGAAGGCTGTCTTTGTATTGGCGTAAAGAAGAGCTCAACCAGATGACTGGCCTGCTCATCGCAGAGAGAAGCCCTTCTGAAGCGGATGCGTTGTGCTCTAACAGACAGGGATTGTCGTCAGAAGGGGCAGGTTTCACTCTCGCCAGTTGGTACGCCCGCCTAATACCATCCGTATCTGATATCGAGCTAAATGTGTTCTTGCATTCATCGAAGCCGGCTGCGTCACCCTGCAGTTAATCACCACTCCACTGTATCAGACGACGATCTTTCATCTGAGGGAGGTAAGGTGCGTAGGTCCAGAGGCAAGGAACAGAAATTGAGCTCGTGAAAGCTCGTCAAGGGTCTCGATGACACTCACAAATCGGGTTCACTACCGTGTGTGTTGCATTGCCAAATTTACACCCGATCAGACCTCAGGAAAGGTTGACACTGTCCTTTCAATCGTCATACTCTTTCACTCGCCGGAAAGCTGTTGTCTAGTGAAATGAGTCAAGGAAAGAGCACGTCTTAGCGAAGGTTGTATGCAGCAAGTTTCAGGCAGGGATCAGAACAGGCAAGAACGTACGGCCTCAGCCAAATCTCTACCTGGAAGCTAATAAGGTTGCGGAATAAGAACTAAGAAGCAGCCTCTGTGGTGAAGCTCTCATTTGATGATCATGATGAACAGCAGGAGTGAGATGGATCGGCGCCGCCTTTCAGCGTCTCGGAATCATGGAATCAGTCGTAGCCGACCAAGAGAAGAGCTGCTCTGTCTCAAATCCCGATTCATGTTTGTGTGTGTACGTGTGAGCAACGCCAACACAAGAGAGCCGGATGAATCTTTAAAAAATTGAGCGAGCTGTCATTGTCACACTTGAGTCACGGCGAAAACAGAAGGCAGGGAGAGAGAGAGCGAGCTTCTCTACGCATTTCACTCACACTAGAATGATCTGTTTTCGAAAATTGATTCAGGAGATGTGGGGCAGACCAACGAGAGAGCAACAGAAAGAAGAGTGGAGGAAAAGACACGGTCGACTGCCGCTTTCTGTCTCTCTCTCTTCCCCCAGGTCTCAAGCCGAATTCAGCCGGTTCAACGGTCATTCGAGCTAACCGTGGTCCGAGGTGCACTTTGTGTCACAGCTCCATTTTTTCTTGTTTCTTTTCTGAAAGACCAGAGTGCGGACACAGCGGCCATGAAATCGGGCGGAGACAACTTTCACCCTGACACACACATACAAGGCACACACAGGCTGTTATGCGCTTGAGCCTCACGTTCCGGTGGAATGCCCCGCACCCGCCGCGCTCCTCGACTTTCAGCATCGGTCCAGATGCGAGCTCTTGGCCGGCTTCTATTCTAGCCTTTTAAAGGCTCTCTCGTTCAGACATTCGGTCGCATGACCACCGTCCTTCCTATCTTCCTCTCCATTCTCCTCGTCGTCAGTGTCGCCTTCCTTCTTTTCAACATCTTCGACGCTCAGCAAGCCTTCTCCCCCGCATTATCGGAAAGAACTTCAGCATCAGCCTCGGCACTTCTAATCTCATCAACGGCTCCCATAGACACACAAACGTTCTTACTGTGGACTCAGCAAGCATACAAGCTTCATCGGTACTCTGCCCCAAAATCTGAAGTCTCTCGCATCAAGCACCACTACTCGCACTCTTACACACAATGTCAAAGTCAGAGGGCAACAACAAGCCCAAAGTGGCCCCCTCCACCCACCTGATCGCAGGTGGTATTGCAGGTTTTGCGGAAGCATGTACCTGTCATCGTAAGTAGTCCACTTCAGCCCTGCTTGGTCTCGCTACCGCACGATATAAGAGAAAAGCTGACGTGCTGCAAATGCTTTCTGCCTCATTACAGCCCTCGACACAATCAAGGTCCGCATGCAGCTTTCACGTAGAGGCAAGAAGGCTGGCGAGAAGCCAAGGGGTTTCATTGCTACTGGTGCCCACATTGTGAAGCGAGAGACTCCTCTCGGACTCTACAAGGGTCTCGGAGCCGTCGTGGCAGGTATCGTGCCTAAGATGGCGATTCGATTCATGTCGTTCGAGCAGTACAAGGCAGCTCTTGCCGACAAGACAACAGGCAAGACGTCTCCTCAGGGTGTTTTCCTCGCAGGTCTCGGAGCCGGTACCACAGAAGCCGTGGCTGTGGTCAACCCAATGGAAGTTGTCAAGATTCGTCTGCAAGCTCAGCAGCACTCGCTTGCCGATCCTTTGGAAGTGCCTCGATACCGTAACGCTGCGCATGCTCTGTACACCATCATCCGCGAAGAGGGATTCATGACACTGTACCGTGGTGTTGCTCTTACCGCTGCACGACAGGCAACCAACCAGGCTGCCAACTTCACTGCTTACCAAGAGCTGAAAAGCGCCGCGCAAAAGTTCCACGGCACATCAGAGCTGCCTTCGTACGAGACTGCCGTGATTGGTCTGATCTCGGGTGCGCTCGGACCGTTCTCGAATGCTCCAATCGACACAATCAAGACACGTATCCAGCGTGCTTCCAAGGTTGAGGGCGAGACGGCTATCAGCCGTGTAGTCAAGGTGGCTAAGGACATGTTTGCACAGGAAGGAGCGAGCGCTTTCTGGAAAGGTATCACTCCTCGTGTAGCACGTGTTGCACCCGGTCAGGCTGTGGTGTTCACCATCTACGAAAAGGTCAAGGGTTACATTGAGGCAGCCAAGCAGGGCGAATTTAGCCTTACCGACACTCGATCCGACGAGTGAATTCTATACTGCTTGCTCCAATCCCAATCCCAGTTCTCGCCTCCTCAACAAAAGCAACCAATCCGTTTGTCCCGATGCCATCAACGTCCGTTCTCATGGCTACAGGATCCCAGCGAGCGGATTGCTCGTTACTCTTACGACAAATCTCTCATTCATTTTGCTAATTGCAATGTCATGTACCCTAGTCAGTCTGGTTGTGTGTGTCTGTTGTGCTAACGTATTGTGTGACGTTGAGATGAGCAGCTGCGGTTTTGAGTGTGGGGTCAAGCGTCGAAATGAACACGGTTTGGAAGCAATTTCTTCCGGCTTTTGAAGGCACCTCGGGAATCACATGCATGTTTCCTGAGCCAAATCCGGGGTCTATCGCGATCTCGCCGATAGGCGATTTCCCGATCTAGGACTTCAATGCATGTTGTCGGTCAGCTTAAATTTACAACTTTGGATGCTGCAGGAGGTCGCCATGCCTGAATCTTTGTGTCTTACCTCTCTTCCTGATCTTCCGGACTGTATGAAATCAGTTCGATCATGCATCTCGAACCACAATTCACTGCTCGAAGTCGAAGTACAGTAGCTCGTAAAAGATCAGTCTATGGACGGACGTGCGACTCGAAGATAGAAATCAAAAAAAGCACAAGTAGTGTAGCAGCTGGATTCGGACTGGACTGTGTGTGTGCTCGCCAAGTTCAACAGGCACATCAGAACACTAAGAAGAAGAAGAAGGTTCGCCTGTTTGTGTGTGTGCGTGTGCGTGTGCGTGATTACACCTGTGTTGCTTCTTCCATTTAGCTTCAAGTCGAGATGTCGCACGCAGTACATAAGCCATGCCAAGACGGAGAGAGACAAACAGATGTCTTGAAAGCAACCTTTCTTGTTGTCGTGCTGGAAGTGCACTTTACGCAGCAGCAGAGTAACTGCAAAAGCGTGTGAACGAGAATGCGAGCCAGAGAGAGAGAGTGTGTGTATGTGTATGTGTGTGCTTGTGAGTATGACTTTGCCTTCGAGTTTAGGTGCGCGTGCGTGTGAAGTTGTGTCGCGCAAAGGGCTTCGGTGTCTGTTGCTTTGATAGGCGCAGCAAATCCTAGTTAATGGCCCTTGCAGTGCAGCACACAGCACACAGCACACAGCACGCAGCAACACAATACGGTATACACATGCACCGCACAGCTCTACTGTACACTGAAACGGCCCGTCATCCGTGTTCGCGTTGCTCGCTCGTTCGCTGTGTCCACACAGCAATTACAGTATTCTCGCTGGCTGACTGCAACTGCGACTGCCGCGCTCTCTCTGCTCCATTGCGCACTGACTGTTTAACTCGCAACTCGCAAACACGACGGACTCGACCCTCATCTTCATCCTCTTTCACTCCGCTCCCGACCTCACATCTTCCAGTCCTTCATCTCACCAACATCCTTCTTTCTCCTTCTTCTTAAGTCTTCTCACTTCTTTTGCTCTTTAGTAGCAGCGTTGCAGCCGGTGTAGATCGCTCGCCGCTCGACTTTAGCATTCCTTTCTTCTTTTCGCGCAGCACTTCCTTTGCTGCAAGCTTCCAGTTGGTACAAGGCTCCTCTGCGGAATTCGTCCTGTCTTTGCTCCATCACCACCTTGGCTCCACTTCTTTTGTGCTAATCTAGGGCACTACTCCGAGCCCAAACTCAAGTCTCCAACGAGCTCCCACAACCACCTTCGGCAGCCTTGAACTGTTTGCTATCGCTCTTTCTCGGGTCACTCGATCTCCGACCCGACTTTCCCGTCCTTCAGGCGCCAGAGAGACAGCATTATCATCTAGCCGCCCCGACTGAGCTTGGCAGCCTCTTAGTCTCTTCACTCCATTTCGTCGGCCATGCACGAAGAGAACGCACTTCCCGCACCCAACTCTTTTGCCTCAAACGGCTTTGCCGCACCTACCAATCCCAACCCAGCTGCTCAACAAGCATACCCTCTTAATCCGCTCGAAATGATGAAGCGCGCTCCCTCCCAGTCTTACGACGCACACGCCAATCTCGGTCATCTCTCCTCTATTCCCAACGCTCAGATGTCCGACGCCGGCGCCAAGAAGGCCCGTTTCGTCTCTGAAGGCAACATTCCAAACCTTGCTCAGCAAAACTTTGCCAACTCCTCTTTAGGAGGCTTCCCGGCTACCGGCGGAGCCTCACATCAAGCTCAGGCTGCCTTCCTCGGCAACGGTGCTGCCCCACAAACTCAGGGCCAGGTCTTCGCCGGCGTCAGTGGTCTTCAGCCACCAGGTAATGGTACCAACGGCACCCGATCCTTCTCTGGCAACCTTGGTCATGCTGGCTTGCTCGGTGCTCAAAACAGCCAGAACTTTGACGCTGCTGGCTCAGCGCCCTTCATCATGTCCAATGGTGCTGGCTTGAATCCCGCCACTGCCATGTTCCCTAACTTCGCCGCCAACTTTGCCAACACGCCCGGCTTTGTCCCCAATGTCGGTGTTCTCAACGCCATGCCCCGTCAGGTCAATCCCCTCAACCGTACAGTTTACGTCGGCAACCTTCCTGCCGATGCTTCCGTCGATGAGCTGCTCAATCTTGTCAAGTTCGGTCCCATCGAGAACGTACGTATCTTGCCCGAGAAGAACTGTGCTTTCATCTCCTTCCTCGACGGTTCCACAGCTACCGCTTTCCACGCCGACGCCTGCGTAAAGAAGGTCTCGCTGCACAACCAAGAGCTCAAGATCGGCTGGGGCAAGCCATCGCAGTGTCACCCTGCTGTCTTGATGGCAGTGCAACAGAACCAGGCTTCGCGTAACGTCTATGTCGGGCAGCTTGACGAGTCTGCTTCCGAGCAATCACTCCGGGATGACCTCTCACGCTTCGGTCCTATCGACCAGGTCAAGATCGTTCGCGACAAGAACATTGGCTTTATTCACTTCCTATCCATTCAGACTGCCATGAAGGTCGTCGCCACGCTTCCAACCGAGCCAGCGTGGACCAACAAGCGCGTCAGCTACGGTAAAGATCGATGCGCTTACGTGCCAAAGAGCCAGCAGCAAAACCAGGCACACAACAATCAGGCTGCTGCGATGGGTCTGGCTGCAGCTGCTTCTCTCGGATACCCCACTGCTGCGTTTGCTGGTCCCAACAATGCGCCAGACAACGGCCGTTCGCCTGCGAGCTCCTTGTTCGGCCCTGCCGCTGCCATGATGGGCGCCAATGCCACTGCATTGGAGCAGCTTGGCAACCGCACCATCTATCTGGGCAACATTCATCCCGAGACCACCACAGCCGAGATCTGCAACCACATTCGAGGAGGCATCTTACAAAACATTCGGTTCATTCCCGAAAAGCACATTGCATTTGTCACATTTGTGGATCCCAACGCAGCACTCGCGTTTTTCCACTTGGCATCGTATTCGGGTATCATGATTCACAACCGTCGACTCAAGATTGGATGGGGCAAGCACTCGGGTCCACTGAGTCCAGCTATCCAGTTTGCGGTGCAGGCAGGTGGATCGCGAAACGTCTACATTGGCAACATTGACGACCCGGACTTGTTGACCGAGGAAAAGATTCGCAACGATTTTTCGCAGTACGGCGAGATCGAGACGGTGAACAGTTTGAGAGAGAAGAACTGCGCGTTTGCCAACTTTACCAACATTCAGTCTGCGATCAAGTGCATTGAAGGGATGAAGAGCCATCCTGATTACCAGAATGTCAAGATCTCGTACGGCAAGGACCGATGTGGCAACCCACCACGCAGCTTGACCAACAACCAGAATGGAGGCAACCAGGGCGAAGGTGGAAGGAAGGTGAGCGGTTCGATGTCACCGAATGCATCGTTGTTGCAAAATCAAGGAGATGAGACGATGGTGACAGCGAGCGAGTCGGTGCAGGATCTTGGCTCAATTGCAGGTGACGCAAGTACAACGGCAGCAGCCACAACGGGGGCAGAAGAAAACAAGTTGACAGAGTAGAGTCAGTGGTGTGACAGCTCTGCGCGTTTTGCTCTTGTTTTTGTGTATAGTCATTGTGCGGATGCTTGTCGATGGAGGATGACAGCAGCTCCGATATCCAGATACCTCTTGCTAGAAGTACAAGACTGTAGAGTGTTTGCTAGCAGCCATGCTGTTTTTCTAACAATTCATTCTAACAACGTCTTGTTTGCAACCTAATACAAATGCTATGCTGCGCAGTACGCTGTTCCGACGACAAGACTGCGCATGATAGTTTTCATCGAAGTACAGAGAGGATGATCTTGGCTTGGATTTGATGAACTCTGAAAGCTTCAACGTCAAGTCAAAGAAGTCTAACCTGATGCTATATAGAAAGCGAGCTGGAAAGATGTGTTCCAATGCGATTCCCGATCTGAAATTGCAGTTGAAATGATCGACAGCTGCACACTTGAAACAAGAAAAAGAAGCAAAAGAGAACAGATCGGAAGCTCTAGTAATTGTGAGAATGGTGTGTCTCGTACGAGGCTCTGTGCGTGTTCTAGGCCGTTGCGGATCTGTGTTCAGCTGTCAATCCAACTCGCTTCGAGAAGGACAACGGTGCTAAAAAGAAATCGGAGAAAATCATAAGAGAAAAGAAAAGGGTTTATTGGAAGAAGAAGGTCGACACACCGATTAGTTGGACAGTCGGAGTCGAGCTTCCCGTCGGACAGCGCAGCATCTGAAGAAAAGGGTACAGCACAGCGCAGTGTCGAAAATCGCGCCTCCCTACCAAAAGGGAAAGGGAGAGAGCAGCCAAAATTACAAGCACACCTCACAAACATTCTCGCACGCAGCACGACTCACAGACACACAGACACACACACACACACGCTCGCTCAGGCTCACTCGCTTGCTTGCTGGCTCAACTTTTTTTTTTTTCTTTTTCTAATCTTCTCAAATTGCCAATTGCCAATTGACACGCAGACCAGCACCTTCTCTTCTCATCGCACTCTATCTTCATACCTCATCCTTCACCTTCACCTTCACCTTCACTTTTGACGCTTCGTCTGCCCCTCCTTCTCTCGCCCGCCTTCGTCACATAGGGCTTCTTCACGGTCTCTTCCCGCTGTTCATACCACCAACCACACACCAACCACACACAAACACACACTCTCACTAGCATCTGGAGTACACTCCAAGTCTCGACTGATCGACCATCGTCGGTGCACTTCTTCGTTGTAGCCTTTTCTCCTGCTCGGCACCAATCGATCGCGCACATTCTAGCTTCTGCTGCCCTCCTAGCTCTGCGATCTTATCAGCCGGATTTGCTACGACACCGTGATCGAGGATCAGAACCGCCTTCGCTTCACTCGTCCTCATCACACTTCCCACTTGCATCCGACCCATCTCACCCTAGCCAGATCGATCCACTGACTCATAGCGGCCCACAGCATTCTTCTGCACCTCCACCTTCGAGTTCTGCATCACTCCTGCAAAGCCCTACCTGCAGACTCCTTTGCAGCTCGACATCAGCTCATCTGGTCTTTTCACCTTATCTGTGTTATTCGCACGCTCCGACGCTGACAGAGTTGTCTACACTCTCCAGGTCCACTTGAGCGCTTCGTGTTGACACCTACGATATACCCATCTGCATTGCTCATCATTGTCAAATACGCATATTCAGCCCATCATGACATCAAGTTGGCAGCCTTCCCAGCAGGGGCTCACAGAGCTTGTACAGCTCTTTCGTGACTCGCAAAGCCCACAGATGGACGTCCAGGAGAGAATCGCCCAGGTTCGTACTTTATATCCATTTCAGGTCAATTGTTCACACCCAGTTCACGCCTTTGCTGACCTTCTGTCGCCTCATCCTTTCTTCTACTTATCTCTAACAGCGGCTCGACACAGTAAGCCAGATCCCAGATTACGCAAATTACTGTGTCTTCACCTTGACATCCCTCACAACCGAAGACCTTGCAACCAGATCTGTGGCAGGTCTCATCCTCAAAAACCACATTCTCTTTCACAACGACCTCATCTCGCCCGAATCCTTCGAATATGTCAAGCAGGCCATCATCCCCGCCCTCAGCTTACCCGAGGACATGCTCCGTCGCACAGCTACCCAAGTCGTCTCCATGCTCATGACCATCCTCACCCCACAAGGCTGGCCAGAAGGTCTTTCCAAGCTTGGAGAACTCATGGGCTCTCAAAACATCGACGAGGCAGAGGGTGCCTTCAGCTCGTTAGCCAAGATCTGCGAAGATATTCCTCGCGAGCTTGAGATGTGCGAACTCAATGGCGTCAAGCCCATCGACATTCTCATCCCCAAGTTCATCGATGCGACTCAGCACAACGACCCACGCATCCGCATGCACGCGCTCAACTGTCTCAATCAGTTCGTCCAGATTGGCTCAGCCGCATTGCAGAACCATATCGATGCCTTCCTCGGCGCTCTCTTCAAGCGTGCCAGCGACGAGAGCGCCAATGTGCGAAGATACGTCTGCCAGGCCCTCGTTCTCATCCTTGGCGTTCGACCAGATAAGCTCATTCCCGAGATGGACAATGTCGTCGAATACATGCTCTACTCGACTCAGGACAAAGACGACGATGTCTCGCTGGAAGCTTGCGAGTTCTGGCTCCAATTCGCCGAAGAGCCCTCGCTCAAGGACAAGCTGCGTCCATACCTGTCCAGAGTTGCACCCGTCTTGCTCAAAGGAATGGTGTACAACGAGCTCGACTTGCTCATGCTTGGCGGTGATGAGGATGATGCTGCCGTTCCAGATCGTGCGGAAGACATCAAGCCTAGGCATTACGGAGGTGGAACACACAGGAACGAGCATCTTGACGACGCTGCGAATGGAGGCGCTTCGGGTACAGGCAAATCCAGAGCTGCAATCGAGGCGCAAGATGACGATGAGGACGACTACGACGAAGACGAGGATGATGAAGAGGACGATGATGGTATTTCGGACTGGAACTTGCGAAAGTGCTCAGCAGCAGCTCTCGACGTCATGGCAGTCAACTTTGGCGATGAACTTTTGGAGATTCTTTTGCCGTATTTGAAGGAGAGACTCTTCAGCGAAGACTGGTTGCAGCGAGAATGCGGTATTCTTGCTCTCGGTGCTATTGCCGAGGGTTGCATTGCCGGTATTCAGCCTCACTTGCCTACTTTGGTGCCGTTCCTGATCAACAGCCTCAAAGACTCGAAACCGTTGGTCCGCTCCATCACTTGCTGGACACTTGGTCGTTACTCGAGTTGGTGCGTTGCAGCCGAGACACCCGAACATCAGCAGCAATTCTTCGTCCCCGCCATGGAGGGTCTTCTCAACATGGTGCTCGACAACAACAAGCGTGTTCAGGAAGCCGGTTGCAGTGCATTCGCAACACTGGAAGAAGAGGCTGGTCGCAATCTCGAGCCTTTCCTCGAGCCAGTTCTCAAGACTCTCGTGTTTGCCTTTGACAAGTATCAGCAAAAGAATTTGCTCATTCTTTACGACGCTTTGGGAACTTTGGCCGACTCGGTGGGCTCAGCATTGAATCGTCCAGAATACGTCGAGATCGTCATGCCACCATTGATTGCCAAATGGCAGGGTTTGCATGACACCGATCCGGACCTGATTCCTTTGCTCGAATGCATGTCGTCTGTCACCATTGCAGTGGGACCTGGATTCTTGCCTTACTCACCACCCGTCTTCCAACGATGTGTTGGTATCGTTCACGACAACTTGGCCGCAGCGGAAGCGGAAGCCCAAAAACCAACTGTGGACCAGGACGTTCCCGATCGAACCTTTATCATTGTCGCTCTCGATCTGTTGAGTGGCTTGACACAAGGACTCAACACAGCAGTACGTGATCTTGTTGCCGGCTCACAACCCTCCTTGCTCCCTCTCTTGGGACACTGCATCACCAACGTCGAAGCTCCAGTTCGTCAATCTGCCTATGCATTGTTAGGAGATTTGGCAATCTCGTGCTTTGACTTGCTCAAACCATTCCTACCCCAACTCATGCCGGAATTGATTCGTCAAATCGAGCCCGAACCCAAGATCGAAAACGTTTCGGTTTGCAACAATGCCGCCTGGGCTGCAGGGGAGATTGCGTTGCAATACGGACCTTCGGATCCAGAACTCACTCAGTGGGTAGACGAGCTTATTAAGCGTCTTGTTCCGGTTTTGCTTTCGACCAAATCGGTTAAATCGCTGTCGGAGAATGCGGCGGTGACGATTGGTAGGTTGGGTCTGGTTCAACCGCAGTTGGTAGCACCGCATTTGGAGGTTTTCATCGAATCCTGGTGTCAGGCGTTGTGGGATATTAAGGATAACGATGAGAAGGATTCGGCGTTTAGAGGGTTGTGCGAGATGATTCAGGTCAATCCGAATGGGGCTGCGAAGGGTTTCGTTTACTTTTGTAATGCGGTGGTAAGGTGGTCAACGCCGAGTGCAGAGTTGAACGAGATGTTTAGAAAGATTCTGACTGGGTTTAGGGAGATGAGTGGGGATCAGTGGGAGGTTCAGAAACAACAGTTTCCTCCGGTGATTGTACAGAGGCTGGCTGATAGGTATGGATTGTAGTCGAGCTAAAAAGATGGGCATTTTTAGCATTGTAGCTGCAGGTTTTTCTTCTTTGACAACTTTGCAAAACAACAGAATCAAACAAAAGCTTGGTGATGTGTGATCTGGATTTGTGCAAGGATGAGTGTCTGTGGAAATGGAGTACGTTGTGTAAGCATGCTCACGGCGGTTTGGAGTGAGTAGTCACGCGTCGAATCATAGAAACCCACCTTGATTCGCATCTTATTTGACCACCATCATACCATCTTTTCGGGCTAAACAGCTTCTCTCCTACATTCGCAACTCAAAATGGCGCTCATTTCATGCAAACACCTTCCTCACTACCTAACTTTTGGAAAAGTTCTGCTAGTCTTTGCTTTTCTCGCTCCAACCTTCAAGCGTGTATCGACTGATTTAAACGCATGGAATACCCCTCAGACATTTGGTGTCATTGGTGCGATGTATGCTGTGGTTGGATATTTGGGTTTTGGGCCCGGAAATGTGCGCAATGCAGTGCGAGGTTACTTCCGTACTGCTGAACGCAGAAACTGACAAACAAAGCAGCTCGTCGACGATCGAGAGGAGGATTTTGACAATGTATCAAAGGTCCCAGAATGGGCGAGGTCGAGCTCATGTAGCCGGGCTGTTCAGCATGCTAGTTTCTCCATCTTCTCTCCGTCACAGTACTCTCTTTCGCAATTGCTTTCATCCGCCGCAATACCTCACTTCCTTCATTTCTCGGTGACTTGTTTGCAGCAACTCATCCATGCACTAGACCACATTCATCCAGCTCCGTACTAGTGAAATACCGCTGCTCACATGCCACGAAGCTCGCTGAAGTTCTTTCTCCTCGTCATCCTGATCTTCTTTGCCCGCAACACTTTGCTGGAATTCATAGACATTGCTAAATCTGCGCAGGTGTTCTCTTTCCTTGCTTTCCTTGACAATCTGCCCTTTCAAGTCCATAGCTGTTGTCCTGTACTTTCCATCTGTGTACAAGCGCAATTGATTTCATGGTGGATGAATTTGAGTTACTGCAAGGATGAACTTGATCTAGTGCCCAAGAGCTGCAACAATATGAAGGATGAAAGTGGAGTTGTTGCGGCGGATGAAAGCAATTGCGAGTAGCATTTGGCAATGAATCACCATACATCTCTTCCGAGAGCAAAAGTGCTGTTTGTTCGATTTCAGAAGTGGCCGCAACCGGGTTTGATGTTGATCTACCTGCGTACAGACCGTACTTCAAGCGCAAAGTATCCGGTAACAATAGTACTTAGGAGCAAGGCTGAGCGTGGATATGTCAATATCAAAGTTGGTACGAAAGGTTCGATTGAGTTCCATGCTTTTTCACCGTAGTAAAGAAACTCTTTTTCGTAGATCCTAACCATGCCCATCACTGTGAGGAATAAAGCCATCCATCGACCAAAGAAGTCGAGGGTTTGAGCCGTGAGTAGAGGCATAGCGGGAGTTGGAAAGGAAGAGGATCCTTTGCGTCGCTTTTCAGAATTTGTTTGCCTGGGGCTCGGGTTGATGGAAGCAGAAAGGTGAGTTTTGGGCAAGTCAAATCCACGTTGAAACCACTCGTACTTCATGACAGATTGCACAAGCTGCAACCACTGACCAGGTCACAATTCTAGAAAGTCGCTCTACTTTTTTTTTGATGAACTACAGTACCCGACAATGGAATAAGGCTTCGAGCGTCGGTTGGGAAGATGAAAGTCGAAATAAAGCTTCGGAAGTTGCCATTGATACTGACGCCAAAGACCGAATTTCAAGCCGTCAAGGTGAGCATGTTGTGAGAAGAAATCCGCCGATGTGACGACTTGCTTTTGTTCCCCAGTGGAACACTACCATTTGAGTAGCCCTCTTCTTTTTGTATCAAACCCTTCATCGCTGCGAGCCAACCCTCAGTAAACGCTCTTTTACGCTTAAGAAAAAGCTTCTCAAAATGGCTCCACAGCAATTCTTCACCTATTCCATGATGGTGAGCGAGTCCCTCCTTGTCTTGTGCATTCTCGTCAACTATTTCAAAGCTTCTCCTGCTCGACAACCCGGAAGCTGGGAAAACCCTCAAACATACGCCTGTATCGGTGCGTTCTACGCCATAATCACCTATCTGGCTTTAGGACCACGCAACACCCGTGTTATAGTTGCATGGCACTTGATGAGCCTCAGTGAAAGAGAACGAGAGCGCGAGCGAAGGAAGACAAATCGTGTTGATGACTGGAGAGCGGTAACAAGAGAGGAAGTTTTGATGGGGATGGTGGAGGCGTTTAGCATTGGCATTAATGGTGCGTTGATTGGGGTCGGGATATGGAAGTTCGGAGAGTTGAATGAGATGGTAATGAAGGAGGTGCTGGACTTTCTGGCAAGATACAATTATAAGGCTCGACATCCAGCTTGAGGCTGTCTCAGAGGAGCGTTACGTCGATGTAGTGTATGGACGTTCTGTGTTTGGATGCCTATTCCTTGTAGTTGATGTTCACAGCCCCATCGCACGCCCTCCGCTTCGACACGACGTTTTCCTCCATCTCATCTCATTTTGTCGTGAACGTATTAGCTGATGACTGACCGCCATCTCAAGAAGTGGCTGAATTGCAGAATTAGTACCATCCTTCTCTTGAGACAACAGAAATTCCAGTATGAACCGATCTTATGCTGCAGTTGTCAGCGTTTGGACGGGAGACGGAAACCCTAGCTGGACCTGTGCAAATGTCAGGATGTCATCTAGCACTTGGTATCAGCCACGTGCACACTTTGTACAAAGCAAACGCAGGCGACCCTCTTGCTTTTGGTGAAAAGCAGTGTACCGCCGACTACAACATTGCCGAACCCATGGAAGGGAGCAGCAAATGCAAGCCAGTTTCAGGCTACATTGAGTCTAGACTTCGTGCATTACACAGCCCGATGCAAGCCGCTTTGAACGGAAGAAGGTTCGGATAAGGAATCGGCCCGAGATCTGAGTTGTATTGCTACCCTATTCGCAACGGGAGAGAGAAGATGTTCTCAAGAGAAGGTACAGTGCAGAAGGTGGTGTGCTTTATGCCGAGATGCAGTAGCACAGCCCCGATAATAATCGGAAGCGATCTTTGACGTGAGGATTTGATAGGTGGATGGCCCGTGTGACAAAGTGATGTACACTACACAGCCCTGTTTTTTTGGCCGCGTTCCTCCACCTTTTGCTTTTTTTTTTTTTTTTTTTTCCTATTCGCGTTCGCTCGCACAGCATGTGACGTCGACGCTCCGCAGCTGTGTACTGTACACGGTCAGAGAGCAGCTTTCCTTCCGATGTCGCTCTCAAACACAGCGGAGTCGAAAGCGGAGAGCAGGGAGCGGGAGTTGAGTTCGCCAAGACGGAAAACCAAACCATAAATAGCGGCAGCTTACTACTTTCCTTACCTACCCGCTCGGATCCTCAACATACATACATAACCGGCAAGGCCTTGAACTCCTCTTTCCTTCCCAACCTACGCAACAAGGGCATGGGATTCAACAAGAAACTCGTCGTAGCAGGTTTAGCAGTCGGCGTTACAGCCTACATGCTCTATAAAGCCTCCAAGAAACATCAACAGCAACAACAACATCTCGTCCAAGCACCTATGTCTTCCTCCTCAAACTCTCACGCCTCTTCTTGGGGTGGAGCAGCTCTCGGTGGAGCCGCCGTTGCTGCTGCTGGCGCTGCCTATGCCCATCATCATCATCAGCAGCAGCTGCAGCATCCTAACCCCAACGCCAACTCGGTTGCCGCTGCTGCTAACAATCCCAATCTTGGCTGGGATTCTCTTCGCGATTGGAAGCACATCGCAAATCTTCTCGCAACCTGTGTCATGGACCAGTACCTCTATCCATTCTACACGTTTGCGGATGTAGCAAGAATCGCACAGCATATCGCTAGCTCGGGTGCATTGGCACAGTGTGCCGACTCCTGGCAATTGCCTCCTTATCTCGCACAGGACTTGGTCAAGCTTGCCTTGTTCGATGTCATGTTCTTGCTCGATGATTCGGCTTCGATGCGATCCGAAGGCACACGTCGACGAGATGCTTTAGCTGGAATCCTAAAGCGTGCGGCTGACGCAGCAGCTCGATTCGATCCAGACGGCATGGAAGCGACTTGGATGAACAGTCCTGTTCAAACTCGCATTCACAACGTCGCCGAAGCCGATCAACTCACCTCTCGCTGTGCCTACGACGGTCGAGCTACTCCCATGGGTGCTTCGTTGGAAAGCAAAATCATTCAACCTCTTGTGCTTACCCCTGCCACTCAGGGTAGGTTGCAGAAACCGGCTTTCGTACTCGTCATTACCGATGGTCGTCCCACGGGACAAAGTGAGAAGGGAGAAAAGATCGTCAAAGTGCTTCAACACGCCAAGCGCACTCTTGCCTCCACGAGATACGGAGAGGATGCGATCTCTTTCCAAATCGCAGCGGTCGGAAACGATCGCGAGGCACAAGAATGGCTAGATGATATTGACAACGATCCCAATGTAGGAGACTTGATCGATGTCTGTTCTGATATCGCTGTTGAATCGCGTCAGGTGCAGAAGAGTACCGGTGTCGAGCTAACTCAAGAATTGTACTGCCTCAAGCTTTTGCTCGGACCGATTGATACGAGTTACGACGCCAGTGATGAAGATGCTAAAGAGAGCCGTTGGAGTAGCAAGGCAAGAAGACGAGCAGAGAAGAAGGAGTTGGAGAAGCGCGAGAAGGAGAATAGGTTCCGAGGTCAGATGGAAGCGTTTAAGAGGGAGAGGGATGCTGCGTTGCAGGGAGCTACACCTGTTCCTAGTGCTGGTGGTGCTTTGCCACCGCAACAGGTGGATGCTGGTTTGAGTGGATACTCTCATCAACCTTCTTATCCTGTTCCGCCTGCTGCTCAGCAACATGGGGTTGGATATTCACAACCGGGAGCTGGTTATTCTCAACCAGGTCAGCAGCAAGCTTATCCTCCACAGAGCGCTTACGGTGCTCCACCGCAACCATCTGGTTATCCAGCACCAGGTGGTGGCTATCCACAACCGGGTGGTGCCCCAACGGGCGCATACCAACCTTACGGAACCAACTCTTCCGCTGCTCCTCCTCCTTATCCCAATCCTTACGGATCAGCACCTCAGCCAGGGTATGGACAGAGAGACGCTAGTAGTGGCGCATCGAGTTATGCTGCCCCGTCAGGACCTCGTCCTGCTAGTGGTGGAGCGTTCGTTCCCGGTGCAGGCGGGTTTGCTATGCCTAATCCACACATTAGTGGTGCAGACCAGTACCAGCAGCAACCCCCTCAACAGCAGCAACAAGGCGGTGCTCCGTTTGGATTCCCTCAAGCTCGTCCTTCCGGTTACTAACTGATACCCCCTTTTTGGATTTGATGTGTTTCCATCGAGTTGCCTGGAATGTAATCTCATATTCGGCGACTCAGCTGTCTCTTTCGAGCATTGCGAACGGGTTGAGCTTGCGTGAAGCGTGAGAGGTTAGAGATACAGAACGCTTCAGGGGTATATTCTGCAATGCATTAAGAGAAGGAGAAGGAGTCAAATTGAGATCTTCCTACTTCGTTCTTTGACATCCTCCAATCTAACCATTAGATCTTTACGTCGACTATCCCAACCATCATCAAACCGATCAATTTTTTCATCTACATCATCTTCCTGTTCGTTCAACTTATCCTCTTGCTCTGGTAATGTCTTTCCTGGTAAAAAATACACCGCATAACTCTCACTCTCCTCCCTGCCCCCCTCCCTTGCTGATGTTGAAGTGGGGATTTCTGGAGCCAATCTTTCCGTTACCTCTCTTTTACTGCTGGATGTAGGGGTGAAAAGGAAACTAGCCATCCTTCTTTTCATCCCACGTAGTGTTTTTCTCTGTGCATCACCTGTAGCTATCTCTTCAGCTATGGATCGCGCTTCCCAAACCAAAGCTTTTTTACGTTCTGTAACCGATAAGACAGTGTCGGCTTGTTTGAGTTTGGTAGCTTGTCGAGCTTCGATTTCTGCTCGACGTATTGCGGCGAGGGTGGAGCGGGTAGATTCTGATTCGGCTTTGAATTGAGTGAGGGTGGAGTTGAGAAGTCCGAACAGACGTTGACCACGACGTTTTGTTGTGGGATCTGAGGTCGGACGGGAACGCTTGGTTGGTGGAGAGGATTCTTCGACGGAGGGATGGTGTGTGGAGGTGCGGTGAGGTGGAGCTTCTTCGGGAACGGGAGAGATGGATGGACTACGTTTTGTGCCTCGGAATAGGGAGGTAGGACTGCGACTTGGCGAGCGAGTTGATGATGATGCTACTGGTTGTGTTGGTGGTGCGGGAGAGGTGGAGCGGTTATTTGATGCTGATGGTGCGGGATCATTTGCGTTGGTGTCGTTGTTTCGGTCATGGTCTGCTGACTTCGCGACTGAGGATCGGGGAGAGGATGGACCGGCTTCAGGCATAACACTATGCTGAAGAGTCTCTTCTGTCTTGACGTCAGCCATCGTGCAGAGACTATTGGCGGGAAGAAGTTTGTAGCTGATGATGATGATGATTATGATGATGATGTTGAGAAGAAGCAAAAGAATGGAAGCGGCGTATAAGGGTCCAAGCGTCTTCCGTTTTCCGAAATGTCTCTTTTTTGGTTTCCGCTTCGGAAATCTAACAACATCAGAAGTTAGCTCAAAAATACTTTTGTGCTTCGGGTCGCGCTGTGTGAGAGAGGAAATAGGAGTACAGTACAAGGCGAAATGTCTCAGCTCTTATTTTGACTTCTGGGCTGTGCTTCGTTGTGTGTGCGTGTTTGCTGCGTTGTGCTGTGCGAAGACGCGGACCCTTGTTGCCGAACAGCAGAAAGCGCGCTGGCCAGCTCGCAAACCACTTCGCTTTCTTCTGCTTCTTCTTCTCAACACACCATCAATAATCACCTTCTTGTCGTCGACTGCTCCAGCCTCACGTAGTAACATCGCATTGTACGCACATTTCTGGTCGGTTTCCGCAGCACGAATCAACCCACTTCAAAGGAGCCAGTGTCAGAAGCTGTTATCTTCACACAGTTTCGAGTTGCTGTATCCTCGTTTCGTCGACGCTTGGACCTTCGTGCAGCGATCGAGACCCTATTCGATGTCACGATAGCTCAGGAGCGCAACACACACTCGCAAATATGGACGACTTTGATGACTTTGTCGGTCCCACTTCTAGCCAACATCGGGCAACCGGCCGACCACAACAACAACGACAACAACAAAGCGATCCGTTCGCAGACTTTGACCAATCACACGACGACAGCTTTGACGGTTTAGGCGTCAATCGGCACCAACAAGCAAGAACAAAAGCTTCAGCTTCCGGTCCCTCACACGTTCTCGTCGATGCAGATGATCCAGATTTGATGGGGGATGACGATTTCGACGACTTCCGTGGTGGTGCTTCATCTCGTAATCAGGCTTACCCACCCACTTCTTCTAATTCTGCGCGGTACAACGATCCTTTTGCCACATCTACCGTCTCTTTCGACCAACATGATACCGCCATGGGTCTTGATGCTCCCAGACCCAACTTTGGTACACACGTGCAAGGCAGTATGGATTCCGGTCTTCCTCTTGCAGCAAGCGCACAGACTCCAGCTGGCCACGAATACGGACACAGCACAGAAGGTCCATTTGCAGATGCATATGCCGCCAGACACAGCTTTAAGAGCATTGAAGCGGATGATGAGATCTCGCCCTTGGATGATGGTAAATACCTTCCCTATGGTGCCGGTCCTGGTCCGTCGGGTGCGGCACCCAGCAGAGGCGCAGGTTTGAGACATTCAGCAGTTCGCGGAGCAGGTCCTACCTCGGGTGCGAGCCGCAGACCGCCTCGTGATGGCCTACTAGATGGTGTCAAGAGGAGCATGAGGACGCTCAAAGCCGACGTTGATACCGTACTGCGTCGTCGTAGGCAACAGGAGAAGCGAGAGGGCGATCGCATCGTCCAACTCAACGATCCACTCGCCAACGACAAGAGCGATTTCCTCGACAACTATGTCAGCACTTCCAAATACAACGTCCTCACCTTCGTTCCCAAATTCCTTGTCGAACAATTCAGCAAGTACGCCAACGTCTTCTTCTTGTTCACTGCTTGCATTCAGCAGATCCCAGGTGTCTCGCCTACCAATCGCTATACAACCATCGTTCCTCTTGCACTCGTGCTACTCGCTTCGGCATTCAAGGAGATCAAGGAAGACATCAAGAGGCATCAGTCTGATTCTGAGCTAAATGCTCGTATCTCTCACGTCCTCGATCCAGGCACAGGCTCATTCGAGCCTCGCAGGTGGAGACACATTCGAGTCGGTGATATCATCAGGGTCGAGAACAACGAGTTCTTCCCCGCCGATCTTGTCCTTCTTTCAAGTTCCGAACCAGAAGGACTCTGCTACATCGAAACAGCTAACCTGGATGGAGAGACCAACCTCAAGATCAAGCAAGCTTCACCCGACACGGCCAAGCTCACTTCTTCCAGCGCAGCTTCCACGTTACGAGGCAACCTCACCTCGGAACAGCCCAACAACAGTCTCTACACATTCGATGCCACGCTCAACATCCAGCTCAGCTCGACACCAGGCTTCAGCGGCACACCAATGCGAAAAGCTCCTTTAAGTCCGGAACAGCTCTTGCTTCGAGGCGCACAACTGAGAAACACACCATGGGTCTACGGTCTCGTTGTTTTCACGGGTCACGAAACGAAGCTGATGCGTAACGCCACCGCGGCACCCATCAAACGAACTGCTGTTGAGAAGCAGGTCAATGTCCAAATCTTGCTGCTCTTCATCTTGCTTCTTGGCCTTTCGATCGCTTCTTCTATCGGTGCAATCGTGCGCAACACCGCCTACGCCTCGGAGATGAAGTATCTCTTGTTCAACGAAGAAGGTAAAGGAAAAGCAAGGCAGTTCATCGAGGACATCTTGACCTTCGTGATTGCCTACAACAACTTGATCCCCATCTCGCTCATTGTTACGGTCGAAGTGGTCAAGTATCAACAAGCTATGCTCATCAACTCGGATCTTGACATGTACTATGCGCCCACAGACACTCCTGCACTTTGCAGGACGAGTAGCTTGGTCGAAGAGCTCGGTCAGATCGACTACATCTTCTCTGACAAGACGGGTACATTGACGAGGAACGAGATGGAGTTCAAGCAGGCTAGTATTGGAGGCATCTCTTTCACCGATGTGATTGATGAGAGCAAGCAGGGTACAGGCGAGATCGGACCAGATGGTAGAGAGATTGGTGGACAGAGAACGTGGCACGAATTGAAAGCAATAATGGACGGCCGTACACCGGACGATGGCAGCAGTGCCGTCATCGACGAGTTCCTCACTCTGCTAGCCGTCTGTCACACTGTCATCCCCGAACGCAAGGGAGACAAAGTCATCTTCCAAGCCTCGAGTCCTGACGAAGCCGCGCTTGTTGCAGGTGCCGAATCCCTCGGCTACCAGTTCACCACACGCAAGCCGCGTTCTGTCTTTGTCAACATCCGTGGTACCGAACAGGAATGGGAGATCCTCAACGTGTGCGAGTTCAACTCGACCCGTAAGCGCATGTCCACCGTGGTCCGTTGCCCTGACGGCAAGATCAAGCTGTACTGCAAGGGTGCAGACACCGTTATTCTTGCTCGTCTTTCCGAGAACCAACCTTTTACCGATCAGACTATGATTCATCTTGAAGACTATGCCACCGATGGTCTGCGTACGCTCTGCATCGCTATGCGAGAGGTCAGCGAGCAAGAGTATCGTCAATGGTCAAAGATCTACGATCAAGCAGCTGCGACGATCCAGAACAGAGGAGAGGCGTTGGATAAGGCAGCCGAGATGATCGAACAGAACCTTTTCCTGCTGGGAGCAACAGCTATCGAGGATAAGTTGCAGGACGGAGTGCCGGATACGATCCACACGCTGCAATCTGCAGGTATCAAGATCTGGGTGTTGACGGGTGACAGGCAGGAGACTGCGATCAACATCGGCTTGTCTTGCCGACTAATTAGCGAGTCGATGAACTTGGTGATCATCAACGAAGAGAATCTACACGATACAGCAGAGGTGCTCAACAAGCGACTTCAGGCGATCAAGAACCAACGCAACACTGCTGGGATCGAACAGGAAGAAATGGCGCTGGTTATCGATGGCAAGTCACTCACCTTTGCGCTGGACAAGGAGCTCTCGAAAGTCTTCCTCGAACTCGCTGTGCTTTGTAAAGCGGTTATCTGTTGTCGAGTTTCGCCGCTGCAGAAGGCGCTGGTGGTGAAGCTGGTCAAGAAAAACATGTCTTCACTTCTACTTGCGATCGGAGATGGTGCCAATGACGTCTCGATGATCCAAGCGGCGCATGTTGGTGTGGGTATTTCGGGAGTAGAAGGTTTGCAAGCAGCTCGATCGGCCGATGTTGCCATCTCGCAGTTCCGATACCTTCGCAAGCTGCTTCTGGTCCATGGCAGTTGGTCTTACGCTCGACTGAGCAAGATGATCCTTTACTCGTTCTACAAGAACATTACGCTGTACATGACGCTTTTCTGGTATTCATTCCAGAACTCGTTCTCGGGTCAAGTAGCGTTCGAATCTTGGACTCTTTCGTTCTATAACGTCATCTTCACCGTTTTGCCTCCGTTGGTTATTGGTGTTTTCGACCAGTTCCTGTCGGCGAGAATGCTGGATAGATATCCGCAGTTGTACGGACAAGTGTACTTTGACAAGAGAAGGTTTTGGGGTTGGACTGCAAATGCTTTCTTCCATTCGCTCATCACGTATCTCTTTGTGACGATCATCTTCTGGGGTTCGCCACAGTTGAGCGATGGTCATGCGAGCTACATGTGGATTTGGGGAACGACGCTGTTTATGGTCGTGTTGGTGACAGTTTTGGGTAAAGCTGCGTTGATTTCGGACCTTTGGACCAAGTACACTTTTGCAGCTATTCCGGGTTCGTTGCTGTTCACCATTGCTTTCCTTGCTATTTATGCTCTGATCGCGCCTAGACTTGGGTTTAGTAAGGAGTATGATGGGATTATCGGTCCGTTGTATGGGTTTAGTGGATTTTGGTTGTCGATGTTGGTGGTACCGACGGTTTGTCTGGCGAGAGACTTTTGCTGGAAGTACTGGAAACGAACGTATAAGCCGGAAAGCTATCATATTGTGCAAGAGGTTCAGAAGTACAATTTGCAAGATTACAGACCGAGGATGGATCAGTTCCAGAAGGCGATTAGGAAGGTGAGGGCAGTGCAGAGGATGAGGAGAACGAGAGGATTTGCGTTTAGTCAGACCGAGGGTTCGGCGGATCTGATCAGAAAGTACGATACTACGATTGCAAAGGCGTCGGGACAGTAAAGATGGTATTCAGCTCTTTTGGGTTGTGAAATGTACAATTGGTTGCTATACATTGTTCTTTTACTTATGAACAACTTGTGTGTGTGACGAGAACAAGAGATTGTGAAGAGAGAGTGAAGAGAGGAAGGAGAACAAAGCGAAATGTTGCAAATTGTTAGGTTAGGGTCGAGCAAGCTGCAAGCACGTGACGAACACGCTGCGAAATTGGGACCCCGTTTTCTTTGGTTTTGTGAGTGTTGTTTGGACTGCGCAGTGGGAAGTGGAGTAATTACAGCTTCTCATTTTGTCTCGCTCTCTTGTCGAACTGCATATACTCTCGCTTCTACACTTACATCAACACTGCCTCTACCTTTGGAAACTTCGCACCACCATAGCACCAGCATCGGCAATCAAGTGCCTTCTAAGCAATCGGCCTTACGGTCCCTCAAGTTTGGGTTCAAGATCACCACTTCCGACAGATAGACGTTCTACGTTCCATTCCGCATCATACAGCTCCCTCATTAATGAACCGGGTCATCTGAGCACCCTATCATACCAAACAGCCGTCCCGTACATCCTCTCACAGCTGAGAGAGAAGCTGTCACGAAAATGATGGCCGACCTCTCGTTCGATACTTCGGCGCTCACGGCTACACCGTTGGCCAAGTCGCGTAGAATTAGCATCCTACCAATAGCACATGCCGACCTTTCATCTCCCACCACAGCACGCCAACAACTTCACCTTTTGGAACTCGAAAATGTCGGTCTCTCTGAAGAACTTGAACATACAGAGAAACAGAAGCGAGCTCTACAAGTTCAATTGGAATCACTTCGAACACAACTCGCTTCCTCTTCTTCGCATCAGATTCTTGCTCCATCCAGCTCTTCCGACTCAGTTGATGGAGGAGATGGGAGTGAAGGACAAAAGTACGCTGCGGAGGTAAAGGGTGCTCGAAGATTGATTCAAAGATTGACGACACTTGTGGCTGCACATGGTGCAATCACACCGATGGACGAGGACGCAGGAGAAGAATCCATACTGTTTAACTTGGACCAAAGTCTCTATCCCGACGCAGAACGATCTTTGATCAGTCCATCATCCCTTTTCCTTACCACTCCTAACAAGACTCACGTATCACGAGGTATCGGATCTGATCTGTTGGACGACATTGAATCGCTTCGCAGTGCATGGGAGGATTCTGCACGCAAATCTTCTTTCGCTGCAATCGAACAGAAGGTTGCTCTACAAACCGCTCTTTCCCAAAACCAATCACTCACCTCCCAAATCCAAGAGCTTCAGTCACAACTAGCACACACCACAGATTTGCACAATAGCGATAAGGATGGCCAGTTGGAAGCGAAAGAGAAAGAACTCCAAACCCTTCGTAACAAATTGGACCAGTTCGAATTCGAGCAAGAACTCACAATGAAAGCCGCCGCCAAGAAATTTGAAGCTAGAATCGAAGGTCTCCAACTTCAAATCGAAGATCTCGAAGCTGAAGCTCAATCCGACCAGCGCATCGCTCAACTTCAATCCGAACTCTCTGCAGCCAACCAACAGATCGAATCTCTCAAATCTCTTCCTGTCCCCACACCGCTGCCAATGGTGGATGTGGCTGAGGTTGAAAGGCTCAACCTCAAAGTGCAAGAATCTGAAGCTCGTGTTGTGGAGCTCGAAGCACAACTTACAACCACTTTGGAGCAGCTGGAGGAGGTGAAGCTAGCAGAAGACAAGTCAACAGCTCAAGTCTCTGTTCTCGAAGCTCAGTTGGAAGAAGATAACAGTAAAGCATCAGATCTGAAGAGTATCTTCACCGAACTGCAGGCAAAGAAAGATCGTCTGCATTCGATTCAACTCCACTCCTCTCAGATTTCGTCTCTTCAAAGAGTGCTGACACAGCAAGAGAGGATCGTTGACCTTCTCACTCGTTCCTCCGATCTCACTGGTGAGGTAGGACACGAATGGAAGGTCTATGCAGAACAACTTAGTGCTTCTTTAGCCGACCTTAAACCAACCCCGACACTGAAGGAGGTGGAGCGGGTGGATGCTTGTACTGCAACTGAAGAGATGCAGATCGATGGTGAGAGGGAAGATTTGCAAAGGGAGGTTGAGGAGTTGGAAGCGAGGGTTTTACGACGAAATGAGCAGATTGGATCGCTACAACGTCAATTGAAGAATGTAGAGATGGATTTGGCTAGGACCAGGACGAATCAGATGCTTGCTGAAGAGACCGTTGAGGATCTGGATGCAGAACGGAGTGAAAATCTGGCAGTGATCAAGGAGTTGCAGGGTCAGATTGCTTCGTTGCAAGATCCTGCTCGAACGCAAGATGGAAACGTGGAGCAGCTTCAATCCGCACTCGGTCAGGTTGCGTCACTGCAACAACAGCTTTTCGAAGTCAGTGCAGAGAAGGCTTCGCTCCAGAATAAGGTTACAGACCTTATCGCGCAACACTCCTCGCGAGACGAAGCTGCAGTCCAAACCGATCCCACGACCGACGCTGCAGAAGAGCGAATTGCAACCCTCACTTCCGAAATCACATCTCTCACCCTCAGCAACTCCACCTTGCTCTCAGAGAAATCCAACCTCACCAACCTCATCAACCAACTCGAATCCTCCCTCTCCGTCGCAACTCAAGCAGAAGCCTCCCTCCGTTCCACCCTTCGTAAAACACAAGATCGTCTTGCAACTACCACCCTCGAGCTCGAATCGGTTCAAATCGCTCTCGCAGAACAACGCGAAGCAGCTTCTTCCGACTCCGACCGCATTGACTCGCTTCAAACCGAACTTTCGTCCCTACAAGCCGAGCACGAAAAACTTGTTGCTGCTTCGGTCGCTGATCAGGGCTTGATCTCTGAGCTTCAGACGCAAATCAGTGGGTTACAATCCGATCTCGTTTCAACGCAGGCGGAGATTGAAGCAAACGCACAAATCCAAGCCGATCTTTCCTCACTGAAAGCCGAGCACGAACAGCTTGTTGCTGCTTCGGTCGCTGATCAGGGCTTGATCTGTGAGCTCAAGGCTCAGATCAGTGGGTTGCAATCCGCAACGCAGGCGGAGATCGAAGCAAAGGCACAAATTTATGCGGAGTTGGAGGAACTCAAGTCGAAGCATGATGAATTGGAAAAAGTGTTGAAGCAAAGAGATGAAGCTCTCACCACACGTAATGCTGAATATTGGAATCTCAAGGAAGAGCTAGCTGGACTTCAAGAAGAAGCAGAACGATCTCTCCCTACCCCTCTCATTTCCGCTTCAGAACTTTCCGACCTTCAATCCCGTCTAGCTTCTCAAGAATCTGCTTTGCTCAAACTCAAATCCGACCTCAGTGCAGCTAGGTCAACAGAAGAGCTGCTAAATGAACAGTATAATGCTGCTCAGCGTAGAGTTAAGGATCTTGAATCGCTTCTTTCTTCTCAAGATGAGAAGGTGAAGGAGGAGGTGGAGGAGGAAGTGAAGTATCTTGAAGAGAGGGTTGGAGAGTTGGAGGATGAGCTGGGTAGGAAAGCGGAAGAGATCGAAGAAGCAGATAGTAAGATTCTGGATGCGTTGAAGGAGAGTAAGAAGTTTGCTACACGATATACCAAGTTGAATGCGAAATTCGAGGTGTTGCAGAAGGAGAAAAAGGAGGAGGAGACAAAGAGGGGAGTGTTGGAGGAAGAAGTCAAGATGCTCAAGTTGAAGGTGGAAGGGGGGACGGAGAAGAGTGTGGCGGGTAGGAAGAGAGCTAAACCTGATGAAGACTCGAAGGATTCTACTCCAGCTAGAACAAAAGCAGTATTTGCACCTTCACCTTCTGCATCGGGTAAAACTCCGGTGTTCACTCCAATTCGTCGTACACTCAAATCTACCTCCCGCACTAAACACACCCCTATCGTACTCGGTATAGGCACCCCCTCCACCACCACCTATACGCAGGAGGGTGGAATGGTTAGAAGCACTTCCAACCCTTCCGAACTCATCGCAGCTCGTCTCAACTCCCCCACCAAACCCCTCCTCAGCGATAGAACCAACCTCGCTGCTTCCACCACCAAGCCGGGAAGCTCAGGAACGAGTAGGTTGAGTTCTAAACTCGGAGGCGAGGTTGTAAAGCCGATCTCTGCATTACCTTCGAAAGAGGAAGGTAGGAGGGATGGAGGGGAGAGAAAGAAGGTTTCCAATCCTATACTTGCAGGAGTTGGAGGAGGCGGAGGGGGAGGGGGAGGGGGAGCAGCGGATTTCTTAGCAAAGATGAAAGCTCAACGTGCTGGACGCACCTAAACCTTCACTTTTTCCCAATCATTGCTAGTTGTTTCTAAGTTATGTTGCAAGCGAAAAGTTTTACATTCCCACCCATCTGTTTTGTGTATCAGTAGTAGGCTCCTTGACCAGCATATCCCGCACCTTTCTCCCCTTCTTCTACCCCTCCAGCACTACCGCTAGAAGCACCTTCCATACCGACCAGATTCTTCCTCGCGGGATGTCCATCATCCAACAAATACATCTCTTCCCTACTCAACCCTTCCCCCCCTTTTCCCCGATATCCCTCACTTCCTGGTCCCCAACCTGGACTAGGCAAACTGTACTTTTTCACCAACAACGCTGCTCTCCCCGCCGGAACCTTTGCGGTCACCTCGCTAGCTGCGGGGATGGGTTGAAAGCTTACAGTATCGTTGAGTTTTTTGTAACTCTGAAGCCAGTGTTCGACGGTGGAGAGTTCTTGGTCGAGTATGGCTCGGTCGCCGGTTTTGCCCTTTTTGCGGTTCGGGAGGAGGGTGGAAGAGGAGATCGAAATGGTGGAGAGAGAAGAGGTGAGATCGCGGAGGGTAGAGGAGGAAAGGATGGAGGAGGAGAGAGAGAGGAAGGTTATGGCGGTTCCGAGGTTGGAGGATTCACCGGAATCGATGCCTAGCCATTTGTATGCCATTGCACGGTGGAATTGCGAGGTGAAGGAGAGGTATTTGAGGAGGGAGGAGGTGATTTCGAGATCGGAATTGTTGCCGCTGGTAAGGGGGGCGCTGTGAAATGCTGCACTACCGCCAGTGGGGGAAGGAGGTTTGGTCTTGGATTTGAACTTTCCAAACAAACCACCTTTCTTCCCACTTCCTTTTCCTCCCCCGCCAGCTCCTTCGTGTGCATCATCATCTATTCCCATCCCTGCAATCGCATCATTCGTTTCACTTATCCTCCTCGCTAGATCATGTTCATAGTTCGCACTCAACCCCATCCCCTCTCCCCCTCCTCCTCCACCCCCACTGCCTCCACCTCTTCCTTTCCCCATTCCCCTCGCCCTCCCCTTCTCCCCTGTGGTCTTCAACAACCCCATCGCACTCTCCATCTCCTCCACCACCGCCAAATGTAACTTCGCCAACAAACTCGCACTAGGATGCCCCCTCTCCAACGGCGGCCCCGGAGTAACCGTATCCACCGCCAACCCCACACTCGGACTCACCAACTTCCTCACCGCCAACGCCTGTGCTTCCCCCAAACACACCTTACTCAACCCCAGTGTTGCCTCCTCCGTCAAATCCGGTGGTAAACCCTCCACCCTCCCCACTGTATCCCTCCATTTCGGCAACAGCTCCGTAGACAGATATAAAAGAATCCCTGAGGAGCGACAAAGTGTATCTGCAGCCCATCGTAGCCTATCATCCTTTGCCTTTCTTTCCTCTGCGGAGATAGTGCGGTCTCGTTCGAACGAGCCGAGAGATTGAACGGTGGCAGCAGCGAAATTGCTCAACGTCAATGCATACGTCAACAGTGTCGAAGCCAATTCATAATACAACCCTGTTAGTTCTACCCTTTGAGCCCCGCGAAAACGAGAAGAAGAAATCGCAGTCCGCCATGAAAACACCGGTTCGTACCGCAGAATAAGATCGTCTGTCTGAACACAATTGAAGACCGCCAAAAGATGAGGCAAATACTCTTCCAGTGTCTTAATGATCGTCAACCAATCCACCTTTCCAACTCCAGCGATCACATCCGTAGGGGTGGAAGAGGAGGGAGAGGCACGGTTTTCCTTAAGAACCGCACGAAGTCTCGATCGAACCTGAGTAGTGGTAGAAACTTGAGAGATGAGATCTGTCGTAATCAGAAAGTCAGAAAATGAGATAGCCCCCGTAGTGGGGAGATCGTAGATGTACATTTTGACCCGACTTATCGGGATAAAAGGATGGAGGTAAGGAAGGACAAGATGATACGAAAGGACAAAAAGCGAAAGTTGAAAGTTGCCAAGACTCATCAGCTCGGCAAAAATTAACCTCCACAGAGCCGCTTCTTCCCCACATCGCGACCCTAACGCGCTTGGACCAACAGCATCTTTTTCAACGTACGTAGTGTGTCATTGTCATACACTCATCAAGAAGATCGATGCTACAACACCATGGCCTTGCGAGCCACGTCCAAGGCTGCTGCACACGCTAGAAGCTCTGCAATGACAATGTCTCATTCTCTCAAGTAGTTAATTGAAAAACCGAGAGTGTACTGTGTGAATATGAGGCGCTGCTCTACATGGCTCTTCCGATTTCGACGTTCTCTCTTTCCAGATCCTCTGCATAGCTGCTCACCACTTGCTGGCGGGAGCTAGAGTTGACGCGCAGACCCATACTCGTATGCCCGACTTCACGATCCGCCCGAGGACTTTGCACATCGTCCATGTTGACCTCTTCGTCATCGTCGTCGTTGTCGTTGTCATCATCGTCCATCTCCCCTCCCATCACTTCCTCGTCGTCATCGTCATCCTCGTCATCGTCGTCTTCGTCCTGGCCTGAACCATCCATGATTTCGACATCGCCACGCTGTGATCGTGCACCAAGACTTTCCAAGGTGTGAGAAGGCTGCATTCCGTCCATGCGATCCTCTTCATCGTCCAGGGCACTTGTAACTAGTGCCTCATCGAGGACCTCGGCTGGAGTGATGCGGCTGAATGTAACCAGCGATGCTGTAGTGGCAGAGCGTCGGCGCATTCCAGGTCGTGGAGGCAACGGATCAAACGCTGACGACCCAATTCGTGCCTTGCCCTCTGCAATGCTCTTCTTTTCTGCAAAAGTACTTGCTGTGGCGCTCTGACTCTGACCAGGTAATGTCGAATGTGAAGGCGATGTTCGTAGCCCAAAGATGCTCGAAGAGTTCGTACGTATGAGCATACGATGACCTGGCAGACTTGTAGTTCGGTCCATGAGTGCGGGCGCCGGTGGAGTTCCAAAGCTCGGGACTCGAGGTAGAGTGGCTGACGCGTGCCGCGACGATCCTGGTCTCGACGGGTCCGAAGGCTCAGAAGCGGGCAGAGCTGTGCCAGATGGAGACCCACTCGAGCTGATGGTAGCGTCGGGCATACGATCCTCGTCCACTGCTGACAGAGCATCCGCAGCCTGCGCATTGACAGAACCCGACTCAGCTCTTCGCACGGCTTCCTCCACAGCTGCCGCGTCACTTGACGGTTCTTCATCTATCTCACCTACTACAGACATTCTTCCGGGGTACCTTGGCAGATCCTCGCCTTCGTCAGCCAGTCGTGATCCGTCGTCGCGGAACAGCTGAGCGTATGCAGGCAGCAAAGGCTCGGCGAACGTCGCGGGCAGTGCGGAACTAGCATCGAGTACATTCGCAGATGTTGCTGTATTCTGACCCTGAGATGCTGCTGCATCGGCGCCAGTCGTCGAATATTGACCAACGGTTGTTGACTCGCCTGGAGCTGCTGGTCGAACACCACCAGGAACGAGGCTGACAGGACCAAACTGCTCCTGGACCTCCTTCGGTGGAGCTTCGGTGAAACGCACCGGTACGCACATGACCAGAGCCTGCGCCCATTCCTCCCCATCCTGACCTGTGGCGACATTGGCCTTCATGCCAAAGCCAAGCTTGACTTTGAGCTTGTGTCGGACTCGAACGTATGGGCTCTCAAAGTCCGACATCAGCTGGGCACTACCTGCGTTCCGAGCGGCTTCCATGTCGCTTGGTACCAATGGCAAATTGATCGTCATGCGCACACGCCCTTTTGTGAGATCTACACCTTGACCGTCATCGCCTGCAAAGGCGTACGTAGCACGTAGACTAGCTGCAGCCGCTGCTTTGCTCGAAGACGAGGCGGAGCTGGTGCCAGCTCGCGGATCTTGATTGTGTCCGGAAGTCGAGGACTCCATCGGCTGCTCCAACATCGAGCTCGCAAAGGTTGAAAGACGGCTGATGGCAGTCTCGAAGCGGCTCCGTCTTGGCGCTGTGCGATTTGATGACCTTGCGGAAGTCACACTCGAGCTGACGCTCATCCTGGCAGCGGAGGAGGAGGATGAGGATGAGGGCGCTACGTTCTCTCGCTCACGAGACCGTGCTCCGGGCACATTGCTGTGCCGAGACCCAGATGTCGGGCCATCCGGATTGGTGGCGTCATCCGAATTGGAGCGCGCTGGACCACGAGATGCCTGTGAGCCTGCTTGCGATGACGATGCAATTGCTGTTGCATCGGCGAAGGGTGGTTGTTCCGACTCGTCGGCGGCGTCTGCATCGCGCGATTGCATTGCGGTGTTGCGACCTGTCGTGACCGTGGTCGTCGTGGCGCCGATTTCGAAGGGAATCGGTCGCCTGCTGCGACTAAGTCCGGTCGGAGACGAGCCAGGACCCATCAGAGAACCTGTAGTGCTAGGACGAGGTGTAGGTTGCATTGCTCCTGAGCCATCTGTGCCTTGGAACGCCTGCCTCAGTGAAGAGCTGCTAGAATTGTTGGATCGTGCCAACGCACGCGGAAGAGGTTGCATTACGCTGGCACGTGATGCTGAGTTGACCAGTGCGGTGGGTGCAAAGGCAGCTCTGAGGCTGCTAAGTCCGGCGCTCTGCGAGGTGCCATCAGGCGTATGAGTGCCCGAGCCTGAGGGACTGTCTCGCGACGGACTCCGCGCAAATCCGCTCGGCCTCTCAGCCAGTGTGTTGTTGATGTTGATCCTAGCCTTACCCTTCCGGGCTTTGTTGTCTTCATCTTCCTTGCTTGCGTCCTGGCCTGGCTTGCGGAGAGTGAATGGCGGCGGTCCGACGATCGTCGTGCGGGTGCGCTCAACATTGTGTTCCACTGGATGAGGCGCTTTGCCTTGATTTGCGAGGGAGATATGGTTCAAAACCAGCGACCTGTCGTAGCTCTGACGGAGACGCATCTCGGCAGCAGCCGTCTGTGCATCGACATCTGAGACTGGCGCCTTCCCGGAAGATGTCACGACAGGTAGATCGGCTGCATCGACGCTATTCGGTGGCGGAGGAACAGGAAAGGTGGCGCAAAAGGATCGAGAAGGCATCGAGCTGTGTCTTTCGGTCTGCAGACACACCAACTCCATGTCCTTGAGCCGAAGCCCACCCCATTTGCGAAGCGCATCCCATCCTTCCGTGCGCCCCACCTCGATCTGAACGCCGAAGCTGAGCACATCGCTCTTAGGACCGGTGACGTGAACGTGGGAAGGCAAGGAGAGGGTCAACGAGAAGTTAAGTCCGCCAGCAGCGTCCTTGTCCGGTGTCACGCCAAGCTGAGGGGGTAGGTGCAAGATAGGACGATGAACAAAGTGCCGTAATGGTGCAGAAGACCGTCCGACGGATGCTGCCCTTGAAGATGTGCGTGGGGGCGAATTAGCATTACCGAAGCGCGAGTCGAACAGCGAAGAGGCGCGACTCATCGAGCTCGGCAGGTTGGGCAGCGTTGCCGAAGGCGTGAGCGTCGATGCAGCTGCTGCAAGTTTAGCTGGATCTCGAGGCGCGTCGAAAGCACTAGGGGCTCGCGGCATCGTCACGTTCGGTTCTCCATCCGCGTTCGTATCTTGCTGCCGCTCTGTCTGACCCCAATCCCTTGCATCTGCATCAATTCGGGGAGACGGTGCGAGGGTCGGTGCTGCTTGCGTCGTAGCCGCTCTGGTGTTGGCGGCTTCGTTGGCAGTCGTGTTGGGCGAAAGCGTCCCGACCTCGGCAGCAGCCGTGTCGGTTGGGGATGCTGCAAGTCGCATAGCCTCAGCATGTCGCTGACCGGCAAGGGATGCGAGCGAGACAGGTGCAGATGATGATACTGGGAGATTCGTGCGTCCCAAAGCGTTTGTCATTGGAGTTACCGTCGTTCCGGACGTAGCAGCAGGATCGGGGATTTCCTGCAGCCTAGCTAGAGCCAACATGCTTTGCGAAAGTGAAGGTGGCACACCATCCGCACGCAATACTTGACTGGCTGTTGCAAGTCTCGCTAGCCTTGCTACAGGCACAGGCACAACATCTCTACATCGCCTCACCAGGATGTTGAGGCACGCGCTCTTGATCGAATGCTGCCCGTTGGGAAGAAGCTGATTGGAAGCTTCTGTGGCCTTGGTGAACAGCGGATCTGCTTCGCTGCCAGAAGTCGGAGTGACGTCTTTGGACCCGGAGCCTCGGCGACTGGAGGCGAGAGAGCTGACGTGATCTGCATCGGGGCCCGTCGACTTCCTCGATGTTCTGAGCTGGAGTTGCTTTGCTGTCTTGTTCAGCCACGTGTTCTTTGTCTTTCCTCGAGTGCCGGCAGGTGGCGAGCGAGCACCCTCCTCTCGCTGAGCTGCATCTTTTTTGACGGACGATCCCTGTAGCTCAGATTCGAGCGATCTGGCGAGGTTCAATGCGGAAGACTGCGTCAGTCCACTGTCTGGACCGATCGTATCGAAGCCCGAGAAGGCCGAAAGCATGGCCTGACCCTCTACAATAGCTGTCGCTTGGACGCAATAGAAGGTAGCACCGAAGCGCGAACGCTGCGAAGCTGGCAGCCAACCAGGGATCGAAAGATCAAACTCGGTCTCGTATTTAAGAGAATGTTTGTGGTCTTCGGCTTGTGCTGCCTTGACTGCTGGATCATCACTTGGGGAGATAACCTGGTCGTCTGAGCCTGTCTCGATCAGCTCTACCGGGCACGAAAAGCCTTGCGGCTGCAAAAGTTCTTGGGACAACTCTGCCAGCTTGATGGCGTTGAATCTACCGGTGGCATCGACATAGACAGAGTAGCCGATAAAGCGTACGGTGAGCGCTTCGACATGGACTATGGGACGATCCGCTGTGGTGCCATCACGAGCTAATGCGGCGGCCGCAGAGATTCGTGGCACTTTGAGTTTAGGGACCTCTAATACGACGGTACCAGCCAAGGAGTAGTTGGAGCTGGACTGCATGGAGCCAAACATGGTGAGACGATCCACCATGGGCTCGACGCTGACACGAACTTGTTCGCACAAGTCCACCTTTCTGGGCTGAAGTGCCTTGCCACGAGTAGCAGCAGCTGCCGTAGCTGCTGCTGYTGCTTCGAGCCTAAATTGCCGACTGGCCTGAACGAGTGGAACTGACGCAGGAGCACGAGAACCAGCTTGCATGGGTCGAGGTAGATGCTCTGCCGACAGACTAGCCTGAGCCAGATTGGGTCGTGAACCAGAGGAAGATTCGGCAACGAGAAAGTCAAGCATGCTCATGCGACGTTCTGTGCGCGCTTCGAGTTGTTCAGGAGAGGTGGGCGAGTCGAGCTCGTCATTGATGTCGCGGGCTGCAGCTCGAGGAAGAGAGCGTGGATCCGGCATATCGGGAACAACCGTCAAGCGTGTAGCTGATCTCCTACCAAGGCTGGAGAAACGCTGTGGAGAGGTGACAGAAGCGGATCGTGGAAACTCCTGATTGGCAAGATCATCGTGCGAAGCCGATGCAGAGGACATTGCAAGAGTCGGCAGCTGTGTAGTTTGTGCAAAGGCGGAATGTGGTTCCGCGTTGGCAGTGAGAAGGTCTGATTCAGCGTCATGCTGTGCAACGCCGGCTTGAGTGGTGTCGTGGTCGGCAACAAGGGTGCGTGTGATGATAGGTGTCGGATGCTGTGAAAGATCTGAGCTACGACTTGGTCGCTCTGCTGCAGACACAGGCGAGGATGCGTGGAAGCTTGTCGGTTCTGAAGACTGAGCATGATCTGAGGGCTGTGCAGGTACTGAATCAAAAGCGGCATGCATGGAGGGCGGAGACGGATGGCCCGAGATAGCGGCAAAGTTGATGCTCTTAGCATTGGCAGAAGAGCAGGTGGACGAGGAGCCTTCTGTGAGCTCGACGGGCGAAGGTAAGGAAGTGATTGGCGGTGATGATCCGGCAGCGTGATGAAAGTGGCGTTCCTCTGCCGGTGTCTCGTGGCTGGAAGGAGAAGGAGATTGGGTCGAATGACGGAGGTGTGATGAGCTTGCACGGTTGCTGTCGTGGCTTAGCAATGCTGGCTCAGTCTGGATACGACTGGCTCCAGCGGCAATTCCGATGCTTTGATGGGATGTGCTTCGAGGACCGATTGGGAGTGAGTTGGTGTGCTTGTGAGAAACAGCACTGGAGCTACGCGATTTGGCTAGACTCGGACCCGAAGAGCGTGATGATGTCGACGTCACTTTTGCCAGCCTGTGAGGATCATCCTTGGATTTGGACTTTAAAACGGAACCAAAGAGCGAAGAACGACGTGACTTGAAGCTGGGATTGGCTCTGAGTTTTGGATCGTGAGGATTGTGCTGACGATGATGATTGGCCACGAAGCGCATACCGGGATCGAGAGAATGGCTGTCGACATGGGACTGGCTCGATGGAGCTTGGCGGGATGAGCCCGCCGTTGTAGCTGCGCCAGACATTGATGAAGAGGAGGATGGTGAAAGCCCCACCACAGCGGGTTGCAATGGTGGAGTTGCCGCCTGCATCATGTTCCGCTCCTGCTATGGGCAGATGAAGAGACAGTAGCTCAGCTTAACTCCATGTGTACAGCATGCAGGCTAATGAAGCAGCGGCGACCATGTGGCGATTACTGTGAACGGAAGCTTCTGTCGATCCAAATCTGTGAGGCTGGAACTCAAAAGATGTTCCGAGTAACAATGATGATGCTCAGCGAAAGCTTGCGCGTTGTGTCTGGATCTTATTATCAGCCCAGTGTCCAGCGCGGTGTCAATGTCGACGGCAGCGTCAAACAAAAGGGGGCGGCTTAGCAAATGGTATAATGAAGATCACGGATGTTGCAGTTGTTGCTTTGAAGATGCAGGAGATGAACCGAAAAGAGATGCGAGTACCGATAAAGTGGTGTAGATGTCGTCGTCGACGTCGTCGATGTTATGGTGACTAGAGTCTAAGAGATGAGAGGTGCTCGTGGTTGCAGAAGGGAAAGAAGATCTTCAGGGGCTAGAGAAGAGGATGATCCGACTGAGCAAGCTTTC
This sequence comes from Ustilago shanxiensis, assembly GCA_019972555.1. Classification (NCBI taxonomy): domain Eukaryota; kingdom Fungi; phylum Basidiomycota; class Ustilaginomycetes; order Ustilaginales; family Ustilaginaceae; genus Ustilago; species Ustilago shanxiensis. The sequence continues at coordinate 364,928 of BPMX01000011.1, read as the reverse complement.
GGTTAAGAAAGCTAAGGTGATGGCTAAAGTGTTGGTTAATGAACCCTTGAAAAAAAGTCGGAGTTTTGAGCGTCGCTTGATGAATGATGAGGAGAAGCGGTGCTCGAAAGCTCAGGTAGTAGCGAGCCGAGTGTGCAGTCAGAAGAGGGGGACGAGGCCGACAATGATGATGTTGAAGGTCAAAGCGAAGGAAAGGTGAAGGAGGCAAAGAGAATTAGGTAGAAAGACAAAGGGGCAATCACGACTACGGACAAGGTGAGGTGAGGCAAAGCGAAGCGGCGCGTGCGCCGTTGTTGCAAGCCAAATTATTTGTGTGATGTTGCAGAGAGAGCAAGCAGGGTCTGCTTTGCGCTGTCTGGTTGGTGTTGGACTTGCTCCAAGAGGTTGCAGGCATGAGCTGGATCTTGAATGGGGAGGCTGCAGCGGGGATCGCCTTCTTCTTCAGTCTTGTGAGCAAGTCAAAGGCCAAGCGAGAAAGAGTGAGCTATGCGATGCAATGCGAAGCGAAGCAAGGCAAGCTTGCTTTGTTGACAGTTTTTCGGAGAGAGAGACTCAGGTGAGAATGCACAACAGCTGCGCCCTTTCTGCACTTCGCATCGTAGCTCCTGTGCTGTATTGGATTGATTGCAAGTCGTTGAAGGTGCCCTTTCTTTTATATTTGCTCTGGATAAGGGGTGCAATACCCTCTCAAATGGACCATCTCTTGCTCGATGACAGAGTGGGCTTGCGCCGTTCGTCTCGTTTGGACATGGATACACTACACTAGTTGTTTGCAAAAGGGCCACGAGAAAACAAGATCCGAGGCAAGAGCTGTATGTGCACGCCCGTGAGCAATCTAACCGCTGCCGCTGCCGCTGCTGCAAATGAGACTCCAGGAGACGGCACGGAAAGTATCACACCGACCGACGAATAAATTAGCTGCACGACATGGAGCGGGGCGTCAAAAACAAAAAGCATTTCAGGATCCACTTCTTCCAGCCTGCACTTGTTTCCCTTCTTGCAGATCGGTCTTTGAATGCAAGAGAGTTGTGTACAGTCAACAGATCTCCTTTCTAGGCCATGAGCACCCATCAAGACTTATTGACGAAAGCAAGTGAATGCTACAATGACGAGGCTAAGCTGATAGATCCGTTCCAGGTCTCAGCTTCTTTGACGAGGTTCGCGACAGCGTTGTGAAGGTATAGCCTTAAAGCATCGCTGGTTCAGGTGATGCCATCCATCCTTTTGATATCGATGATGTTACACCATCACCGAAACTTGCAAGTCGACCGTCGCTTCGAAGCCGTAGATCCATACACGATCATCGTCCCAGATCAAGATGTGTTTGAGTCGATGCAAGAGGGAAATAGACACTCCAGCCCCACATTGCTTTTGAAGATGCTGTCGCAGCTGGAATGCAATCTGAGGGTTGATCACCGATTCGAATCCAGCCAAAGAAGAAAGGGGTCAAAATTGGATTGGAGATCAGCCAAGCCAGCAAAGTCGCGAAGGGCGTGATCCCTTTTTTTTTGTGCTCTGTGCTCGCGTGCTCTTCTTGAGCAGTACACTCGATCAAGCTCGGTTTCAAAAAACAAAAAAGGGGAAAGAAAGGCAATTTCCAACTCTTGGAACTTGGTCGGTGCTTTGGCTCGTCACCGCGTTGAAAAATTGCAATATCACACACTGCAGCAACAGAAACAGCAACAGCGCACAATTGCGATCGGTGATGCAACCTTGCAAACATGGCTTGAGACGCAAAGGCGCACACACACACAAACACAACCTCACACACACAACCTCACACACTTCTCACACACACACACTTCCAAGCCTTGGCTCTCACTCTCCTGGAGGCTGGAATTGCACCTTCGCGTGTAGTAACTTTCATCTCCACCTCTTCACTCTTCATTCTTCACTCATTGATCTCCTTCTGATCCGCCCTTCTTCATCCTCACCATTCCGCCTTCATCCTCATCATTGTTGTTCGCTTTTCCGTCCTCCATCACTCGCTCAACATCACATTTCTGTCAGCCTTGAACGAAGCTCTTACGTGCTCGATCGATCTCAGCAGACCCCATTTATATCTCAACGTTGTCTCGCCCACCATCTTGATCTCCTCTTCTGTTGTACGATCGCATCCGCATCCGCATCCGCACCCGCCTGCTAGTCTAGTCTCCATTCACGCTTCTGCAGCTACTTTCACTATCTCCCACATCTGCTTTCCTGTCTACGACCGTACCCTTTCGAGCAGCGCTTCTCAGTTCACTTTCCATCTCTCGCCCTCATTTGTCGCATCCTGTTCTCATTCCGCAAGTTGTGCTTTCAAGACCCAGATAGGCATCAAATCGTCTGTACACATCTGCCACAATGCAGTCGATGATGGGTGGAACACCCATGGCCAATGCGCCTTCCAACCTTGGCATTTCTGCCGGTCCAAATGCTTCCAACTCAGGTACACTCACAAATGGTCTCAAGGGCTCCAATCCACCCGTCTACAGCAGCGCAGAAGCAGCAGCCAACGCACAGGGCCTTGTCTATCCTGCACTTCATCTTCATCCGCTCAACGATACTTTTGCTCCAAAACAGATCAGCCTGGCACCGCCAGGTCCCAACAACCGCATCAAGATCGGTCGTCAGACCAACGCAAAGACAGTGCCAAATCCTACAAACGGATACTTTGACAGCAAGGTCTTGTCGCGTATGCATGCCGAGGTCTGGAGTCAGAATGGCAAGGTCTACATCAAGGATGTCAAATCCTCCAACGGTACTTTTATCAACGGCGAGCGTCTTTCACCAGAAGCACAAGAATCCGATGTCTTTGAACTGCATAACGAGGACATGGTCGAATTCGGTATCGACATCGTCGGCGACGACAACAAGACCATCATTCACCACAAAGTCGCATGTCGAGTCTATCTCGTCTTGACTGCAGAGGATGCACTAAGCCTTCGTCATGACTTTGCGAGTCTCTACCGAGGCGGCATGCATGGCGGTCCACTCGGAAGCAACGGTGTCGGCCCGGGAGCAGAAGGAGGACTTCGCAGAAGCAAGGCTGGCTTCAGCTTCGATCATGTGCTTAGCAAACTTCAGAGCGAGTTGCAGCGAAGCAAAGACACGTGGAACGACCTTGGCAGTCTCACCACCACTATGCACGACATTCACGAGACTCTCGGTGGTAGCGCTCCTCCTCTCTCCTCAGCTCCTTATCCTCACCTTGTGCCTCCCCTTCCCGGCTCGGCCAACGCTCAACAGCAGCAACAGCAAGAGCAGCAACGTGTCAAGGACGCCGAAAACCAAGCAGCCACCAACGAAACACACTCTGCTACCATCTCGGCACTTCAGGCTCAGCTCTCCGAGACTCAGTCGTCCTTGGCTGCCCACGTCGAGAAGATCCGCAGCCTCGAATCCATCTTGTCAGAGCACGACTCGATTAAACGCGAAGTTAGCAGCATCAAGATGCAGATGGAGGAAGCCAAACGTGAAATGGAAGCCGCTGCCATGTCTTCTGGCTCTGGGTCCAGCATCAACGGCTTTGGCACCATCCGAGGCGCTCCCAACTTCAATCGCTCGTTGGAACACGACGATTTTGACGACGGAGCTAGTGTGGCCAGCGTTGAGACCGTGACTCAGAACAACAACGACGAGGACTCAATGAGCGAACGCCACGTCGGTCCTCGCGCACCGCCCGATATGCCATCCCACCTCGTTTCCGAGGATGCTGCCGACGTCGGCACAGCTCGCGCTCCTGAGGTGACTGAAGCATCTGCCAACATCGCCAAGTCTAGCTCGCAATCCAGAGATCTAATCTCTGCAGCAGCACTCACGTCGCAAAGTCTGGCCAAGCACAATGACGATCGCGACGTTGAGCTTCGCGCACAGAATGAAGCGCTCTCGGCAAGACTCGAGGAACTCGCATCGCAGCTCGAGCAGGCATTGGCGCTCAGTCGTGGCCTCCAAGACCAGCACGCACAGGTCACTGACACTGTCAAGACGCTCGAGGAACGCGTTCATACGTTGGAGAAGGAAGTCGAGCAAAAGGGCGCGGCTGCGCCATCCGCAGATGCTGCATCGTCGGAAGAGACAACAGCAGCTCTGCTCAAGGGGATTGAGGGACGATGGACCGAATTCCGCAGCGACTTCGAAGAGAGCTGGCGTAAGGAGCGCGAAGGCATGCAAACGGAGCGAGAGGAGCTCCGTCAGGTGGTGCGTGCATGGGACGAGGCCAACCGACGTATGGAAGATGAGCTCAACGCTGATGTTGCCGACGACTCGAGTGTCCAAGGCGAAGAGAGCAGCGGCACGACATCAAACTTGTCGGCCGCGGACGCTTCATCTGAAGATGCAGCAGCTTCGAGCAGTGTCGCTGGACCGTCCTCGTTGCTTGCTTCCAATGGTCCCAGCAACCGAGGTAAGCGAGGCAATGGCAGTCGTCGCAAACGTCATGTCAACAGTGCTCTTCGTTCACTTCTGTACGGCAGCGCGGCAGCTGGTCTTGTACTCGAGGCAGATGGGCGAGATTTGGACGATGACGAGCGGTGGAGCCACACTGCTCGTTCAAGGTTGTCGGGTCGGAATGTAGACGAAGACGCCTTATCTACTAGCCAGTCTGTGCGAAGCATTGCCGACTCGACATCTACACGGCCCTCGACCTCAACGGAGATGACGACGCCTGATCTTGGTCCTGAGGCGTCAAGAGGCGATTCAGGCTTAGATTCGACGCTGTCCAAGCATGAAAGCCAGTACAATCGCTCTCGCCATGGCCGGGAAGGTGGAGCAGACGGCAGCCATCGGAATGCACAGGCGGTAGCGCCTCAAACAATAGCGGCTGCCGGTGTTGTTTTCATCGGAGTCACTGCCTGGATCTTGGCCGGTAAAGATTTGGCACGACTTAATATGGCTTTGTCGGGCAAGCCTTGATCCGCCCTTCTGTCTTTTTCTTTTTCTTTCTCTTTTTCTCTTTTTCTCTCTCCTTCTGCCTCTCAAACCTCCATTCTTTCTGCAACTGTCCCCTTGTCAATGTTGATCAACTCATCGTATGTTTACTCGTTTGTAACAGTGTTTTCTATTCTTATGCCTTGTCACGTCGATACCATATCAATCACGACCTTGTCCATTCATCTGCAGGTGGCGAAACTCAAACAAGACAAGAAAAGTGTGCGGTGCGGACCAAACGTGAGAAGTGAGAGAAGGAGTCTTGATTTCGGCTCCGAACGCAGAAGCATCGGCAACAGGAAGAAGCGCACAGGGACACGGACGCGTTTCGAAATCTCCTTTTCGCCTTTCGTTTCCTTGTGTTTGTGTTTCTGTTGAAATTATTCCCGATTTGCTGTTGATCTGTTTGCTCGCTTGTCTGCTTGCTTGTTGATCCGCTCTGACCATCTCAAAGCTATCACCGACTTAGCTTCAACTCCGCACGTTCGATTACTTACATCCCATTCGACAGTAATACAGTCCACGATACACCACCGACACCTTTTACGAGGAGCTCTTTGCGAACCGTCGAAGCAACCTCACCCTCACATCGATCCAGCTTGTCAGGAGGTCAAATATCCGTACTCATAGTCAACATGGACGTCAACATGCGAGATGCAAACCGAAGAGGAGGTGGACGCAAGAATGGACCTTCGAATGCGCGCGCTGCTCGTCGCAGTGATCCCTATGCGCGTGATTCTCGGGCACGACCCAACGCAGTCGCTCAACAATCTAGTCAAGCTCAGTCTCAGACTCAGGCTCAATCTGGCATGTCGTATCCTCCACCCGAGCTGAGCATTCGTGGCTCCAGCGGCCCTACATGGATTGTGGTCTCTAACCTCGTTGTTGGAACATCGAACGAAGATGTGCGTCTCACTTTCAGTGCTTTTGGTCGTGTGGATGAAGTCAAGCAGCGACCTGCACCTTCGGCCAACCACCCGACTGTCTCGTTTGAAGTAGCGTTTGATCGAAGGGAAGACGCTGAGATGGCAGTGGAGAAGTTCAATGGAGCGCTTGCTGATGGTAGGATCTTGCAAGTCTCGATCAAGAAGCCTGAAGTACCACGCGATGCTTACAGCCAGTTCAACCGGGCTACTGCGCAAGCAGCTGCTCAGCGACCACGCGAGAAGGGATCTGCCAACTTGATCCCTGCACCTGCACCTTTGCCCTACACACCAACTCCTGCACCTGCGGTGGCGGCAGCTATTCCAACAGGGCCTGCTAGTATGCGATCGCGCGCAAGGACCGCTGGACTCGTCGAACCAAGTGCGAAGAAGTCCAACGGTGCTGCGAATCAGAAAGGCGCAGCTGGTAAGGGTGCTGCCAACAACAACAACAACAACAAACAACAGCAACAGGCAGGCAAAGCTGGCAACAACAACGCTGCCATTCCCACAGGACCCAAGAAGATGGTGGCCGCACAGACAGCTGCAACCGGCGCTAAACCTAAGCCGTTGGCACAACGCATCCCCGAACCGCTTGCAAATCGACTACTTACACCGGCACAAGCGCAAAAGCTTCGAGCAGAAGAGGCCAAGAAGAAGGCAAAGGAAGAGGCACGAGCCAAAGCGATTGCAGCAACAGGAAAGAACACCGTCCTTGGCAAGAGATTGGGAGGATTGCCATTGGCACAGCGATTGGTGCAGCAGGCAGGAACGCCCAAGTCGGATCAGACGGCTATCAAGGCTGCAGCAGAGAAGAAGAAGCGCAAGAAGGAATTGGCCAAGGCTAAGAAGGCAAAGCAGCCGAGGAAAGCTGGGGGTGCTGCTGCTGCCATGGAGCTCGATGGATGAACACAGCAATTGATGAACAGGAATAGGGGTTTCTCTTTGACAATGTACAACAATGTTTCTCATGCATCTTTCAAAGATGGCACATGCTTTATGATGAATCCTAGCACGAACCTCGATCTCGCCCTTAACAGTCTTCAGCTACGAAAAGGATCATCACGGACTTCTTGCTGACTCGACTGATTGAGTGAAAACATATCTGCTGCTATTGAACTGTCTTTATCCTGACTTTGCTTTACCAGACGATTGGGATACAGTCGTTCGAGATCGCTGCCGCCATTCAGATGTGAACGATTGCACGTCTCATCGCAATAATGACTTCAGACAGACAAACTCTGAAGACACACGCACACACACACGCAGGCCAAAGTGAGAGAGAGAAGAATGACTGAAGCTCAAAGCAGCAGCAGCAGCACGCGTCGCGTTTCCACTTTACGCCCAAATTTGATTTTGAAGCAGGCAGAAAGAGAGAAGATTGAGTGTCACTTGACTGAGCTGCAGTCTGAGGAAATGCGCAGAATTTGGACAACGCGCTCACTCCAATGCTGCAACGTGTTGTTCTCGCTCTCGCTCTCGCTCTCGCTCTGACTTCTCCTGCTGCGCTCGCGTTGCGCACTTCTTTCTCCACTCTTTTCCAAGATGTTGGTTGCTGCGCTTTGAGCTTCTTGATGTCTGCCATCCCTCTCAACATCATCCATCATCACCATCATCTTTCCGTCTCTCTGCGCACAAAACCTCTTTCCTTCAATCGCTTGACTAGACATCGTTCGTCTCTGTGTCAGCTCGCTTGGACTCTTTATAGGCCCTGCGGTCGTGATCGTCACCTCATCAAAGGCTCCAACAACATCACCTCCTAGCCTCTAGCCTCCAAGCGAAACCTAGATACCCCTCCCTTCTCATCTCACCTAGAACGGTCCAAGCGCACTCATCACAGTCAAGACGCCATGTATATCAAAACACTCACCATCCAGGGCTTCAAGTCCTATCGAGATCAGACTGCCGTCGAGCCCTTCTCACCACATCACAATGTCGTCGTCGGTAGGAACGGTTCGGGCAAGTCCAACTTTTTCTCCGCCATTCGATTCGTCCTGTCAGATGCATACACCTCCATGTCTCGTGAGGAGCGACAGTCACTTCTCCACGACAGCTCCAGCTCCACTTCCGCCACTCTCTCAGCATTCGTGGAGATCGTTTTTGACAACAGCGACAATCGTTTCCCAACCAATGGCACTGAAGTCATTCTCCGTAGAACCATCGGTCTCAAAAAAGACGAATACAGTATCGATCGAAAATCAGCTTCCAAAGCCGATGTCGCCAACCTCCTCGAGTCGGCTGGTTTCTCTCGCAGCAACCCGTACTACATTGTACCCCAAGGTCGAATCACCCATCTCACCAACGCAAAGGACCATGAGCGTCTCGGCTTGCTCAAAGAAGTAGCAGGTACTCGAGTCTACGAGCAGCGCAGATCCGAGTCCATCAAGATCATGGAGGATACCAGTGCAAAGCGTGCCAAGATCGACGACCTTCTCGAATACATTGAGAACCGTCTACGAGAGCTCGATGACGAGAAGGAAGAGTTGCGCGAATACTACGAAAAGGATCGAGAGCGCAGATGCATCGAATACAGTCTCCATCAACGCGAGCTCACCGAATGCGCTGAACTGCTCGAAAAGCTCGAAGACGAGCGTCGTCGCGATGTCGATTCATCCAACATCCGCAGAACCGAGTTCAACGAGCGTGAAAAGCTGCTAGCCCGTCTCGAGGCAGAACTTGCTGCTACTGGGCAAACCATCGAACAGCGCAGCCTCGAAAACAACCAGCTCGAGCAAGAGAGACGAGACATCGCCAAACATCTCGCACAGATCGAATCCTTAGTTGAAGAGCTTGAAGAGGATGGCGAAAAGCGAGCTGACCGACGTGGCGCTCTCGAGACGGAACTTGGTCGCATCCGAGCCGAAATCCAGCAAAAGCAGACGCAGCTTGATCAGCTCCGACCCAACCTCGATACCCTCCAAGCTGAAGCCGAACAGCTTCGCGCAACTCTGGAAGAAACGAAGGCGCGCATCTCTGCGCTTTACTCGAAGCAGGGTCGTTCAGCTCAGTTCCGCAACCAGAGAGACCGTGATGAATACCTTCGCTCTCAGATCGGTGCGCTTGACCAATTCCTCCGTTCGCAACAGACTCGTATCGACGAGACGGCTCGTGAGCGTACCAGCATCACTGAACGACGCACTGCAGCTTTGCGCAAGATCGACGAGATCGAAAGCAACCTCGACAGTCGCAAGGAGATCTTCCAGCAGCTTGCTACCGAGTATGCCGCCAAGCAAGCTCGTCGTGATGAGCTCTCCGAGACGCGCAAGGATCTGTGGAAGGAGGAAGAGTCGCTTCGATCCTCGCTTGCCTTTGCTGGTAACGAGCTGTCCAACGCGCAGCGAAAGCTCGTCGGCATGATGGACAAGGCTACTGTTCAAGGTCTGCTCGCTGTCGAGAAGATCGCTGCCAGTCTGGGCCTTGAGGAGAACGTCAAAGGCCCCATTTACCAGCTCTTTTCGGTCGATGACAAGTACAAGACGGCTGTCGAGGTGACAGCTGGTGCTTCCCTGTTCCACGTTGTAGTCGACACTGACGAGACAGCGAGCAAGCTGCTCGAGGTAATGAACCGCGACAAGAGTGGTCGCGTCACTTTCATGCCTCTCAATCGTCTTCACCCCAAGGAGACTGACTTCCCCGCTACACAAGACGCCATCCTGATGGTCAAAAAGCTCCAATTCGACAGAGCCTTAACTCCAGCCTTCCAACAGATCTTTGGTCGCAGCATCATCTGCCCCAACCTCGAGATTGCTGCCGCGTACGTTCGCAGTCACGGTGTCAACGCTGTCACACTTGATGGTGACAAGGTCGAACGCAAAGGTGCTCTTTCCGGTGGTTATCAGGATCCCAGACGCAGCCGACTGGATGCAGTCAACGACGTACGCAAGTGGAAGACACAGAGCGAGCAAGACACCGCCAAGCAAGCTGAAGTGCGACGTCGACTCACCGAGATCGAGCAAGAGATCACTGGGTTGGTTGGCGAAATGTACCAGCTGCAGCACCGCCGAGACGAAGCACGAAACTCACGTGGTCCTCTGCTCGAAGAGCTTCAATGGGCACGCACTGAAGCGGAAGACTTGGCACAGCGCTTGCAGAGCATCGAACGACGTGAAGCTGATCAGAGTTTGGAGCTCAAAGCGAACCAGACTAAGCGTGCTGGACTCGAAGAAGAGCTGCGTACACCCATGGCTCAAGGATTGACGCCACAGGAAGCTGCACAGCTCGAAGCTCTCAACGCACAGGAAGATCAGCAGAAACGCGAGCTTGCCGATAAAGTCAATGCGCTGGCTGAACTTAGCAAGCGTCGTTCCATTCTCGAGATTGATCTGTTTGAGAACCTGCGTCGAAGAAGGGAGGAGATTGGATCTCAGCTCGAAGCGCTGGGAGAGTCGCTTGGAGGTGATGATGCTGGTTCTGCTTCTGGACCTCAAGATGTTTCTGCACGTAAGCGTGAGATCGATGCATTACGCAGACGTATCGGCGAGCGGGAGAAACGCATCAAAGCTATCGAAAAGGAACTTGATCGACTTACGCAATCGATCCAAGATACCCAGGCGAATTACGACAAGACCAAAGCTGATCAGGCCGAGGACGCTCGAAGCATTGCTCGTCAACAGAAGAATGTCGAGCGTTATCTTAGCAAACGTTCGCGTCTGTTGGAACAGCGCGATCGATGCAACCAAGACATTCGTGATCTTGGTGTCTTGCCAGAGGAAGCGTTTGAAAAGTACATCAACACCAATGCGGATCGACTTCTCAAGAACTTGCACAAGGTCAATGAGAGTCTGAAGAAGTTCTCGCACGTCAATAAGAAGGCTGTTGAGCAGTACAACTCGTTTACAAAGCAACGAGATCAACTGCTAGAGCGACGAGGCGAGCTGGAACAGAGTGCGGAAAGCATTCAAGAACTCATCGACGTTTTGGACCAGAGGAAGGATGAAGCTATCGAACGAACCTTCAAGCAAGTCAGCAAGTATTTCGAAGAAGTTTTCGAAAAGCTTGTCCCCGCCGGCCGTGGTCGACTCATCATGCAACGTCGAGCTGACCTCACTCCTGCTGGAGCAGCGGAAGAATCCGAAGAAGAAACCGGTGGACAGGTCGAAAACTACACTGGAGTCAGTATCAAAGTTTCTTTCAACTCGAAACACGATGAGGGTCTACGAATCCAGCAGTTATCAGGAGGACAGAAATCGTTGGTTGCATTGGCGACGGTGTTTGCGATTCAGAAATGTGATCCTGCTCCTTTCTATCTCTTTGATGAGATCGATGCGAATTTGGATGCGCTGTATAGGACGGCGGTGGCGAATATGATCAGGGAGTTGGCGGAAAATGCTCAGTTTATCACGACTACGTTTAGGCCCGAGATGGTTCAGGTGGCGAAGAAGCATTATGGTGTGTTGTTCGATGCGAATAAGGTGAGTAGTATTAGGAGTATTAGTAGGGATGAAGCAAATGAGTTCGTGGAGGCGGCCGCGACGACTGAGCCTGCACGTTGATGTGAAGGGAGAAGGGAGGGGGAAGGATGTATCTGTATTGCAATATGATGGTTTTTGAATTCGTATCGAGCGTTTGTGTGTGCAATATTCGACATGTGGGTCCGCGGAGGCGTTGGAATAGAATTAAACCTGAGCACGAGCCAATGATTGGACCCTTGATAGGCATTTCCTTCTTGAATGCGATATCACGCCATCCCTTCTTCCTCTGTCCTTGCTTCTTTCCCACCACCATCTCCTTCTCCTCCTCCACAGATCCTCTGCTTTTGCTCATAGCCCATTGCAGGATGTCAAATCGAACACAAATCATCCTCAACCCAGCTTCCGGTTCCCACCTCTCCCTCTCTCTCTTCCACATCCACATTCAACCTCTTTTATCCTCGACTCAACATTGCATTAGAACAACGGAATCTATTGGTGACGGTTTCCGTATTGGCCGAAAAATCATCCAAGATTTTATCTCTTCCCCTGGTGAATTTTTGGATGTAGTTCTGGTAGGAGGCGATGGGACTACGCATGAAGTATTAAACGGACTCTACCATCCCAACGGAGATTTTCCGAAGGTGAGGATTGCCATCGTACCAGGTGGGACTGCTAATGCGTTATACTCAGCTATGTATCCCCATCACTGGACGCAACAGGTTCAGGAGAAGGTTGCTGGTGCGAAGAGTGTAGATGACCTTTCAGAAGAGGTTGTTGATGCGATGTTGATGAGTGTTCGTGCGATGATCAGTGGAACAGGGGAGTTGAAGCAGTTGCCATTGATACTTAATAACTTGGAGGGGGAGGAGGTGAGGATCAGTCATTTAGTCACATCACATGCACTTCATGCCAGCATACTGCACGATGCAGATACACCCGAGATGAGGCAGAAACATGCTGGTATTGACCGGTTTAAAATCGCTGCTGCACAAAATTCGACCAAATGGACTGTCGGAACTCTAACCCTAACTCCCGTCTCCAACACAGGGGTGTTGCGATATTCGGCACAAAGTAAAACTTTCAACCCTACGGGGGAGGAAGTGTTGGAAGGACCATTCTTATACCTTACAACAGTAGTAACAGATAGGTTGGAAAGCTCTTTTATCCCAGCACCTCTATCTTCCCCTTTCACTTCTAATGGGCTACCGACAGATGCCATCGATGTTGTAGTAATCCGTCCCAATCGCGATCCTTCGCTAGCAGGTATAAAGAGCGATTTAGCACCGGTCAAGTTTGCACAGGAGAGGTTGGGAGAAATCACTAAAGGAATGTACAACAACGGCACACACATCAACCTAACCTATCAAGAAGGCGAGGAAATCGTGGAATATTACCGATGCTCCGGATATAGCTTCATTCCAGCCAACGACGAAAAGGCGAAATTGGTTTGTATGGATGGATTCATCTCTTCCGCCAACAAGACAAGTGTTCATCGTTGGACTCCAACCCAAGCTCCGCTACTCTGGCGTTAACACCAGATGAAGAAGAATATCGGATATAGTGAAGTAATAGGGAGGGAGGGAAATCACGTGGCTTCTTTAGCTCAGTTGGTACGAGCGTCCGACTGAAGAATTCAGTTCTATAGTCGCCACTGACAGCAGTGGACATTATGTTTATCGGGAGGTCACCTGTTCGACCCAGGTAAGGAGCATTCTTTTTCCCATTTTTTGGGGGTTTTATCACCATCGTTGTTGTATGCTTCTTGTACTGAACACTGGGATCCAGGACTACGGAATTCAGCTACACAAAAGCAGATGATGCTTTCGTCTTAAGCTCACTTCTGTCGTTTATGCAAGTGAAGCTTCATTTACTTTGTCATGTTCACATTTACCAAACGAGAAACTGAATCGGTTTTTGAACATTAATCGTTGCAGAATTGGAAGTTCCTGCTGTCATTTACATTGCCCTTCTTGCAACCGGCTTGTGAGTTCGACTGCATCTCGGGGGAGTGCTACAAAAGCCTTTGTTGTGCATGAGAGGATGGGTTTATGCCGGTAGTTCGAACTTTTCTCCCTTCATGACTTTTGTAAAATAGACTGTTGAACCATAGTTCGAGTTAGTAAGCTCAATCCTTCTCTGAACATTGAGGAGTTAATGGTGGTGGGGTACGAACCATAGAAGAAGTCCAAATAGAGACCTGTTTGAACCAGACCGGAAAGGATGGAGATTGGGTCGATTTGGTTTTCCGAGATGTACCTATCATCGATGCACGGTGCGAGAGAAGAAGATGTAAGTACCTTCGCAAGCTTACTCAAGGTGGAATAGTTAGTACGTACCTATACAGCCAATTAGGAATGTACAGAGCTCTGTACGCGCCGAGTGCAAAGATGTAATGCGTTGTAATAGCCTCTGCCTCGCCCGTTCTCTGCAGCATAAACAACTGGGGCAAGATCGCCACCGCCTCCAAATAGATCGAGAACGTCCACAACAACTCCATGAAATCGAAATGATAGTGGAACAACAACGCCAACACCGCACAAGGACCCATCAAATACTCCAACCTTATCGTATCGATCGCTGGATCATGTGTCGGCCTGAACTTCACCTTCATCAGATAAAGCACATAAACACTTGAACCGATGAAAAACACCTTCATCAGGAATCGATAGAGTGAGTTTTCATGGAAGATATCCAAGTATCGTGTGACGAATACGACAGTGTAGAGAAGTTGAGTTTTGAACGAGATTCCACGACATGATTTGGACAGTTGGATCTTGTGGAGCAAAATGAAGATGGACGCAAGGTGCGCAAAGTCACCTGCAAGACGGAAGATGTTCATCTTGAAGACTAGTGTTGGATGGTGGTGGTGAGGAAGAGAGGTATAGTTCGCGTTTGAGTGAGAAATCGCACGAGAAGAAAAAACCAGAAATAGATGGAGGCGCGTGCGAGCAATTGGCATTCTTGAACACGCGGGTGCAGCAGCATTCCCGTGGCTCGGCGGATCGGCGTTTTGACTGCAGTTCAAACAACCTCAATTTTGACACGTAACCAAATTCCTGCATGCACAGCTGTCGGCTGCATTCCTCTCATTCAATCCCGTTCCCGATTCATCGGGAGATCTCCTGACACACTAAGAGGCCAAAACCCATCGTCATCAGAAAGATAACATTCGACACAAGAAACGGAGAATAATATGCAGCTACACTACATCTTAGACAAATGGGAAGGTGTGATCTGTGCAGAAAGTGTAGCACGGGCTTGATCGAGCGCAACTTGTTTGCGAGTTCGACGACGTTGTGCAAACCATAGCAAGAGATCTAGCATTACAATCCACCAGATACGGTGCATTGAATCCCCCTTTTCAATTACGAAGAGGGAGCTGCTACCAGCTTCGGTATCATTTGTATTGCTTGAGGTGGTGATACCCGGGCTTGTAGCTGAGGATGAAGTTGCAGCAGGGATAAGTGAGGTTGTGTTTGCAGAGACCGAGGTTGGTGTCGGCAATGATGGAAACACAGGTGTCGAAGAGGTTGACGAGGCATTTGCAGCAAATGAGCTTGATGAGGGAGGTGTAGAAGTCGAGCTGACATTGAGAATAGGTGTAATGGTGGGGAAAAAGTTCTGTCGTTTGACAATCCTCGTCATTGATGGTGTCGCAGAAGCCATCGAGAGTGGATCTGTCGAAGTGGTCGGTGCAATGTCTTGATCTCTAGTTCCGGATTGTTCGATGATATTTGGTGAATTGGTTGTGATTGGGCTTAACTTTTGTCGTATGCTATTGGGTACTTCGCTGGCTGAAGAAGTCGGAACAGAGTTGCTTCGACTGCTACTCGTGCTTACATCGGACGTCACAACCGGCGCTGAGCTGGAAGAAGCTTGAGGAGGAGTAGTCACCGTCGCTCCCAGACTGGTAGGAAAAGAAGTGACCGCACTAGCAGCGAACTTTGAATTCACCACAACAGCCACACCAACCAAACCCATCGCTGACAAAAGTAGCAATGGTACAACGATTCGTTTCGTCTTTCGAGCCATCCTAATCAAAGCCGGTGTCCGCCTGGCGGCATAGTCAACCGGCAAACTCGTAGGGGCTACTGATGCTGGCTCATTATATCCAGGAGGATCTGCTACCTTCCCTTCCCCCACTCCCTCTCCTTCCTTCTTTGCAGCAACGAGAGTAGCCGAGCTCGCATTCAAACTTGGCAATACAGCTTCCCCAGTCGGCTGAGAACAAAGCTTAGCCGCAACCGAAGGTAACAAAGCCTCCAAATCCGAGCATATGTGCAAGATAGCCGCGATCAAATGCACCAGTGTAGCACAAGCCAATGTTATACCCATCCAGACTGGCAAATTTGTCGGCAAAGTCTTGGTGCTCGAGCCGAGGGTGGCACTGAAAAAAGTACCATTTTCAGCAGCGTTGTTGGGTCCCAGAGTCGAGTTTGGCGTGGGGAAAAGTTGCTCGAGTTGTTGCTGGAAGTTCGACATCGCATTTAGATGCTCCGAATAGTCCGGTTTGAACGTATATGAGAATGAAGAGCACGAAGTAGTGGTTGGCAGGCTGAGCAGCCATGATTGTACCGCTGCATTCGAAACATTTGATGTAGGAGGAGGGGGTCGGAGGATGAGATCGGGAAGGGTGAGACAAGAAGACAGCGGACCGAAAGTGAGCATTGTCATTTGCGCTTGGTCGTTGGTTTGCTCGACAGAAGTGGTAGTGTTGGATGGAGTGGTATTGTTGTTGCTTGCTGTGTTGGTGGTGTTGGTTGGGAATGCGACCGCCGAAGATGTCAGGTTCGTTGTGTTCGACATCTTGACAGCTCTTGAGGTTGAGAGAGGAAGTAGTGTGTACAATCTTTGCCGCAGCGCAGAACAAAGTTCAGGATCTGTCGAGGTGGAAGAGAGGCTAGGAAATTGAGCAGCAGTGAATGATAGAGTGAGCGAGGATGAAAGCGATAGCCATGTTTTATCTTTCCAACCAGTACAAACTTAGGGGAGCCATTCTGACAGCACGTTGAATTGAAGCCAGCATTGCATTTGCACAAAGGGAAGGACAAACGTGTATCGAACAAAGGGGCCTCTCAGCGGTTATGCGAATCAGCAGCACGCCAACTGCAGCCTGATATGAAGTCGACGACCGAACACTATTCGCACAAAGGGTTGCTGGTTGACAGCGCTGTCAAAGAATCGACTTGGTCGGTGGGATCAAGAACAAAGGGAACTCAAACACGTCTGGTGACGCGCCTTCAATATTCTCGCATCCCTTTGTGCGACACGTTTCGTCTCTGGAAGATATAAGGACTGTGGATTGCAATGTTCAAAGAAGCCAAGACACTACAACCACAATGTTGACCAATATCAAAAGCAGTCGTATCATCAACGCTAAAGACCGATTCGTAGCCTGGCTTCTGCTCACGCTGCACATCCTAGTTCTAGCTACCTCGGTGTTATTGCTTCTCAGCCCAAACATCGTGTTCAATCGTAACAGCGGCTTGGCAAGTGTCAGCTTAAACGTCAAAGCTCTTTCTCGACCTCTTACATCTCGGGCTAGCAACCTCACATCCTCGCATACATAACCACAGCCGAAACGACAGTACTCAAGAACGACGCCGATACTGCGGCTATATGTCAAACTAACTAGAGCGGACCACTTTTCAACTCGCTTCAAGCAACTGCTTGTCGCACAGTCCAACCTACACTCACTCTAATACCCACCCCTACACTGCAATAATATCAATGCTTGTGAAATAACGTCGTTGAAGCGATAGCAACAATAGTGTACCAATTTAAAGCGGAAAGCGTTACGCCGGAGCTTGCTAATTATTGCCGAAAACACCGTTGAACTGCCTCCCACGTCTTCCCCCGCCTTTTTTTTATGCTCTCCGGCGGTTTGTGCAACCAAATGCATCTTTATCATGTGGCACTGCCCTCTATAAAGCCTGAATACTCGCAATCCTTTCCCTAGCTCCAGCTTGTGATACTGATAGGGAGGAGTAGAGAGAAGGGTTGGTAAGGATGAATGGAGAATCGCGTGGGTGAGTTTGCAGTTTTAGACTGCCTCGCTTAGCATGCGTTTCTACGCCTCAACTAAGACACAATAAGCATAGGCTTATCGAGCTGCCGATCGCACCTCTTTCTCATCTATCGGTAGAGATGGAGAGGTGATTCCGCGGAAAGGCTGCTTGAGCTCGAGCAAGGTTGATAGGAGAGCCAATTCGGAGCATGAAAATACAGGGTCCGAACCTAACTTTACCCCACATTTTTTGTGACCCTCTTCGGTGTACTTTGTGCTTATCATTCTGATGTGCAGCCGGTACTGTTTCTTACACCACCATTGCTGTTAGGGTGCGAATGTGATCGTCACGATGATTCCTTCGGCGATGCAGACAGAGCGCAAAGCTGCATCTACCGCCCAACCCATCAAAGTCAAGGAGAAAGTTGATGCTATCCTTGAACAAAACCCACCACTGTACCAGCATTCCGCAGCGCAAACACCAACTAATGACGGTAACACTTCCCATTCTCCAAGATCCAACAGTATGGTAGATTCGGAAGAGCAACATCAGTTCAAACGTCTCGGTCAAATCTTCTACCTAATCCTCCCCCTATCTCTCATCGTCGGCATTAGCACCGCTGATATGTCCAATCTCGAATTCGTCCACTTAGTCTCCAACCAAATCCCAGTCCCTCCCACAAGCCAAACTATTCCAGCAGATACCATCCTCAATGCCAACAACCTTCGTTGGACTTTTCTACAATCAGCCTATCTCCTCCCAATAATGTTACTGGCCGGTCCGCTTCTCATTCTTCAATTCGTACTTTTAGTGGGTCGTGTAAGACCTTCCAGATTGAATGATGGAATCAACTTGGTGCTGGTGTGCAGTATTGCGGTAGTGGGATTGACGACGATGCTGAATGCTTGGGCGGGTACGTCGGAGGTTGGGGTGGTATTGACAAAGATGTTGGCGTCGATGGTTGTTTGTAGCTTGTTGGGGATTGTTGTTCAGGCTGTGGAGGTGCTGCCCGGGGAAAGGAGGAGGGGAGGGGGGAAGGTTGGGTTTGATGTGGTGATGTTTGGGGGGATTTATGGATTGGGGACTGCTTTTGGGTCGTGTTCCACTTTCGTTGGGTATCAGCTTTCCGGTTTGCTTCAGAGAGAGAAGATCAAGTTTGAAGGAGTTGGTGATGGTGATGGGATGCAGGGATTTGAGGGATTGTTCTTGTTGGAAGGATTTTTCATTCTCGCACTGTGTCCTGTGGTTGGGGTTCTGCTGACACTGTCTCGAAGACTGCATAGGAGAAATGGTGCCCTCGACGCTTTACCAGAACTCAACGTCCTCCCATCTCCAACTTCACAAGCTCCCCACCTTCTTTTCAGCCGCAGCAAAGACCCACCCGAAATCGTCAGCGAGTACAATCCTGCTACTATGGAAGTCACTTCCACCATCGAACCAGAGAATAACACCACGTCGAACGAAGAAAGCAAGAACTTCACCACTCTTCGTCGGTTTTCCTCCTCCCCTTTGTTGAACATTGCTGTCCTACCTCGCAACAATGACCCAGGACAATTTACAGCGACGCAAAACTTTCGTAGCCTACACACAGGTTGCGGTCTTTGGCTTTCCTCTCTCCTCCGCCGAATCATGATCTTTGTGTACGGTAGGATGGGAGTAGATGCAGCAGCATTCGACTTGATCAGTGCTGGAACTTCATCTCGTGAGACATTCATATGCGGTGTTCTCATAGTCTCCAATACAGTCATTATCCAGCTTGCTGTCGTTTCCCTCATTGCTCCACTCAAAGCCCCCGCATCCCGCCAGGTAGGTTTGGGCTCGGGATGGAAAGCAGTGCCCACGCTACCCGGACTACCAACGCTAGCAGGTGGGATCAGTGGAGCCCTTTCATCCATTCTCTGGAGTATCTGGGCAACAAGCAGTCCAGCAAAAAGAAAAGCTTGGTGGGTTCCCTCGCTCCTCACATCCTGTCTCGTCATCACATTGATCGGTTTGGGACTGGCGGTAGTAGCAAGCATCATGGTTCCAGAGGGAGATTGTGGCGCATGGATCATTTATGCCGCCACAATAGTGACATATTTCGGTAGCACTCCGCAGCTACCACTTGCTCTGTTGCAGATCTATACCGTACTCGATGCTGATCTCGGCCGCAACATCGCACAGGAGATGGGAGAACAAGCTATATTCTCAGCTGCTGCAAGGTCGGAAGCAGCTTCGGTAAGAGCAATACGATGGGAGAGGGTAGGGGTGATGATCTCAACACTGACAACGATTGCTGGGTCGCAGTTGTTGACGGCGTGGGTGTTTTTGATGCCTGATGCGGCGCAGAAGACGTTTTTGTTTACAAGTGCTGTGTTGGCGATAGGTGGAAGTGTGTGGTTGATGTTGAGACATACTTGGAGTTTGAAAAGGAGGAAACGCAGGCTGGAGGAGCAGGAACTTTCGTAATTCACGCAATTAAAAGAAAGAAAAGAAAAATGTTGATTACAGCTCCTTGAACATGGTTCTGATGACTTTTGTATCTGTATCTAGAGAGTGGGTGCAATGCAAGATGTGTGTGTTGAGAACAGGAAGAAAGAAGCATGGATATCTGTCGAGATCTGCACTTTTTGATTGCAGTGTGCAATGAGTAATTCCGGAATTCGGATCGCACCAAACCGTCGCGTCCAACTTGTTGAACCCTTTTGCTTTAACCTTCACCTCCTCATCCTCTTCACCACTATCACTTTGCACTACTCCCCCTCATTCGCCGCAATCATGGCACCAACAGCCACCGGCACCACTCCTGCCACCACCGGCACTAACGCCAACAATTCCACCACCACAACCGCATCCGCCTCCACCACCGGCATCGCACCACCAACCAGCCTCGAAGAAGCCAACCAACGTTATCAAGCCACCAAACTCTCACTGCGCACAGGTCTCGCCAACAAACGTCTCATCGATCGCTCGCTCATCGATCTCGAATCCCAAATCTACCTCTTCGAAGGCTCCTATCTCCAATCCACCTCCACTTCAGGTGGTAACATTGTTAAAGGTTTCGATTCGTACCTCAAAAACTCCTCTTCCGGTTCCGGCGGTGGAAGAAGCAATTCCTCCAACAATGCACTTGTTGATATTCCACTGGAGGATAGGATCTTTTCACTGTCGAGTGCGACGTATCAGAAGAGTTTGGAGTTGAAAGCTAATGAAGGCTTGGAACAAGAAGAGACTGGATCGAGTACACCTAAAGCGAATAAGAGTGCGGCGGCGGAGGAGGTACCGACAGGGAAGAAGAAGAAGGATAAAGATGTAGCGAGTAGCGCAACACCGGTGGGGAAGGAGGGAGTGGGGAAGAAGAAGAAGGAGAAGGAGGGGAAGGAAAAGGAGAGAAGTTCAACACCGAATTTGAAATCAACAGGTGGGAAGGCGGATGGTGGAAGTGCAGGTGGTACTCCAACTAAGACGACAGGTGGTGGTGGAGGTGGGAAGGGACAGGGTACAGCGACCAAGTTGAAGAGAAAGAACACGGATGGTGTAACGGGAAGTGGGGATAAGAGTGGCTCTACTCCAGGTGGCAAGGCGGGAAAGAGGAAGAAAGAGGATGATTAGTTCAATTCGATGCTGTCTTTCGTTTGCCGATGTGCGGCGGGGGAATACTTTCATGTTCGTCTCAATATACCCCGAATCGATTCGCTCGACCATGAATAGTAGACGAGCGAGAGTGTAGGATGAAGATCGCTTAGGGTAGATTTTGTGTTTTGTACTTCTATTCTCGCAATCCAGCCTCAAATTTGCTTTGTCTTCATCTTCAACAGTTGACACAGCTGTGATAGTGGTATAATCTGATGGCACAGAAGTTGAGAGTGGTTTGACATACAGATGCTTTTGTTTAGAATCCTCTTCCCTCCATCGTCCACTCCGACTGTCATTTGACACAGTATCGATATCCTCCGAGCTCCAATCAACGCGGTGTTGTGCGGTTCAATCAAAAGCGCCGGGACGATTATTCAACCTATCCTGTCTCCTCTGATTGATCCAAGCCTTTTTACACTCTCTATACTGGTTAAAGATATCACCGCATTTGCTCCTGTCGTATGCATTGTCGTCGAGACACTTCATCGAGAGTTTTGCTGCATGTGCACAGGGGTCGGTGAATTTGGAGGGTGTTTTGTGCGACATGACGGAGATGAAGTCTTCGGGTTTTGATGGATCGTCGGGTTGGACTCGGGAGGTGTTGGGGATGGGTTTGCGGGGTGAGTGGGAAGAGGAGAGGTAGGAGGAGGTGGAAGATGTGGAAGCTTCTTCTGGGGTTGGTTTGTAGGGTGCGGACATGGTGATTGGTGGAGCAGCTGTGCTGCGATGATGATGGTGGTGGTGGGAGTGGCGGAAGTGGAAAGAGGGAAGAAAAGAAAGATGGTGGAAAGTGGAGTAAGGTAATGCTGAAATTGTAGGAATGTTTGTTAAGTTGAGGCAATTTCGGGCGAAAAGAAATTAATTCGCAGAGAGAAGCTGTGAGCTGGAGGTGCGACAGCGACGCTCGGACTCGCTGCACAGCAAAGCAGTCGTGAGACACACATCTAATCATTCCTTCTCGTCGTCATCCTCATCATCAATACCCTTGTCCTTTCCCTTTCACGGTTGGCGTTCGAAGCTCGCTTTCTTACTACTCCTCTTTTGTTGCGCTCGTCTCGCTCACGCAGCTGGCTGCACTCCTCGCCTCGTCAACAGCTTCGCACCATCCAATTCTAACCCCACAGCCGACACCGCAGTCTACGTTCGAACCCCCACCTCAAACCTTTCTCCATCCCATCACGACTCGCTGCTTCCACGAATCGCAACATCATGGCTCCACCATCTTCCGCTACCAGCGGCATACTCTCCCTCCTCCTCACCACCCTCCTATCTCTGCTCATCCTCCATCCCGCTTCCGTCTCCTCCGCAGCACTCACCACTCTCCTCGAACCACACGAACGATCCTGTTTCTACGCCTGGGTCGACGCCGCCGGCGAAAAAGTAGGCTTCTACTTCGCCGTCCAATCCGGCGGACAATTCGATATCGACTACACCGTCACCGACCCCGACTCCAAACTCATCATCGGAGGCCACAAAGAACGTCAACTCGATATCATCTTCACCGGCAACACCGTCGGAGAATACACTTTCTGCTTCGAAAACGCAATGTCCACCGTCGCTGAAAAACTCATCGATTTCGATATCACCGTCGAATCAGAACCCCGCCTCGACCTCCCCATCACCCCAGCAAAGCTGCTCAAAGAACACAGTGCCCCGCTGGAGGAAGGGATTGGAAATATGCAGGATAAACTCACACAGATCGCAAGAACACAGAGATACTTCAGGGTGAGGGAGAACAGGAACTTTGACACGGTGAAAAGCACTCAGAGTAAGATCTTCTGGTACAGCGTGGTGGAAAGTGCAATGATGGTGGGAATTAGTGTCGCACAGGTTTGGATAGTTAGGGCGTTGTTTGAAAAGGGTAGTACGAAGAGGTATCGCGTTTGAACAATCGATTCAACTGTCTTGCTCGACAACTTGAAGTTCAGTCGTTCAATACGCACTGCAATGCAATCCCATTTTCGAATGAACAAATGGTGTAGAGATGCAGTTGACCAGAGAAAGAGCACAAAAGCATGCGCTGCTCAGATAAATAGTCATAGCGGTTGAGGAAACGTGAGACTTTGACGAAGTACACAGCTTCAGACACACACAACAAAAGATCATCCAAACAAATCACATTCATATCTACACTTGCTTCTTACTCCTCGGCCTTGAACTTGACCAACACGGTTCCCTCACTGACCAAACCACCAGCTTTACACTTTCCACTAACCGTTTCTACCTCGCCATCCCTCCCCGCCTTGAGTGAGATTTCCGTCTTCATAGCTTCCAAAATCACGACTGTTTCTCCCTTCTTAACTTTCTGGCCTGGTTTTACCTTACAATCAACAATTTTACTTGGCATCGGCGAAACGAGAGCGTCTGTACCCGCAGCTGTAGGAGAATCGCTAATCTTGGAGAACCATTGGGGCGGTTTGAGGGTGAAAGAAGTAACCACACCTGTAGGCAGGAAGACTGTGTGGTTCAAAGGGGTTGCGGCTACCGTAGTAGTTCCGACCGTCCTTAGGTTGTTTAGAGTGGTAGGTGAGGAGGATTGGGGGTGGAGAGTTACATCGTAGGAATCAGTCCCAGTTGGAGTGACGACGACCTTGAGTTCGCCGAGAGTCTTATGGTTTAGTTCGAAGCTGCGAGTGGTGAGAGGAGTGAAAGCCTCATTGGTCCAAATTGAACCTTCAACCAAGTTAGACTTGACACCTTGTTTGTACAACTCCACCGCGCCCTGCGCAACTGCCTCCATCAATTCCTCCGGCTTAGTAAACGGATCACCAAACAGCCCCTCCTTGCCATACTTCTCAATAAAACCCGTCTCCACTTCACCCTCGATGAACTTCGGATGTCTGACCAAGTTCTTCAAAAACTGAATATTAGTCTGAGGCCCCACGACCTGATACTTCTTCAACGCATTCCCCATAATCCTCAGCGCCTCCTTCCTATCCCTCCCCTTCACAATGAGCTTCGCAATCATAGGATCATAATGCACCGAGATCTCATCCCCACTAACAAACCCAGTATCCACCCTAACCACCGCCTCTGCGCTCATCCCACTCTCCACCTCCCCACCCCCAGTCCTCGCTCCCAACCCCACGTTCGAATGCGTAGTTGTACTAGTAGGAGGTAGCGCCACATGAACCAACCTCCCCGTATCAGGCAAAAAGTTCGCATCGGTATTCTCTGCATAAATCCTCGCCTCAAACGCATGTCCCTCAATCCTCAACTCCTCCTGCAACAACGGCAACCTATTTCCCGCCGCAACTTCCAATTGCCATTCCACCAAATCCAATCCACTAACCATCTCCGTCACAGGATGTTCGACCTGCAATCTGGTATTCATCTCCATAAAGTAGAAGTTTTCGGGCTTCTTAGCATCTAGAATGAACTCTACCGTTCCAGCTCCCACATATCCAACCGCTTTCGCTGCCGCAACAGCTTTCTCACCCAACTCCTTTCGAAGCTCATCCGTCAGGTGGGGAGCAGGAGCTTCTTCGATGATTTTTTGATGACGACGTTGAACGGAACAATCACGTTCCGAAATATAAACCGCATTACCGAGTCTATCCGCAAACACCTGAACCTCTACATGTCTAGGAGCAGTAAGGTATTTCTCGATGAGAACGGTAGGATCTCCAAAGGACTTTTCTGCTTCACGTTGAGCCGAAGAAAGAGCGTCCGAAAACTCGGTGGCATCTTGCGCAATCTTCATACCTTTTCCACCACCACCTTTAACAGCTTTAATCAGAACAGGGTATCCAATCTTGTCAGCTTCGGCTGCCAAGAACGCCTCGTCCTGATTAGCACCATGGTAGCCAGGGACACAGGGGACGCCGGCATTGAGCATGATTTCTTTCGAAGCACTTTTGCTTCCCATTGCATCGATAGCGCTGGAAGGTGGACCCATGAAAGTAATCCCCTCGCTTTCCTCCAGAAGTTTAGCGAAAGCGGCATTTTCCGAAAGGAACCCGTAACCGGGATGAATCATCGAAGCGCCCGTTTTCTTAGCAATATCAAGGATCTTATCCTGACGCAGATACGACTGTGCAGAAGCAGCAGGACCAATACAGTACGCTTCATCAGCCAGCAACACGTGCTGCGATTTAGCATCCGGTTCCGAAAATACCGCTACGGTGGAGATCCCAAGTCGACGACAGGTGCGAATGATTCGACAGGCGATCTCACCACGGTTAGCGATCAAAATCTTGTTCGGCAGCGCATTGAGCGTTTCCACCCCTCCGTTAGTTGAAGCAGCAGCAACGGTGGAGGCATTGCGAGCGTTGACAGCAACGACGTCAATCTTGCGACCAGATAAGGAAGTCTGAATACAGTGAGTAGTGTGTAACTGACGAAGAGCGATAGGACTAGCAACACGAGCGAGGCCAACCGTTCGAACAACGGCAAACCTAGGCTTAGGCTTGATAGCACGCAACATTGCTATCTCGACAGTTCTTGCAAGTACGTTGGGAAAGATAGGGAGATGGAAGAAAGTAGAAAAGGTGTGTGTAGATGGTGGTCTGGTGAGAAAAAGGCACACACCTAGTGGAAAGAGAAAGGAGTCGGACGGATCGGTTTGACCGAGGACCGGCAAAGCCAAAATCTCCCCAACGGGTCAAAAGCAAAGTGCGGAGACAGAGAGACACACAAGAGACAAGTTGTTCAGAGCCGGTGCCCCGCAAATTTGGTCCTTTTTTTCCCCAGACAAAACGCGTGTCTGTGCGTTGGCTGCGTGTTCGGACCGGATTTACGGCTTAAACGGTCGCACTCGCAACCATCAACACACACCTTTCCCCTTCTTCCCTTCGCAGTACCTCCCGGCTTCTTTTCTTCATCCCTATCCCCGATCCGATCATCATCTGCTTCTCTCTTCTCACCTCTCACACACTCAAACCCACTCTTGTATCTGAATAGTAACACAAATAAAATCTTGAACGAGAAACAATATGAGAACAAAGAACACAATAATACAATAACCCGCAACACTCTCTCTTCTCCCTCCCTTCCATCAAGGTGCTTGCGCATTGCCTACACTAGGACTCTTCTGCTCGCTTGCTCCTGGCGATCCCGCTCCTGCGGCTGGTGCTGGAGGTCCACTGTTCCCATACACCCTCTTGTTGACATTCGCACGATGCAGTCGATTCCTCAGATGAATTTCAAAGTTGTTGAGACTTTCACCTGGACCCGGCGTGTAAAGCTTGCCTGGGCAATCCAGACAGCGCACTCTCCATTCCGGTTGCGGAGGCGGAGGAGCTCCGGCAGGACGAGGTCGTGTTTGAATCTCGAATCGGTCGTTGGGGTAACGCGCTTTCAGAGCTGCGCCTGATTGGGACAGCCATTCAGGCGGGGTAGCACCTGGGATGGTGGTTAGACGAGGGGAGACGTTGGTCGTAGAGGACGGGTTGGCGGTAGTGGCAGCGGATGTTGGAAGGGCGGAAGGTGAGCCAGCATCACCTGGTGCAGCTGCAGCAGTGCTGATAGCTGGAGCAGCAGCCGCGGCGGTCGAGTCTGCATCGACACTGACAGGAACAGAAGCAGAAGCAACACCTGCAGTTGCCGTTGCGCGGCTGTCGGTAGCAGCTGTAGGAGCTTCCTGCTTGATTTCGCCAGCCTCAGCTGCTCCTGTAGCAGAAGCATCTGTTTTGCCCGTCTCGATGCTGTTGGAAGCGTCCGCCTCAGCAGTAGCGGCGTACGAAGCAGAAACCTTCTCCCTCGCATTCTCCGCCGCCGCCCTTCTGGAAATAGGTGCACCACCCTCGTCACCACCCTGCGACGCTGAAGCCGACTTTCGCGACCTCTGCGTAGGCTCCGCACTGCTCGATCTCGAAGACGAATCACTGTCATCAGGACTTCCCACCATCTCGAATGGCAGGTCTTCTTCATCCGAGCGATCACCTCCATCTCCACCTCTGCTGACAGCTCTAGAAGACGCAGGTGGACGACCTTTCCGTCTCACACCGTTTCCGTCGGCAGCAGTTGCCGACCCATCCGCTGCACCATCGGCCTTGGGCGTATCCGCGGCGCTCGTAGGCTCGGTCGAATCCTCTTGATCTCCCAGCGCATTAAGTAGTGCCGTGTCGATGAGCGGGTTCGAAATGCCCATCTTGCGATTGAGTGCCTGCTGCTGCTTCATATGGAACACTGGATCTCGCGTGTATTCCAGGAAAATTACCTTGCGATGACGGTGGTAGTACTTTCCGCAAGGTCCACACAGCGATTTGTCTCCCAAAGGTCCCTTTCGTCGACCAGGTGCCAAAGTGCCTGGAATACCACAGTTCGAGCAGTGCCACATGCCGTCGTGGAAGTTCGGGTGTTGTCTCTCCAAGTCCTCCGGTCGCACATTGTTGCGTTGAGCATACGAGAGTGAAACGAGCTTGGGCGCCGCTTTCTCAGCTTGCCCACCCGTGGCTTGGTTTTCGGGTGATCGGGCACGCTTCCTGGCTTCTTCCTCGGTGTATTCAGGCGCGAACTTGGGTCCTCCTGGGTCCGATTTGCGTCCGAGACCACCAGGGAAGTCGAAGTGGATAGCGTGATGGTTGACCTTGGGCTTCTTGCGGTCTGGCAGGCCGAGACCGTCGGGACCAGGTGTTGGCGTACCCAGATCGTTGGCTTGCGAAGGCGCAATCGAAGCATTGGCAGCAGCTGCGGCGGCTCGTCGTGTCGACATGCCTCCGTATCGGTCGCTGAGACCGTTGGCGTTCTGCAAAGCGGAAGCAGAGTCGGACTGTGCCGTCTGGATGCCGAACACAGCAGGCGTACGTTGCGTCTTTTGCGGGTCGCGATCCGGCAAGTTGATCCCACGACGTCCACGTGTCTGACGTCGTTTTCGTCTTGCTTCACGTTCGCGCTCGCGGTCGAGGCGCTCGATCTCGGCTTCAGTAAGCTGGAGCAAGCGAGGCGTAAAGTTGTACGACTCGAGCTCGCTCCTCGACAAGTTGGCTTTGCTGACGGGCCCAAGGAAGGCAGCACGAAGCTCTTCGTCTGCAATCGGTCGTCCGTCGAACGTGTGGCCCGTCATGGCGAGCGACTTGACGTGCACAGAGACCTGCTCGCGAATAGAGTGAGCGATGGCTGTCTTGAACTCGCCCGAAAGACCCAAGTCGGCTGCAAAAGCCTCGGCGAACTTCTCGGCAGCGTTGGGATCAGACTCGTTGGCGTCCCATTCGAATTGGTCGACCAGGTTCATGCTACCAACAGTGATGTCCAGCTTGATCATCATGCGCAGTTCCTCGGCGGGCGTCGTGTCAACGATCTCGGGCGGCTCCGAACGCACTTCGTCCTCCTCGCTACTGTCGTCCACATGCATTTCAACATCCTGACTGGCGGAGTTGGAGTTGACACCTTCCTGTCCATTCTCTCCCTCGGCAGCAGAAGCAGTGGCAGCAGCAGCAGCAGCAGCAGCAGTCTTGCTGGCCATGTTACCAAATGGAACGCACTCGACCTGTCGTCGCCACTTGGACCACCATCGCAGATCCTTGTCTTCGAGCGCGCCCTTACCCTCTCTGGTGTCGGCGCCGAAGTCAAATGTAGGCTTGGCTCTAAAGGCGCTCGTGGTCTGGTGATCCAGGATCTGTGTTGTGATCTGCTCCTTGATCTGTGGAACAAATATCGTTGCGGGCAATCCGATATCTTCACAGATCGACTGAGCGAACGCCTCGACATTGATGTGCGAGTCCTGGGCGTTCCAAGTGAAAGTGTCGCGCAACTTCCAGTGCTCGTGGTCAATCTCCAATCGAATGGGCACCAAATCTTCGCCCTGCTGCGAGACCGACTCCATGATGGAGCGCTTGAGCGGAATGTGAGGACGAGCACCACGCTGACCTTGTTCAAGCTCGGCACGCTTCTGGTTGGGGAAGAGAACTCCAAAGGGCTTGAACATGTCGCGCGATAGACCCGAGGTATCTTCCTCTTCGGGCCGCTCCCACCATGACAGAGGTTTGGGCTTGGTGATGGTGCCGTCCGTGGCTTTACGTCGTGGCGGTCGAACGCTGTCGATACGATCCTTGAGCGACTTCTCCATGTCCTGCTGCTGCTCTCGGAAGAGCTTTTCATACTCGAGGTCTCGCTTCATGATGCTGACCAGCTCTGCTTCTTGCTCTGCAGTGAGAGGCGTCCAGACCTCGTCGTCTGCCTTGGCAGCGGCATCTGAGCTGTTTGCGTCCCCCTTGCCGTCAGCAGCACGCTGAGGTCGCATGGCATCGTCCAGCTTGGTCACGCGTGTGTTGAAATGAGTGATGGGCGTGCCGACCGCCGACTCCTTTGGTGCGGGTCCACCAAGCAGCATAGGCATGTTGGCAAGGTTCGAAGGCACAGTCTGTGCGAAAGCTGGTGCACCTCCGGCAAGCGTTGTCGGCTTGCCTGTTGCCGCTGCAGCGTCGGCTGCTGGATCAGGAAGCGACGGTGCTTCGCCCGGAACAGCAGCGCCAGGTGGTGTCGGAACGCCAGGAACACCAGCAGCGACAGGATGACTCGGAAGTGCAGCTGACGAGCTCTTGCGTCCCTTCGGTGTGGGTGTGGCTGCTCCGCCAAAGCTTCCGATCAGTTGCTGCTGTGCTGAAGGTTGTCCAGCCGCTGCACTTGCTGCCGCCATCATCGTCGGATCCGGCGTGGTGGCAGCAACGCCGTCCATACCAGGAGGGGCCGTTCCTGGGATACCGCCAACGAGAGAAGGTCGCCTGTTGTCTGGCGTGCCCATCATCGAGGGATCCTGTACCATCGAAGGGCGACGTCCTTGCTGCTTGAGCATCTGCGGTGTGCCATCAGGACCCAATTGAGGTCCTCCTGGCCCTCCGAAACCTGGCGGCATCTGACCGGCTGGACCACCAGGCATCATACCCTGTGGTGGCATGCCCATGCCGGGAGCCATACCTGGTGGCAACTGACCGGGTGCGGGTGGCGGTGCCATCAAGCCCTGTGGGCCTCCCTGCTGGAAGTTGGGTGGAATCGGTCCTGAACGCGAGTCAGGTCGTCCCGAGGCGCTGAGTGCTAGACTGGGCTGACGGGGACGCGGCTTGTTGCCCATGCCAGGGCTGGAAGTTGCACCAGCTGGACCCATTGGCGAAGGAGCACGCATGCTTGAGGGGGAAGCGTGCTGACCGGCCGGCGTGGAAGGACGTTGACCATGTGGATGCCCAAGTGATGGTGCGACCAGAGGTGGCTGAGGTTGTTGCTGTGGCTGCTGCATTTGTTGTTGCTGTTGCTGTTGCTGCTGTTGCTGCTGCATCATGAGCATCTGTTGCTGCTGCGGCGTCATAGGAGGGGCGCCAAATCCTTGCTGCTGGAACTGCTGTTGCTGCTGTGGCGTCGGCTGCTGCTGGGGCTGTCCAGGCTGTCCTGGCATCATGGGCATGGATGGTTGTCGCTGCGGCTGTCCTGGTTGTCCTGGTTGCCCTGGCTGTGCGCCTTGCTGGGGAATGAGACCAAGTCCACGCGCCTCGTTGATCGTCAGTACCATGCCGCCATTTGGCATCATGGCTGGGTGCGATCCACCTGGCAAGCTCGAAGCCTTCAAGAAGAGGTAGCCCATCTGCATCAGTGTATGAACCGGAGTCAGACCGGAACCCTCCTGCGCTTTGGCGAGCGCCAACGCTCTTGACAATACTGCCTGCTGCTGCTGAGGGTTGAGACTAGGCGCCCAGCTGGGTGGCACGACCTGCTGAGACAGCGGCGGTTGACCCGGCTGGCCTGGCTGGCCGGGCATGCCCATCTGCTGTTGCGGCTGTTGCGGCTGCGGCGGTTGTGCCATACCCTGCATACCTGGTGGTAGCGCATGCATCTGTGATGGAGTGCCTTGCCCGCCAAGCGACACACTCGGAGATCTCGTGTGACTCCGGGAGCGTTCGAACGCACCACCCGGGAGCGACGCACCCTGAATGCCAGCTATTGATGAAGCGCTTGGTGACGGCTGCATGCTGGAAGTGCCTGGAGCGTTGGCGTGCTGCATCACGGGTGTCTGTGATTGCGATGCTTGCGCTTGCGCTTGCGCCTGCGCCTGAGCCTGAGCCTGCGCCTTGGCTGTGGTCTTCTTCTCAGACTTCTTCCGTGGTGGCTTTGGCTTTGCGGCGTTGGTGGGGGTTGAAGGCACGGTGCCACTATTGCTGTTGGCCTGCTGCTGCTGCTGTGGTGTACCTGGCTGCTGATGCGAGGGGGCGGGCGAAGACTGACCAGACTGCATGACGTTCTGATTGCCGCCCTGCAAGTAAGACGGAAGTCCATTGGGAGGCTGCTGCTGCTGATGTTGAAGCGCAGAATTGGGTCGAATCGGAGAAGCACCGGGACCAGGGGCAGCACCACCTCCTGGAAACATGTTCATCTGCTGCTGCTGCTGCGCTTGTTGGGGTTGCTGCTTCGGTGTGCCTCCCATAAGCGCGGATGGATCAAGCATGCCAGGCATGTTTCCGTTCTGTGCTTGCTGGAACATCGCTGGTGATTGACCGGATTGTGACGATCCGCCAGCCTGGTTTGGCGGTTGCTGCTGCTGTTGCTGTTGTTGCTGCATCATGAGCTGGTTAAAGGCGCCTGGTGGTAATGCTGCTGGATTGAACTGGCCCAGAGCTTGCATGGCCTGCATGGCTTGCATGGGGTTTTGCTGGAATAACGCCATGGTCTGAGGATTGAGCCCGAAAGCAGCCGGATTGAGCTGACCAGCGCCGAACTGTTGCTGTTGCGGCTGTTGCTGAGGCTGTTGTGGCTGCTGCTGCTGTTGCTGTTGTGGTTGTCCCATGCCAGCCATCTGACCAAAGTTGTTGAACATGCCTCCTCCGCCATTCTGCAGCTGTGCGAGCAGATTCTGTTGCATCTGTTGTTGCTGTTGCTGCTGTGGAGGCCATCGCGCCTGTTGTCCACCAGGTTGTTGTTGTTGCTGCTGTTGTTGCGGTGTCGCTTGACGTTGCTGCTGCTGCTGCTGCTGCTGTTGCAAAAGCATCTGTGGATTGAACGAGCCCATGGGATTGTTGACGCCACCAGCAGCAGCCGCACGCTGAAGAGCCTGCATGTTGATGCCACCGACGCCGAGGTTGTTCGGATCGAGCCCCATCATGGCAGGGTTGAACATGGCTGGATTGAAGCGTTGCTGCTGTGGAGTGTTGGGCTGTGATGGCTGTGGCTGCTGCTGCTGTTGTTGTTGCTGTTGCTGAGCCTGTTGCTGTTGTTGCAGTAGTGCAGCAGCGAGCTGTGGATTGCTTTGAAGCGTGCTTAGGTCAAAGCCGCCAAACATAGCAGGATTGATAGCGCCGCCGTTGCCCATGTTGTTCGGGTTGGAGCCGTCCATCTGACCTCCACCAGCGGTGGGCTGTAGCTGCTGCTGCTGGCCAAACATGTTGGCAGCAAAGTTGTTGCCAAACAGGTTGGGATCCATGACGCGCCTAGGTGAGAGTAGGTCGAGTCAGCGCGCGTCGGCTGATCGACAAGAACGCGAGGGTATCGGTGCAGAGGGAAGGTGCAACTAGCTTAGGAAGCAGAGGCAATAAGCCGGGTAGAGACGGCAATCAAAATCTTGATGCTCACTGCTTGTACGTGAGGCCGGCGTCTTGCAGAAGACGCGGATGCTGTGTCAAGTCGTGGTCGAGCCGGAGCGATTAGATGATCAGAACACGAGTCGCTGAGTGTGGGACAGGCACAGATGAGCGGAAGTGCTGATCATGCGCGTGGACACAAGTGGATCGGAAGGTGTCTTGGCGAGGGTGGAGCTTGACAGCTGAAAGAAAACTCAAAGGGAGAGCGACGAAGCAAGATGCTCATCAGCAGAGCTGTGGTGATGCCAAACGTGTCGTGTTGTTGTAGAGTGAGAGGTAATAAGCTTGCAGTGAGGGTATTATGCGACCTCGATCTAGAGGGTGATCGCGGATACCGAGCTGTCGTGACGTGCAATCGATTGCGATAGAAGATGGACGCGGGGGAGGGAAGGCCCTTAAGACGAAGATGCGATCAAAACCAACCGAAAGTGAGAGCCGATGGGAAGCGAAAGTGGGCGATGTCGGTCTTGGTTAGGCGAGATTGGGAAGACCGACCTATGAAGACCAACAATCAAAGAAACAAGAGAAAAAGAAAGGGTCGGGGGAAAGGTTGAGGATGAGGATAGAGGTGGTGAAGAGGAAGGAGTTGGCACGGACGGATGTCTCCAAAACCCAATTCGCTCAATTGTTGCAACGCGGCTGTCTCTGTGACTCTCTATCACTCTTGAGACTTGAGCGAGACTGAGCCAGATAGCGCGGAGAGGCGAAGAGAGAGAGAGAGAGAGAGAGAGCGAGAGTCAGAAGCGCCGACGCGCTGAGTGGCCTTTCTCTTCCAAAGCTCGCTCACAAAGAGACAGAGAGAGAGAGGCGACGAGCCCGATTTCCTGTTTCTTCAAAGGCGCGAAGAGAGGAGATGAATATTGAAGCAGCAGAGAGAGAGAGGAGAGAGAAGTGCAGCCCATCTCAATTCAATCCATCCGATTTTGAGCCATTTAGCAGAGAGCACAGCCAGATCGCGACCAGCAGTTGGCAATATTGAATATTATTGGATTTACGCTGGATTTCAGATTTGTGCTGCTTTGCTGCATCTGTTTCCCTTCAGGCTAAGCTTTTTACGAAAAGGAGGATTTTGAACGAATTAAATCGCGATTTTCCTGACAGCTGTCGACCCCGCCTTCTTCTGCTTCTTCTGCTTCTGATTGTGTGTGTGTGAAGAGCGACGACTGCGATGTCGGGGCAGCGTTATCAGAGCTCACTGACAAAGACGCGCACGCACACCACGCTCCTCAGTGTGCGATTCCTTCTAACAAACCCTTGACAAGCGCTTGCCACTGTAGCTCAACGATCACTGTCATCACTGTTATCTACTGCTACATATGTGCGATGCAACTCAACAGCAAGCAATCGTTTGGTATGATAAGGGCCACGTCACAGCACTGTTCTGCGTTGACATTGGAACAAAAGTACATTCGAGTGATTGTTCTACCATCGGCTTCCAGCAGCTGTTCCTCTTCCCTTGTAGATGTGATCCAGCAAATCCTTAACTTTGGCTCCTCCCGTCGTCGTCGTTGTTGTTGTTGTTGTTGATGGTGGCACATCCGACTTTCCTATCGCATTGCCATAGGTATATTGAGAAGCCGCGCCTGTATCTCTCACGATGCCGGCATCTGCTGGCAACACCGACGCCGTGCTAGCCTGAACAGGATCCCAATCAGGATGATTCGCTTTGAACCCCAGTATACTTTGTTCCATCTTTCCTTCCCTCATGCCATTTCTTAAAGCTCTATCCCTACCTCCTCTTCCACTGCGCTTGGACTCGTGATGGATCCCTCTCGCCGCAGCGCCGCCCATCGTGCTCGCCATCGGTTGTCGTGCAAAGTCAAACACGGCAAACGAACAAACATGTCCCAACCCATCCACATGAATCGTGTACTTCCTGAAAAAGTCGATCAGCTCTGGCGCGCATCCCGGCAGAGACAACCACAGCACAAATGGCGTGGTCACTACACTGAGTAGCTCTTGGAAGAAGATATAGATCTTGAGCGTGTAGAGTTGGCCAAAAGCCTGATGCACTTCGGCGGAATGGAAGCGTCCTTTCCAATCCTGCGGCAGATAATGCGTGTGCTGAATGACTTCTCGCAGCACTGCTTCCGGTTCAAACACGAGATGTTCATCTGGAATCATCCCTCGAGAGACCGCCAGGATAGCACCAAACACTCCAATGTAGAACAGCACGTTGCGCTGAGGGGTAATGTCAAAGTGCAGGAACAGATCCGGATCGATCACCGAAGCAAGAATGAGAACCGCAGTGAACGAGCCAGCTACGAATGCCACAAAGCGAGCCACGATTGCCGTCTTCTCCTTGGGGAACTGGTCGATATACTTTTGCGCGGGAGCGTAGGATGTATGGCATCGTCTTCGAAAGAGATGTGGCAATTCGTTGAACTCGCGGAACTTCCATCGCGCATATTGCGTGTATTGGCGCGATCCCAGGTTGGACGGATCTTTGTGATACTCTTCAAAATACCGGAAGAAGGAATAGACCAACAGATAGAGCACGATAAACGGTGCAAAGATGGCGTTCACTACTGCCATGAAAAGGAAGCGTCGTCGCAAACCTTCAATTAGATCGGCTCGGTAACGTTCCGATAAGAATTGATGGCGTACTTGACCATTGGAGTCAAAGAGGAAGCCTAAGAGGCAGAAGTTGAGATTCCATTCCAGGCTTCGTGTCAGTGCTGGGCTACGATTTCGAAGGCCAGGCACCGAGAGATCGAGAATGTTCTCGTTGAAGAGTGCGATCAGGTAATTCTCCTGACGCATGATGCGATTGGCCACGTCGTGTGCATCTAACCGTTGCTGCTGTGATGGTCGGAGCGATGCATTGGCACGATCACCGAGCTCAATCTCATCTGCAGAGCTGAGAGAAGTGTTGGGGTGCTGCTCACGCAGAGCAGAGATTCGGTTGACTACCTCGTGCCATGGAATCGACTGGACATCTGCATCGGGAATGCCGAGAAGATGTTCGTAGAAGCGATGCATCGCTCGTAATCTCGACAATCCAAGTACAAACTGTACCACCTGCCAGCCGAAAGCTGCGATCAGCAGGAGCACCATCACTGTGGTCCCTGGGGAGAAGCCAGCTACGCAGTGCCCAACAATCACATCGCCTAGTTGACCATCATGTCGAATGGCTGAGTAGTCAATGCATCCAAACAAGAAGGTGGAGAACGAGATGACGAATGCGACGGTGAGTAAGTTGAGCGAGCGAGAGAGTGCGATGCAGATGGCACCACGACCAACGTAGTAGCTGTAGACCTCTTGCAAAAAGGCGTCGAGGTTGTCGACGTTGGCCCACATCCACAAGGCTTTTTGCTTTGCATTGAGCCCGCCAACCGCAGACGCACGGGAACGCGGATCTGAGATATTGGTGCGGCGCTTGCTAGATCGACTGGATGTACGAGATGCTGATTTGGGTAGTAGTGATGATTTCGATCGTTGGGTATCTCCTGCGATGAGACCGATCTCTTCGTCTGAGAGGAGATCCTCAGGATCCTGCTCGTCATCCTCGTCGTCCGCATCTCTGATATTGTTCGAGCTGTGACCGTTGATCCCATTCCCAGACGTCCCATGCTGACTACTCGATGCCCTGCCAAGTGACGCAGCACTGGCTTGGACGCTCTCGTGATACGATTCTTCTCGAATGTCATCGTGACGAGATCGGCTCGAGCTTCTATACTGGCTCGTGGAGGGATGGACGATGCGGGACTGCTCAAAGATGGACGATTTGAGACTGCTCGAAGTTGGCGGTGGCAAAGGCTCTGGACGGTCTGGATCCGCGAAGGGTGAGTTAAGATCCATCTTGGCTCATTCTGGTCGTGGCAACTTGCGCCTGGAGGATGAAAATGCGGTTTTGAGCAAAGACGTTGGAGTAAACGGTAGGAGCCTGTTCGGTTGTTCAGTTAATGCGTTTGAGTTCGTGATGGGTGGTTTGAATGGACGGCGAGATGGTGATGAGATTATGGCGATGAAGAGGTGACGAGTAGGAAATGAGGAGGAGGTGATGAGGGGTCCCAAGCTTTGGACCCTTGGTTTGACTCGTCAAGGGTCTTTGGAGTGAGCTCGTGATAAGGAAGGAGGACGCTTTCAGCAAAGCTCCTGTGCTCGTCGTGAAACGAGACACGGACAAAGTGCCTTTTTTGTTTGTGTTCAATTTCAGTCGTAAATGCCTCCACTTTTGGCAGGCGCACAAAGTGCATAGTTA
The DNA here is from genome assembly GCA_019972555.1 of Ustilago shanxiensis. Classification (NCBI taxonomy): domain Eukaryota; kingdom Fungi; phylum Basidiomycota; class Ustilaginomycetes; order Ustilaginales; family Ustilaginaceae; genus Ustilago; species Ustilago shanxiensis. The sequence continues at coordinate 328,355 of BPMX01000011.1, read as the reverse complement.
ACGGGACTGTAGGCGCGACTGCCGCTCCCTGCGACTTTTCTTTAAAGCGCTAACACTTTCAGGTGTATCCTTCTTTCGGTCTGACAATCGTGAAAAGCAGGCAAAATCACACGTGATGGTTCTCGTGGGTTTTTTTTCGCTGCGGCTGGCAGGGAAGAAGAAGAAGAATATTTGTAGAAAGCAACAGCTGGAACCGTTGATCCTCCTTTCTTCTTCTCCTTGTGCAGCAAACTTCTGACCGCCTAGTGTTGCTCCCTCGGCCTGAAGTAGTGTCTTTTCCCTTCTCGGGGCTTGATGCTATCTTCACAGCACTTCCATGGCCATGAGGTGAGCGTCAAAGGTGGTCTAGATCAACTCGCGACTTCAGGGGGCTCGATATGTTTCCGTTTGCTGAGCCCTCGCACCGTTATGGCCCAGCCGTTTATCTTGGACGTTCTCTTGGCAGGGCACGTTCAAGGGGTTGGGTTAGGTCCGCGATCCAACGTCTTAGTACCCATACTTCCTTTTGCTCCCCTTCCATTAGGCCGGGCAAGGAAGTGGGTCGGTGGTTGGCACAATCCCCATCCTTTTTTCGCCATTCACTTTGACTTACCTTCTGTCTCCTCTGCTATCAATGCAATTGAAACCTTTCAAAGCATCACGGAGATCACGACCGTCCCTACTCACTGCGGCGCTTCTTGAGACGTTGAAGGGGATAATAGCCGTCTAGGCGAAGCATGGTCGCAGGATTAAGAGCCTTGTTTAATATAAGCAGCAGCTTCAACAGAATGACAGAGAGCCGCACTAGTCTCTGTTTCCGCAAAGCAGCATGTCATGGGCTAATGTGGCTGTGTGTACTCTGCCATACTCGAGCAAGCTTGCGTTTCACTAGTTGTCAATTCGCAAAGTAGCAGCAGGCAGCTCGAATGACATCTTTTCATCGCAAGCAAACGCAGCAGTGATTTGAATTGCACAAGAATGTTGACAGTGTGACACCTCATATATGTGCAATTGTGTCTCGAAACCTGCATGCATGGCAAGATGGCCGAGTGGTCTAAGGCGTAGCATTAAGGAAGATATCCTGAGCAATCAGGAAGACCTGCTATCTTCGGGCGTGGGTTCGAATCCCACTCTTGTCACCATCCTTTTTGGCCTTTTTGTTTCCCGACCTCGCCCCTGAAAGAGAGGCTGAACGGGCTTTTTTTGGGCTGGCTAGGACGCCGTATTGATGATTCCAGAAGAAGTATAAAGGAATCACACGTTGACACGAAGCCAGCACTCAAAAGCCGAGGACTTTGTTCGACTTCGGCATCATGCTATCACTGATGCCGAACGGGAAAGAGAGATGTGTGAGCTTACAGTACTTACGACTCTGTCGCTTTTGATCTGAATGGATTTCTCTGCCGCCTTTCCACGGTCAATTTTCGAAAAGATCGTCGTCTCAACACGGACCACAAAATTCAATGCGGAAATGTGAATGCGGGCCGCGCTCAGATCCTTTTTGGAAGACTGTAATGTGATTCCCCCTCCGCATTCCGTCTTCCCGCTACCATCAACACCACAACCTCCTCTCCCTCAAGGTACCATCCTCCGAGGTAAAAGGCAATCAGTAAGGATGCCTTCGAAAAGAAAGGGTAGCACACCCAAGAAGCCCGCAGCTTCCACCTCTGCTGCTTCTGCTTCTACTCCTGCTCCTGCCCCCGCTGCTACCAACGGTACCACCCCTCTTCGCGGGGCTAACAGTGTCAATGGCAAACCTTTGACACAAACGCAAGCTCAAGTCGCCGCCGAGTATCGTCGTTACGCTGAAGAGAAACGATCTCGTCAGATCGATCCCAAGAATTACGTCCGCACACCAAAGTCTGGTCTTCTTGTGCTTATCGTTCTCGCCATCTTCTCGTTCCTTGGTACCGTCACGCTCTACTTGCACTACAAGCTTCCAGCTCCACGTGGTCCTACTACTATTCTCGCTTCTGGCGTCACGCCTGCTGATGCGGCTGCTTATCATCCTCCCATTCCTGGTGTTGTGCCTGCCAATGCTGCCGATGAGACCAACAAATTCCACGAGCTCTTCTCGGAGGGCAATGCCGTCGGTGTAATGCATCATCTTTCGGTAGATGTAGGCTATCGTATCGTCGGAACCAAGGAGCATTTGGAAGCAGAGAACTGGGTCGAGTCGGTTCTGCGTCGCTACGAGGGTTACCATAACACTGGTACCGCTGACAAGCCTGGTCGTACACAGGTCGAGGTGTTCAAGCAGATCGGCGATGGTGCTCATCGATTCGATTTCATGTCCAGCGTCGTGTGGAAGCGATACTACTCCATGTCCAATCTCGTCGTTCGCATCTCGGATGGTACTGACGAGAGCAAAGCCAACAGTCTTTTGCTCAACGCTCATCTCGACAGCACTCTCCCAAGTCCAGGTGGTGCTGACGACGGTGTTGGTGTTGCCATTCTCCTCGAAGCTCTTCGTGTCTTGACTCTGCCCAACACCGGTCGCAAGCTCTACAACTCTGTCGTTCTGCTCTTCAACGACGGTGAAGAATCACTTCAGGATGCAAGCCATCTTTACATCACCCAACACAACGAAACCAACTCTGGCGTCAAAGCGGTAGTCAACCTCGAAGCTTGTGGTACCAGTGGTCCTGAGCTTCTCTTCCAAGCTACGAGTCAGGAAATGATCGAGGCTTACTCTCATGTTCCTCATCCTTTCGGAACTGTTCTTGCCAACGATGTTTTCTCGACAGGTCTCATTTTGTCCGATACGGATTTCCGTCAGTTTGTCGAATACGGAAACGATCTCACCGGTCTCGATATGGCTCTTGTCGGCAATTCGTACTTCTACCACACGCGCAAAGATGTGCCCAAGTATTTGGAACCAGGTGCGACTCAGCACTTTGGTGAAAACACTCTTGCCATTATCGAACATCTTTGTCTTAAGAACACCAGCTCTAATCTCCTCCGCAATATTGAGCCTCACCAGACTCGGCACAACCTTCCGATCTACTTTTCTATCGCAGGTCGATACTTTGTCCTCCTCCAGAACAAGGCGTTCAAGAGTCTCGTCATGGGCTTATCTGCATTCATCAACTTCCAGCTTTCCTCGATCGTCAGGGCGGAGAAAGACATTAGTGCTCTTAACCTTACGATTCTTAGCGCCTTTTCGGCGATTTTCTCCATCCTCGGGGCTGCACTGGGAGCCAACAGTGTGGCATTTATCATGACAAAGGTGCTTGGAAAGGGTATGTCTTGGTATTCGCACGAATTCTTCCCGATCTTGCTGTACGGTCCACCTGCAATTGCCGGTGTGCTCATTGCACAGCTGCTCACCTCGAAGCTCGTCAAGCCTTACCAGCGACCGTATTTGGAGAGAGCGAGTTTGTCGGGTTTGGGGATTTTCTTCAATCTCGGCTTGTTGGGGATGAATGCTTTTGGTATTGGTAGTGCCTATTTGATGGCGCTTGCTTCGTTGACTTTTACCTTGGTCACGACGATCAATGACTTTGTGTTGATTGGTGTTGGACAGATTGAGGAGAAGCTCGTTGCTCCTGACAATCGTGTTTCAGCTTGGGTTTATGGGATGATGACCATCATTCCTGGTATTGTGGGGGTGGAGGGGATGGCGAGTTTCTTGGACCTTTTCGTACCGTTGACTGGTCGAATGGGTGAGATTTCTCCTGCGGATCACATCATTGCTAGTATCGTGGCTGCACTCGCATTCCTTTCCTTCCCCTTTGCTATTCCTTTGGCACATCGATACACTTCGGAGAACCTGAAGAAGACCATTCTGGCGCTGTTGGGTATTACCGCTGCGGTGATGGCAGTGTTTGCCAGTCCGGGTTGGAAGCCTTTCGACGAAGCTCATCCCAAGCGACTCTTTGTGCATCAGGTGGAGAACATCACTTCGGGTGAATGGTTTATGAACGTCGGTGCAGCTGATCCAGCACCGGGATTCAAGAACCTTGCCAACGAACTTCAGTCGCAACTTGGTATTGCTTCCGAAAGTCAAGCCGAGCTCAAGGAGATGAATGATTACAATTCCGACTTTGACATTCTCTACCCCGTCTCGGCTTTCCTTACACCTTACAAGTTCCAACTCCCCGCACCTCCTGCCGAGTCAGGTTTCAACACCAAATACGCCTCTCCCGCACCTGAAGCCAACCACTTCACCGTGAAAGCTACAAACGAAGTCATCGATCTCGAATCCGGCACTCGTAGCCTCACCCTCGAAATGAACCATCCGGGAATCATCTGGTCGGTCGTTGCATTCGATGCCGAAATCCTCTCCTGGAACCTCCCCTCCGCTCCACCTACCGGCTACCAACGTCACCACCTCAAGAGTGTCGCACGACACGGTATCTACTCTTGGTCCGTAGACCTTGTCCTTCGTCTTCAACCCGACGCAATTGAAGCTGCAAAGAAACGTACCGGTATCGTCTCCAAGTTCAAAAAGACAGCTGTTGGTGGTGAAGGCAAGCTCATCTCTACAAAGGACAAGGTGGTGGAGGAGGAGAGAGATCCATCGAGGTTGTGGATTGATGCTTCTGGATTGGTGGCTGATGAGATGTTCCCTCAGCATAGAGAGGTTGCTGGGGTGGACAGACCTGCGATGAACACGTTTGTCAAGATGGATGATTGGATGCAGAAGGTACATCCAGAGGTGGATGTGATGATGTTGACGGTTGTTGCTGGTGTCTTTGAGGCTTGATAAGAGTGCAGGTGTAGAAGTAGTAGACTTGGTCGGTATTTGTAGATGATTTTTGTAAATAGATTAGAGAGATTACTGCAAGATCTGCTATCATTCTCAGCCTGCCAGAAGTTGTGCTGTGAGGAGGTCTGGATGTCGACGCTGAGCTTGACCATGGGTGCTGATATACGAGGCAATAAACTCCACGCCCCAAAGATTCAAGCGGCCTAACACAGTTTGGCTCGGTGGCCCTAACGCAAACGAGCTCAAATTTTCGACATGCAGCAACAACGAGAAGAAGAAAGAAAAAAAAGTTGAATGCTAGCTACACACCTACTCCACACTCTCCTTAATCCCTCCCCTACCACCATCATCTCTGACCACAATACCTCAGACTAGCAGCGATGGTGCACAAAGATACCGAAGGATACATTTCTGACTCGTCCTCTTCCGTCTCGGAAGACCTCGACAACGATTTTGGTGACTGGCAATCCGACGCTTCCAATCCACCCTCTCCCACCTTCTCGCTCTTCCCGGACACTACTGGCAAGCTTGTTTCGTTCAAATCTCCCATCCAGGCACTCGAACATGCCAAAACGCAAGGCTGTGACTTCATCTCTCTTGTCGGTCGATTGCAACTTGATACATTGCAAGTCATTCGATTGATCAATCATATCAGAAGAAACAAGTTGACTGTTGAACAGGTGAACGGTATCAAGCAGGGGGATAAAGTGTTGAACGACGATGAGGAGTTGAAACCGGTGGAAGGGTTTGAAGATGATGGTCTGTTGCAGGTCGATTTCGATCTTCTCTCCACCCCTACTACCGCTGCTGGCGGGCAGGGGGAGGCGGAGAGGGTGAGGCAGTTGGAAGAACAACTTTCCACCACCCTCGCTGCTTTCAACGAACTCCGTTCCATTCACGCTGCCACTTTGGGTCTCTCCTCCACCGATCTCACCGAATCCTCCGGCTCTTCCCTCTCCATGGAACAACGTAGCAAGCTCGCTTCGAGTGCAGCTCGAACCAAACGAGGTGCAAACGAAGCCGAAGATGACGTTCTCTACTTCGACTCCTACTCGACCAACTCTATCCATCAGACCATGATCACCGATTCCGCCCGTACCCTGTCATATGCTCAATTCTTGTTGCATCCTGCTAACTCGCATTTGATCCGGGGGAAGGTGGTGATGGATGTAGGATGTGGTACTGGTATTCTCTCGCTATTCGCTGCGAGAGCGGGTGCGAAACAAGTAATTGCGATTGATGCAAGTGCTATTGTCGAACGAGCGAGACAGAATGTCGAAAACAACGGCTTTGGTCACATTGTGAAAGTTCACAAAGGCAAACTTGAAGATCTCGAAGAAGAGTTGAAACCATGGGAGGGAAAAGTGGATGTATTGGTTAGTGAATGGATGGGATACTTCCTGCTATACGAAAACATGTTGCCTAGTGTATTGGTTGCACGGGATAGATATCTCAACAAGGACACTGGGGTGCTGGCACCGAATAGGATGACAATGCACCTTGCTGCGTTTAGCAGCCCTGCATTGTTGCAGACCAAGTTGAAGTTCTGGGATAATGTGCATGGATTTGACATGTCCAGTATGACCACTGGGCTTTTGGATGAAGCATTTGTCGACGTACTCGATGCGAAAGAAGTCGTTTCCGATTCGTACATCTTTGCCGATCTTAACCTTCCAACTTTACCGCCGAAACAACCAGAACCAGAATCAGAATTCGAACTCACCATCACCCAACCCACCGACACCCTACACGGGTTCATCAGTTGGTTCGATACTTTCTTCTACCCTTCCTCCCAAATCCCCTCCGATTCCCCCGAATGTCCTCCCTTTGGATTGGAGGAAAAAGACGTATACGGTTTGGATCTCACCAAAAACACCGTCACAGAGCAGAAAGAAGCCGAGGGGGAAGAAGTGGTGAAATTCTCCACATCACCATATAGCAAAGAAACCCATTGGCAACAAACCCTTTTCGTCCTCAAAGAACCAATCACCAACGTGAAGAAGGGTGATAAGATCAAAGGCCGCATCGTGGTTAGACAAGATCAAAAACACCTCAGACAACTCGAGGTCGATTTACACTACCTCCATGTGAAAGCAGAGGGAGCGGAGGGAAAGAAGAAGGTGGAAACTATGTTGGTTCAGATGTTCATGGTTCGCTAAGCAATTCTATTTCCTGCATCAACGTTCGGTGCGAGTGTGAAAACAGACTGAGAGAGAATGCTACAACTTCAAAGCCTAGTGAAGAGAGTGAACCTATAACTCGATCTTTCCCTTTCCGCCGATTCCATTCTTCCAAACGAACTCAAAACTTTCTTTGACAGTCACAGCGATCTCCTTAGCCGTACTCCAACCATCGTTCTTCACGGTCTCCCACATCTGTACCACCTCTACTCGAATGGGATCAGGACCGTCCATAGTCCAATACCAAACTGCCTCCCACGTAATCAACGCCACCAAACCCATGAACAACGTCATCCCCCCCAACATGATGACGAAAAACTTCATCATTTCATCTCTATCCTTCTTATCCGCCACTCTCCTCTCATCTTCCGTCATCAATTCCCTTTCATCGATCGGTTTCAAGCTCGCCAGATCCTTGCTAGTGGAATATTTGATACTGAGTGCTTTGCTTCGACGATCTTCGGACCAAGTCTTAAGAGCTGCAGCACGAGCATCGGTCAATTTCCCTTCAGCAGCATCGGCGATGTAGGACGGGTAGTAGGTTTCGCACCATTGTTCGATGCGAGCGAGTTCGACGGACCAACGGACAAAGTTGGGATCGGAGGGGGAAAGACGTGTGTGGATACGACGGGAGTAGTCGAGGAAGGTGTAGGCGACATCGCGAGGGTTGACTGCTTTGAGGATGAGGCCGACGGCGATGCCTTTGCGAATCTTAACGTTTTTCTTGAATACGTCGGGGTTGTTGAACATCAATTCGAGCGTAGCGATCGCCATGACTTGAGGGATAGCGCAGAAGTTGAAGATACTTTGCTCTTTCAACAATGCCAAATAGTCCAATGCCGATGTAGCGTGAGACATGGCATCGAGAAGCATAGAGGAGAGAACGTACATACTTCTCTGTCCCAATTCTCCTTCTTTGGGCTTGAATTTACCTGAGCCGGGTTTGGTCTCGATAATACCACTCGCGACTTGAGCTTGGCTGTTGAATCTTGCGTATGAATCACCCCAGCATTGCTTTGGCCAAAAGTGTCTACCTTCTTCACAATCCTCTGCGTAATCCCTAATGATGTTCGTCTTTTGCAAGAACAATCCCATATGGTTACTCAACTCCAACTGATGTCCAACCCAAGGACGTTCCAACTTGGACTCGCTAAACAACCTCGACAAACCCTCTCCGACCAACCCGGCGACAAAGTGACAGTACAGATCAAAGTCACCCCAAGTCGCCACACTCAGCTCCTTGCCCGCACTGAGCTCAATATAACTCGCCATCCCCGCGCCCATCTTTGCCGTAATATCGCTGATGACCGTCTTGTACCCCTGATCGAGCAACTGATACTCTGCAATAACTTTATCGAACTCTACCAGCAACTGTCTGTCCTTCTCATTGGGACCTGATTCGGTGAAGTTCCAACCTGGTTGTTCGAGGTACTTGAAAAAGTCGACGAGAAGGGGGATCTTGCGTTCGGCTGGAATGGTCATATCATCCTCAATGGTGTCGAGAGCACGAAGGACGAGGTAGAAAAGACAAATGACACGGGAAAGTTCACCTTTGAGCTCCTTGATAACTGCAGCGAACGAACGAGAGGTGAGATCGAGGAATGCCCAACAATCGCGCATTCGCTCACGATCCCAACCGGATTCGACAGGATTGGCTTTGATGTCGTTGAGAGGATCGCGCCAGACTTTGTAGCCGATCATGGCACGAAGTTCGGAAGGATGGGTGAGACCCAAGAGGACATAAGAGAGGAGACCCATTCTGGACAAGTGTTGCGAATGGGTTGTGTATGATGATGATGGTAGAGAGGATGAGAGGTAGGGAAGAACGAGTGTGCGGGGTCTGCTGAGCGTTTCTGTCTTCGCAAAGCGTGGGGGCAAGGTTGAGTTAGAAGAAAGGCAGAGGCACTTTAAGGCACAAGACAGGGTTCTGTTGATTCGGTCAAATTGTGGTTGGTTCGTTGGTTGGCTGGTGCGTTTGGTGTGCTGTTGTAACTGCTGCTGGAAAGAGAGCAGAGAGAGAGCGCGCGTTGTTGCGTGTTTGCTTTTACGCCGAAAAAAAGTCGAATGATGCGAAGGAATCAGCCAACAAATTCGCACACCAAACTCACACTTGTTCTCGCAAGATCTCCGTGGCATCGGGTACATCATCACCGATGCCCTTCCTCCCTCTCTCTCTCTTGCTCTCTCCATTCTCTCACTATACTTGATTCACTCGCAATATACTGTAGCTGCATTCTATCATTGGGTATTACTTTGTAAGATGCTGCTGTATCCAAGCTTTGGCATCAAGACTGCAGTTGTACGCAGGATCCAAACGCTTCATTCCAAATTCTATCCTCTGATCGCTTCCCTCCCCCTTCTCCCCCTCCTCCTCTCCTTCCTTCTCCCCACCCGACTTCGTTTGATGCAAAGAAAGAGAAGCCAATCCCAAATAAGTGTGCAACAAATCAGGATGATCACCAGGAATCTTACTAATTCCTCCAACTCTACTCTGTGCGCTCAAAACATATCCCGCATCTTCCTCCGCATCCATCAACTCGTGCTGCCCGAGAATCGACAGAGCGGCACCGTTCCAGAACGAATAGCAGACGTCTGGTGGAAGTTTGCAGGGTCGTCCTTGAAATCCGCCCGCTAGTTCTTCTTCGGTTTCTGAGTCGGAATCGTCAGTGTCCGCTATTGGGGAGGTGGAAGAGGGAGCTACTTGGCGGTGCAATATCCATGATAGAGCCTCTTCTTGACGTGGGAAGGTTGCAGTGGAAGTGGAAGCGTGTAGTGGACTGGGAGGTAGGAGATGTAAAGCAGCAACGCAACAATATGTCATTCCTGAATGCGATTCGTGGATCCAACTTGCTGCAAATCCACCATCATACCTCTGACATCCTTCCAAGTATCTTCTTGCTCCCTCGACATCTATCGAATCCCATTCGCCCAACATTGAACAAATAGCTACCGCGCAATAGGTGAATCTCGGATCCCTATCCACCACCATTCCTGACCCGCCATTCTCCTCCTCCTCTTCCGCCGCAAACCCGCCTCCCATCCTATCCTGCAATGCCCCCACGTATCTCCTCAACCCTTCTCTATCTAATCTTTTGAAATTATCTTTAAGTATCGCAAGAATAAGTAATGCGCTATAAGTCATCGCCACATTCGCACGTGCATTTGTTGAAGGTGAACCTCGAAATCCACCTTTGGAGCTTTGTTGAGCATACACCCATTCAAGTAGGTCCTGTCTTTCGTCGCCAGGGATACGTTCGAGGGAGTTGAGAAGGTCGAGCGAGGCGATGGCAAAGTAACCGAGGGTCATACGTTGATCGTCTGCAGAGGTATAAGGTTGAGGGAGTAAATGAAGACATCGGAGTAGAAAAGAGATGTGTTTCTTCACTTCGAGTTTGGCTCCCAGACCTATCGGGTTTGACATTGCTGGTTCTGCTAGAGGGGTGAGCCGTACATCATGGAGTGAGGGAAGGGAGGAAAAGAACAACACTTTTGAAAAGTGACACTTCCGAGCACGAGCCTTGCTTCCTCCACCAAAGCAACAATTCGGAATTCGGATTCACCTTTTCATTTTCTTCCCAGCCCAGCATCTCAATTCTTCTCAACTCCCTTTCCCCCTACTCCCTTTCACATCCAACACCAGAACGAAGAGAAGAAAGATGTCAACCAGCAGCACACCTCGACCTCGTTGGTTTGCACCATCATCCATCCCACCCATTCTCCTCCTAACAGTCGTTACATCTTTCGCCTTCAACCATGCCCTCATCTCCACCCAACGCAAACAAGATCTTCGTGACCATCGAATCAAATCCACCCTCCTCTCCGATACAATCACCTACAACTCTCGTCTCCTATACCACCTAAATCCACCTGCTTCGAGCTCATCTTGGTTCAGACGAGGGAAACAAAAACAAAACAAAGGGGAGGAGGAGGATGAATGGTTAAAGGAAGAGAGAGAAGCTTTGTTGCGTCGATGGAAAGCACTTGGTTTAGATCCTGTTAGAGAAAAGTTGCTCCCACCCACACCTAGAGGAGCGAAAGAAGGACAGAATCTGAATGAGGTTGTAGGAGAAAAGGAGGAGATGAGGGAGAGGAGAAGGATAGGACCGAAAGAAGTAACTTGGAGTGAAATCTTCCTAGGTTCAAAAGAGAATCGATCAACTCTAACCGAAAGATGGCAGAAAGTCACAGCTGGTATCAAAGAATCTTTCACCCTCTCCACCAATCCTACACCGACATCAACACCAACAACAGAAGAAGAAGAGAAAGAACTCGAAGAACTATCAAAACTCTGGTCTTCTGCTACAAAAGAACACTAAAACTTCATCACTTCCCCCCTCGCTTCCCACAAACATGTATACCCCTGCACACTCAATCACAGCATAATCAGCCCAGAAAGAAGACATGATTGGGAATGGAACGATTCAAGCCGCACGTAAAGCAACAGCCCTCTGAGCAACCGTATTCGCCTTAACTCCCTCTTCGAACTCCAGCCTTGTCGCAAACAACGCTTGACTCCTATCCTCATTCAGATACACACTAATTAAAACTCCCTTTTCCCCACTTGCCCCGCTCGGTCCTCCATGCTCCTTCTTCGGTTCCCAAACCAATCCACACAGACCCAAGTTAGTCACACCACCATCATTCAGCTTCACTCGACTTCCATCCCAATCAGCACCTTGCAACTTCAACCCTCTAATCGCAAAGATCCCCTTTTCCAACCCAGCACTTTTGTCATTCAGCCTTAACTTCAACTCGAGATTCTCGAGCGAAACTTTACTCTCTTGCGCAACCCTCTGTCGTGTTGCTGTCAGGTAAGCTCCAGGAGAGAAGAGCAGTCCGAGGATGACTTCTGCCATGTCGTACGTGGATCCGAGTGACGAAGATTCGCGCGTTATGCGGTCAAGTTGATCGAGACGCGCACGAAGGTCGACAATCCATTCAGCAAGAGTCATTGACTTTGGCACCGAATAGCGTCGCCATGTCGCAGGAACTACAGATTTGGGAAGGTCTGTAAGCAGGGTTCGATTGTGGTTGGTTTGGCGTGAAAGCCCGTCGCATACCGAAACCACTTCTTGCAAGTCAGAGCGGACAGTGGCAAGCAGAGAGGATCCGGTGCGGTGTTCTCGCGCCCAGAACCGATAGAGTGGATCTTGCACTGAGCCTGAATCAGAAGCGAGAGCTGGTACGGTGGAAGGCAGCAGCGAAAGCCATTGCTGGGCGTTGGTGCGGAGAGATTTCATCCATCCAGGTTGTACCGATGCCGACGCTGCGCCTTCCCCTGTTGCTGCTGTAGAAGTGCTAGTGGCAGGCTTTTGTTGATCGATGCTCTCGTCATCATCATCGTCCGCAAGTTGCTTCATCTTGACCAACTTGTTTAGCAACGCTGTACCTTGTGCTGCTGCGATTACCTTTTCTGCACTCGGTGGCAGTGCCAGCCATTGCGGTGGCTGCTGCTCTGGCAGAGCTTGAACCCAGCTTATGAACGTTTCCATCTTTGTACCCTCTGGAGCCACCAACGGATCCTTGTCATGCTTGACGAGCTGGAAGTCGACATCGTACGCGTCAGCGCAGAACAACTCGTCAACAAACGAATCCAGCAGCGTCTGATCGGGAGCATTATCAATCTTACCACCATAGACACTCTGCTTCAGCAACGACCGAATCGCATCCCATGGCAGCTGTTGAGGATCCACGTTGGCACGTCCTTTCGCGACTTGAGCCACCCAGCCCTCGATGATGTCCAGCGCTGCCTCTGCGTCCGAGTCGTTGAACTCGAATGGCTTCGACCAACCCAACGGCGTATACCGCAATCGTTCCGTAAGCGTGGCGTGGAAGAAAGCGAGCAAGAAGTACAATCGCGGTGTTTCTGCAGGTCCGCGTTGCAAACGAACGGGTGCGATGCTCTTGAGACTGTCGAGCATACTAGCACGAATGCCCGGAGGTGGCTCGTTCATCAGAATGCGTGAGGCACGCAAGAAGTTTACTGGAATCGAAGGTGATGTTTCACAGGTTAGGAAGAGTCGGAAGTTGCGGTTCGGGTTCAGACCGTGCATCTTCTTCTCGAGTTGTGAGAGCCAACTGGGAGCAAGATGGACGTTCTTGAGCAACACCCAATTGCCGGTGCGTGCAGCAGAGGTGATGGCATGGTCGGCAAGAGCAAAACCTTCTTGAGACCCCATGGCGACAGGCGTACATCGTGCACTGACGAGTTTGACAAGGTGATCAACACGGTAGCTGGCGTCGTAACCCGGGACGGAACAGAGTGCGATGGGCGTGCTTGCATCCACCTCTTCATGGACAATCTTGCCGAGGTCGTATCCAGGATCACCAAGAACGTCTTGACCAAAGATGCGCGAGGTGAAGGTAGCCATAGCTTGGACGATACGGTCAGGGCGAAGACACTTGACAACCAACATCTTGCGGACCTGGTCTGCGAGATCGTCGCTCGCATCTCCTTCTTGGGACCAAAAGTCGGGCACAGCTGTCTCGGGGCTGTTGGAAGTGAGGAAGGTGAGCCACTTATCCGTGTTGGACTCCATGTGCTCCTCAATGGAGCGGAAGAAGTTGAGACGCTTGAAGACCTGGACACGAGCAAGTTGCTCTTCATCGAGCATTGCCTCCACCTCGCCATCTCCACGACGTCGCGTAGTGCCGTTGGTCTGCGCAGCATCATTGGACCCGCTCGCTGCTGCCGCTGCGGCGGCGACATTGCCCCCTTCCAGCAGGAACTCGTACTCTTCGCTATCGAGTGTCTCGACGTGACCCTCTTCGCGTGCCTTGATCTGTGCAAGAAGCATTGCGAGCATGACGTGATCGTGATGAGCAAGTGCTTTACTTGTTCTTTGAAACACTACGAGGAAGAGGTCACGCATCAGGATGTCGAGACGCTGCTTCGGATCGGTGACACCGTTCAAGTGCGGGTTGCGACGCAAGACATAGTCGAAAATGTCGAGGAAGAAGCGCAACGAGAACTGATAGAAATGCGAGATAAGATGAAGCTGGTCGAGCACAAAGAAGACTGAACTGCATGCTTTTGCAAGGGGCACGTATTCGGCAGTGACCTGATCGACCTCTTGCATGATAGCATCGGTCTCTTCCACCTTGGAGGTGACTTCGGCTGCCTCCTTCTTGAGCGTCTCGAGTGTGTCGATGACCTTGTCGTCGTCGAGAATGTTGCCCTCCGACTCGTTGAGTGCTGTAAGCAGTGAGCGCTCGAGGTGTCGCAATCGAAGACGGAACTCTCCCTGCAACTTCATGAGGTCAGTTCGTTTACGGTCAGTATCGGGTCGCTCCACCTTGAGCACCTGATCAAGCGACTGACTCTGAAGACTGCTGCGTGTCATAGTAAAGTTGACAAAGGTCACCCGACTGCAGATGTCCGGAGAGAATTCGACGGATGGATCACGAGTAGTGAGGAACATGTTGAAGGAAGGCGAAAAGTCGATATCTTGGCTGCCGAGACGAATGAGAACACGCCCACCAGTCCTTCGAAGCTCCTTGTTGAGCACTGGATTCAGGATGGGATCAAGGTACTCGACATCCTGAATGAGCAGCGGGTTGCCGAAGCGAAGAGAGCTCTCCAGAGCCTTGAGGAATGCTTCGTCAAGGAAACTTGTAACGGTGAGCTTTTGCACCTTAAACTCGTTGAGCAAGAACTCGACGGCTTGGCCCGAAGGATCGATGATGAGCGGATATCGGTTCCATCGTTTGAGCATAATGGCATTCTCGGTGCAGAGGGTATCGGCAGGAAGCGATTTGGCCTGCCATTCGAGGCGCTCGTCTGCTGTTGACAGATAGTCGGCAAAGGAGAGCTCGGGTTTGAACTTGATCTCGGCCTGTCGAAGGTGGTCCGACCAGTATTGCCACATGGATTCACGGTACTGCTGGTCAAAGTAGCCGGCATATGCGAGCATTGCAGCCGAGAGGAGAGCGTCGCCGATGATGGTGCTCATCTGGTCGTCAAAAGTACGACTGCCAGTCTCCCAGCGCTGCTTTTCGGATGAAAGACTGTCAAGAAGCTGCATGGATCTCGAGACTCGGTTCTGAACGCGTTCCATCTCTCCCTTGATAGCCTGTGTTTCGCTGATGAGAGCCGCATACTCGTCCTTGTACGTTGCGATACTGTTTTCAAGCTCGGCGATCATATCGACGATCTCGCTGGCCTGAAGCTTGGTATCTTCTGCCTGCTGTTCGAGGGACTGCACCTCGTCACGAAGAGGACCGACCTTGTCAAGGATCTCGGAGAAGCGTACCTGAGCGATCACCCACTTGGCAAGAGGACCACAAGCCTTACTGGCACGGTTGATCGTTTCAAAGTTGTAGTCGGGTTTGGACAGGTAGTCGCGGATCATCTTTTCGCGGATTTGTCGAGTCATTTGGCGGTCGGTGTCAAAGTTGACAATGGAAGCGATAAAGTCGTCCCTGCGAATGATGGCCTGAACTGTCTTCCAGCTCTCGATCTTGTGACCCAGAATGATGCAGACGGATTCCATGGCGTTCTTGACGGGAAGAGGTGGATTACCCATTGAACGAACTTCTGTAAGGTGCTGTTTCTTGATGTTGCTGACACTTGCTTGTGCATCTTGCACGGCTGGCTCTGCGTCTGCGAGATCGGCCATGACAACCTGTCTGCGCTGTCCGATCTCTTCCTCCTGATTTGCGAGTGCTGCCTGGATCTGGATGGAAGCAGCACGTTTCTGTTCGGCCTCTTGCTGATCTTTGACCATGCTCTGCAGTTTCTGGTTGGCCTGCGCATTCTTAGCTTCGAGTTGAGTTCGCTTGACTGCCAGACTCTTTTGGAGCTCTTCGACCTGGTCGACGGTGGATCGAAGCTTGTCTAGACCGACGAGAAGGAAACGCTGCTGATCCTCGAGCTCATCTCGTTTCTGATTCGAGACCTGGACGTAGTATTCGATAAAGCTGAGGAAATGACGTGGCGACTGATGAAATCGACGACCCTGACGTCGCCGCAGTCGTTCGGCAAAGGTATATACGGAGAAATGGATGAATACGAGCGCTTCGACGACGAGTTGACGATTTGCGCCTAGATCGAGTGTGTTGGTAAGCTCCTCTGCGACTGTACGGCAGGCATCGGGTGACCAATCACCTGGCGCCTTTCTTGCGCCATCGACGTGGACGGCGTCCATGGTTGGCAGACAACCTCGTTGCTGATGCAGTGAGAGTGCGACGATGATGGTGATGATGCGTGGTGGTTGATTGTCAACGCGTTCACGTTGATTGATCTCGAAGCCTTTTGGCTAGCCAAAAAGAAAAAGTGTTGGTCTGTCCATTTCAAGTGAAAGCGCTGCGTTGTGTTGCGTGTGCGTGCAAGCTCGACACGCGCTTCCATCTCTCTAGTCGAGTGTCGAGTGTTGGACTCAGCCGCCAACTCAAGCAATGTTAAGATCAGCTATACTCACAACTGCAAAAGTACGCTCCTATGGTTCGATTCGAATACAAAGCCATCTAAGGTGAAGAATACACTGTCACGTGGTGAATTGAATTTAAAGAAGGCAAGTTGAGAATTCTTCTTGTCAAGTCAGACTGTGCGGTTTGGTGCTCGGCAGCGGCTCCTCAGTCGGTGAGTGTTGCTCTCACTTTTCTGCTTCTCATGTCCGAGCCTTCTGAATTGAACCATATCCAAACGGAAAAAGGCAGAGCATTCGTAATTGTTCTCCTCGTCATCATCATCCTCTCCACTCCTTCACGGAACGGCATTCCTCACTTTCACGCCGTCCTGTACTCACTCTCCGCTCGCCCTTTCACAACCTGTTCAATCTCGAAAGGGCTCCGCTTTGCACACTACTTCGCTGTAGCAAGTGCAAGGATACTCCCATACCAACCAGAACCAGACGCAAGGTATTGAAGATACAACCATGTCCGAGCCATCAGCTGTCCCCGTCCCTGCGGGTGAGGCCACTACTCAATGGGCCTACCGTGCGCAAAAGTCGATCGGTCTCAACACTGGTTCCCCCTCTTACACCTCGGTCAACGGTTTCGACCAGGTCCAAGGCTCCACTCGTGTCTTTCAGTACAGTCCCGATGGTTCCACTTTTGCCGCTGCCATGGATGATTTCACTCGTCTCGTCGACACCCGTTCCGCCTCCACCTCTTCCGTAAAACGTGATCTTCCTTGTCCCAAAGTTGTCGATCTTCAGTTTTCCCCCAAGGGCGGATTTCTCAGCACATGGGAACGCCCCTCCAAGCTTGAAGACGGTTCTGGTGCACGCAACCTTAAAATTTGGGACACTGAAACCGGCGAAACCGTCGCTTCTTTCGAGCGCAAGTCACAAGAAGGCTGTTTCTTCCAATTCACCGCTAACGAGCAGTACTGTGTTCGACAGGTGTCTACCGAGTTGCAGATCTACGAGCCTCGTCATATTGCCGACAAGGGTGTAATTGGCAGGTTGCGACTCGAGGGGATCACCAGTTTCGAGGTGGGTCCGGGTGACAAGCCTAGTATCGCTGTGTTTTGCGGTGAGAAGAAGGGTGCTCCTGCTTCGGTCCGCGTTTACTCGCTTGCTTCCCTCATTCCAAGCCCCGAAACTCCACCAGCTCCCGTTTCGCAAAAGACGTTTTTCAAGGCAGACAAGATCCAGATCAAGTGGAACAAAGCCGGTTCAGCCCTTCTCTTCATGACTTCCACCGACCATGACAAGACTGGCAAATCTTACTACGGTGAAACCAACCTCTACCTCATGTCAGTACGTGGCGATTTCGACTGCCGAGTAGCGCTAGACAAGGAAGGCCCTATTCACGACTTTGAGTGGAATCCCAACTCGAAAGAGTTTATCGTCATCTACGGATACATGCCTGCCAAAGCCACTTTGTTCAGTCACCGAGTCAACGTTATTGCTGAACTCGGTACGCAGCCTCGTAACTTTGTTGCGTTCAACCCTCAAGGTCGACTTTTCTGCATTGCTGGATTTGGCAACCTTTCCGGTACCGTTGATGTTTGGGATCGAGAAAACATTGCCAAGGGTAAAGTGTATTCGATGGATGCCAGCAACAGTTCGGTTTGTCAATGGTCTCCCGATGGCCATTTCCTGTTGACAGCAACGCTCAGTCCCAGGTTGCGTGTCGAGAACGGAGTCAAGATTTGGCATTGCACAGGAGATCTCGTACATGTCGATATGATCGATGAGCTCTACCAAGCCGGTTGGAGACCTGGATCTAATGCCGGCCTCCAAATTTTCCCTGCTCAAATCCCCACTGCTCCCGCACCTTCTTCCGCCGCTGCTTCTTACCTTGCTACAAAAGCGGCGACAAAGCGTCCCACTGGAACTTACCGTCCGCCAGGCGCACGAGGACAAAACACCCCTGACATCTACAAGCGCATCGACGAAGGTGGTTCCGGCACAACCACTCCCACTGGCTCATCTAATGGAACATACCAGGCTCCTGGCTCTGGTAATCGTAAACGCACTGTTCCCGGTGCTCCTGGTGCTGCTCCTCGCAATAACGGCGCTACACCCGCAAATGCCAAGGATCAAAAGAAGAAAGGTGGCAAGCAGCAAAACGGTAAAGCTGCCCCGGCTCCAGTTGTTGAACCAGCCGTTGCACCACCAACGGCAGGCGCTGCTGAGGTAGGCGGAAATGCAGGAGCAGCTAACTTGGAAAAGAAGGTTCGAAACCTAAACAAGAAATTGAAGGCGATCGAAGAGTTGAAGATGCGACAAGCAGGTGGTGAGAAGTTGGAGGCAATGCAATTAGCAAAGATTGCTGCAGAGGATGAGGTTAGGAAGGAACTTGCTTCGATTGAGTAGACATAGCATAGAAACAGTGGTACGAAGGAGGAGGAGGAGGGGGGATTGTTTGGAATTGTAGCATGCATTTTCGGAAGCAATGCGATATATGCATACACAGGCTCTTCTTTCAGTGACGAGAGATCGGATGGTTTGTGATTGAGTGAGAGTGAGCATACAAGAATGCAAGGAGCATGGTTGGGGCGATGTTTGGATTACTCTCCGTCGAGCGGATAGGTTGGTTTCGTATCATTGACTTGAATTCCACCTCTTCTCTTCAAACCGTTGTCGGGGTAAGCATTCTCCCAACCACCTTCTTCGGTTGGTACAGCCAACCACAACCTATACAAATGTCTCCTGGGAGCTGGAGGCGCAGGGTCCTTGTACTCTGTCCTTGCATGCAGCACATGTACGTCACTGACGAACTGAATATCGCCTACGTCCAAAACCATGTGTAGACTCAACTGCTTTGCTGTATCCTCCAACACCTGCATTGCTTCCTTTTGTTTTTCGGAGAGTGGAGGAATGTGACCTGCGTCAACATGACGTTGGATACTCTTCAAGTAATAGGGATCGTAGGTGAGGATGAGACGGTTTTCGGGTTGACCCTTTCGGAGGTGAACGATTGGACGGGTAACCCATTCTTTCTGCGGTTCTTGGGGAGAGTAAGGGTTTGAAGAGGAGACTTCTCCTTTTCTATCGAAATGCCAGATGTTGCTAGCGAGGAGTTCGGCGACGTCGGGACGGTGAGTTTGAAGATGGTTCCAGACTGCATGGGAGGAAACGATGTCACTTTCACCGCCTTCGATGGCTTTGTGAAGACAAAGCAATCCGACAATACCACCGGATGAGTCGGTGTGGAAAAATTGACGTGCGTTGGTACGATAGATTCGAACCTTGTCGATCTTTGTCGGATCTTCGCCAAGGTCTTTGACATGGCCGAGGATATGACCGTATCTGTTTTGAGAGACTACATTGCCAAGGTAAGATCCGAGGCCGAGATAGGCGATGGCGGAAAGTCTGTTGCCCCAACGCTTGGTGGGAAGTCCTTTGAAGAGGTAGAATCCGTGACCCTTGACAAGACGATTACGCAATTCAGTGAGCGTAGCAACAAGGTCAGATGGAAGAGGGAATGTGGATCTTTCGATTTCTCCCAACTCTCTGCCAGATTCAAGCCAAAGCTGCGAAGCAGATTCGAGCTGAGCAATCTCTGTCTCAGTGAATGTGTGCACCCATTTGGAACGGTTAGCGTCGCCGGAATAGGAGGCGGCATCCCAAACAGTGGGACCAGTGATTTGTTTGGGAAGGTCGGAGTAAGGTGTGAGGAGGGAAGGGATAGCATCGTGTTGACCGGAAGTGAGTTCTTGAATCGAGGATTTGAGGGAACGTTGAGCGGCGATTTGGGAGGCGGAGAATCCACCGGATTCTCCATCGCCATCGCCCGAGCCCTTTTGAGAGGCAAAGTGGTCGTTGTTGGGTTGAAGAGTGGACATCATCTTTACTAGTAAAAGTGAAGATGTGGATATGATGGCAGATGGCAGAGGGAATTTCAATGAGTGGAATGGAAGGTTTATAAAGGTTGAGAGAATGGGGAAGTCGCCAAGAAGCAAGAACGCTCTCTAGCACGCAAGATTGAACGGCAACACCGCACACCAGACAGTTTTGTTTCCCTTGCTCACATGGCTTTTACCACAGATCCCAACGCACCCACGAGGAAGACTCAGAACTTCTCAGCAGCTCTATCGTTACGTACATGCCGTCATCATCAACGGAATACTCGGTCAGAAGAACACAACCAAAGAAACCGGAACGAAGCTCAACCTGCCGGCTATCCATTACAAAGCCACGAGGCTTGTTGTATCAGCCACCTTGAATTCGCGATCTTCCCAAGATGAGTCTTTGTCGAATGACAGTGCAGTACTCATACAGGTGGAGTTGGTTTGTGCGAGTGGGTGGGTGGGGTCTGAATAACAAGAAGAGATGGGTAGCAGCCGAGGTCCAAGATGGCGTGCTCAGCTGTCAAAATGAGCAGAGCGTGAAGGAAGGGACAAGGCACATTTGGACGTTCTTTCCCCGCACGCAAGAGCATATGCCGCGGCGAAGAGGATCGCGTGCTTTAGAGCCCACTTTTTAGTTGCCGCCTGTCTATTACTAATCTTGACACCCGCTTGTTTTTCTTTCTTTGCGGTGTAAAACAATACCGGTCTGACAACAAAGTGCGAAATTCCCTACTAACATGACACAAACAAAGGACTTGGTGGGAAAAGAGAGGGAAACCGATACAATTGCTACGAGCGACAAGGAACGATTCCAAAGAGCGTCCCTTCATCCACTCGACCGAAGAAGATCTATGCTACAAATAGGAAAGCTACGAACATGCGAAACCAATGGAAAAGAGCATAGAATGAGGAGAAGAAGAAGGTTGAGGAGGGATCTGGGGCAAAAACTGGCAGCTGTACATTTACTCGGGTAACCAGCCCCGAGTAGGTACTTTTCGTCTTCCCGACCAGACACACCATCGCCCAACCCTATCTTCTCTTCCAACGACATACAATGAGATTCCGGACACAAAGTATGCCATTTAGGGAGTGCGAACGGTCTGATAAACCTTAACACTGTTAATCAACCAATAAGCCTCGCTGAAATCAACATCCTTACTCTGTACGTAAGCCTGGCAACTTGAGTAACCAGTCATAGCAGCACAGCTCTGTTTCTGTCCATTCCATGCGTTGTTCCACAATTGCTTATCACCAGCCCAATCACCACAGATCGTGTTACTGAACACACTAACGTGGTTGAAGAAGAACTTGGTAGGATCGCAGTCCTGTGCGGGCCAGCTTCCCTGTGGAATACCCCAGCCCGTGGGGTCAGGTTTACCCGCAGCAATATCAGCCGGAGCCGAGTTTCTCGGGAAGAACCAAGACTTAATACCCGTATCTTTGTCCCAGACCATAGCATGGATACCACCACCATTGGCGTTGTAACCCGTACCGAAATCGGTGCGGAGCGAGGATTGAACACCACAACCTTGGTTTCCTGTTTCGGAAGAGGCACAGTTGGTGGCGAGGGTGAGGTTGGAGAGTTGGTAGGTACCGGTTTGAGAGTTGGTGGTGGAGTTGACCTTGCAACCGGGGATGGTGTGGACTGAGTAGGTGTTTTGATTTGTGTAGGCGATTCCTTCGACGATATCGATTTCTCCACCGTTGGGCCAACCGCCGGCGGGGTTGGTCGGGACAGTCCACCAGGCGGGCCAGATACCACAACCAACGGGCATGTGCGAGGCGTCCAGGATGAAGACTCCGGTGGTGAACGTGTCGAAGGAGGAGATGCGGACGGATTTCATGTAGGGGATTGGCGCAGCTGAGGTGGTAGTGGAAGCAGAGGTGGAGGTGGATGTGGAGGAGGCAGAGGTGGTGGAGGCAGACGCAGTAGGGGAAGAGGAGCTGGTGGTGACTGCATCGACACTGACTTGGCCATTAGCACTCGAAGAAGCAGAAGCCGAAGAGGATGAGGACGAGCGAGAAACCGGCGAGGATATGGAGGAAGAGGAAGAAGAGACTTGACGACGCTGGTTTGGAACAGCGGTGGAAGTAGCAGAGGCAGTGGAAGTAGCAGAGGCAGGGTAAATACGAGTCGTAGCATAACCCATGTACACCTGTCCGCCGTTCGTAGTCTTGATCAGACCCAAGGACGAAGCTTCGTTCTTTCCGACAAAGTCGACCAATCCCTTGGTCGGGTCCTTGAAGGTGAAGAAGTACATGTTGTCGTAAAAGTTGGCACCCTTGTAGTCTGCCATCAAGTTGTAGACCTTAGGAGTGGGAGTCGGAGTGACCGTGCTCGAGGTGCTCGAAGAGGTGGAAGTGGAAGTGGACGAGGTAGTAGTCGAGGAGGAGCTTGTGGTGGAAGTAGAACTTGTGGTAGGAGGTACAATCACCGAGCTAGTAGTTGACGAAGAGGTAGTAATTGCACGGTTCGTGCTCGAGGTGGAAGAAGAGGAACTCGAAGTCGAAGTGCTTCTAGTTGAAGTGCTCGTTGAAGTCGTCGAAGGCTTAGGAGTGGTAGACGTGGTACTACTGCTTCTAGTCGAAGTCGAGCTCGTTGTGGATGGCTTGGGTGTAGTCGAAGTGGTCCTAATTGAAGTGCTGCTGGTAGTAGGAGGCTTTGGAGCAGTCGAAGTCGTTTTCGTTGACGAAGTAGTCGGCGGCTTAGAAGTTGTCGAAGTAGTCTTCACGCTCGTAGTAGTCAGCGGTTTAGAAGTACTAGAAGTAGTCCTCTTCGACGATGTAGTTGGCGACTTAGGAGTACTAGAAGTAGTCCTCTTTGACGACGTAGTAGGAGCTCTAGGCGGAGGAGTACTTGTAGTCCTCCTCGAACTAGTCGTAGTCCTCCTTGAACTAGTCGTAGTCCTCCTCGAGCTAGTCGTAGTCCTCCTCGAACTAGTCGAAGTCCTCTTCTTAGTGCTTGTTGTTCTTCTCTTGGTCGAAGTAGTCTTTCTCTTTGTCGTCGTCGCGCGCTTCACGTACTCCGTACATCTTCTGTAAACAGTCTCGTAGATCGTCCTAGTTCTCCAAACAGTCACGGTTCGGGTTCTAGTCCTGTATTTGACCTGAGGCTCACGCTTGTCGTGCTGGTTGGCATGAGCAGTCTGAGCCGCAAGGTCGCGTCGTTGACGACGAGTGTGCTGGGCAGGACAAGGTGTTGGTCCAGCACGCTTGTGGAGAGGATTGACGCGTTCTTCTTCATCCCCCTCTTCGGGAAGGAAGACGGTGATGATTTCGAGCTCATCATAGTCATCATCGTCCTCAGGCGCACGTTCGGAGAGCTTGTCGGCATGTTCAAAGATGACTGCCGGTGCAGGATTGGCTTCGCGGGGGAGGATCATGCCGTCGTTGAGAGCAGCAGGCTCGAGACCGGCTGGACGACCGCGACCAAGAAAGCCCATGGCTGGAGCGGGGACATTTTGCAAAGCAAGCAAGAGAAGTGCTGCTTGGACCATGAAGGTCAATTTGAGGTTGAGGTTCACCATCGTTCCGGAAATTCTCTTGTGCTGGTTTCTGAACAAGTGTGTAATGTAGTTCTGAGAGGGTTTGGTTTGAGTCGGGATAAACGAATGTGAGTCGTGTAAAAGAATGTGGTTGATCGTTCGATGTCGATCGGCGTCCAAGAGGATGGGGAAGGGGAGGGGGAAAGGGGGTATGTGATAAGAGAGCTTAGTGGTGGGGAGAGGATGGTGGATAGAGGGAAGGATTGAAACCTTTGACAAGATCCGGACCTTAAAGATGCTCCTATCTTATACTCTGATCCACCCTCCTTTCATCTTTGCGTGGCAGAACGGAGTAATTGTTCGAAGTCAGACAGCTAGAGAGCCACTCTCACCAGTCAGTTCGTTCATGCAACGCTGGCGTATGTCTTCAAAGGCTCTTGCTCACGATGCCAAGGCGGGACGGAGACCCAACTGATCCTCTCATGCGTCCTGCCAATGTACCCACCTGGCAACGACAGTCGTGCCGGTGAGCCGTACCTCCTGCCGTTCCGGCAGCCACTATACTCACCGACTTGCCACACTGCGTGGCGCTGCAGCATCGGAGCGACGCTAACACTTCCTACAGGGTCTATTCGAGCCAGCGTTTGAGCCCGAAGAGGCTGACCGAGAGGCAATCGCCACACCTCATGCGCCCAATATGGCTACAGTACTCGGAGGCGGGTTGAGTAGATTAAGCGCGGAGTGGCTTAAGAGAGCATTCAGGGCTTGGCGACCGAAGCTCGTATCACAACGGGAAGCGGACGATCAGCGAAGGGATCTTCAAATTGGGAAAGATCTTCGACCTGCATCGTACTTGCCGAAGCTAGGCAGGATATCAGTGTACAAGAAATGCGGACCACGTGAAGGATCGACCATCCAGCATGAACTGACACCGAGCTGCTTCTTCTCTCCCCGCTGAGAGGGAGGATACAGACGCATGTAGACCGAAGAGTGGGCTAATCTTCTGCGGCAACTTGTGCCATCTGGACAGCACAGTTTGAGCTCCGCCCATCTAGCTCGCCTCGCTTGTAGTTGGCTTTGCTGGGCTTCAACTTCTTCCTTCCTTCTTTGGCCACCTTCAATGCATCAACATCGCTGCTTTGAGACTTGTCCTATGTCACTCTGTACTGAGGGTGAGGCCTATCAAAAGCATTGAGACAGTCGAAGAAAGCACGGAGAAGAAGTTGCAGGAAAGGAGAAGGAGCTTGACGAAGGTGTAGCCTCGGTGATTCGGAGAAGCCGCATTTTTTGACAGCTGCACTTCAAGCAGATTTGTAATCACCACGCGTCTCTCAATACAAACTTAGCCTGTCGAGAATACAAAACGATGGAGAAATTCAAATCAGTCTTCCGGATGCAGTGCATCTTTGCCTCGGCGGTGCACTTCTCACTCTTTCCAAGCGCTCACTCCCTCTCACATCTGTCACACTCAGCTCGATTTCCCTCATCGCATCGGGCTGATTTGCATATTGGATCAAACAGTACGAAGATAGCTTTATGCGCATGACATTGACGTAATGATTGTGCTGAAGAGGGGCAGTGTCGGTACTAATGACTCTCTTGAACGGTTGGCAGCTGTTCATCATGCGGCGTCCTCGACAATTTTCGAGCAACATTCACGATCGCCGCCTCCTGCTTTTTCTCCACATCAGCTGTAAGAGTATTGACCACTGCAGCTTCGATCATCTCATCCTCCCGAATACCTTCCTCCTCAACCATTGCTGCTTGTACCCGTGCCGCTTCGTTATCGAATAAGATCTGTTGTGCTTCTCCTCTAAGATCGCCCTGTCCACCACTGTCCTTCATAAAGTCGTCTCTCAACCAGATGCATCTTTTATCTCCCTTCTTTTCCATCTCGATCAAATTCGGCTTGTGTCCGTGATTAGGGAAGAACACCAACATGCTCCTAAGTCCTCCCAAGATACAGACGAGACTGTACATGAGCTTGTAGATGCCGAAAGTGAGGATGTCCAGCATGTGCGGGTGGAGATCTGGCCTATTTCGCGTCTTGATAAAGCGATACGGAAGAAGAGGTACGATGGGTAGGAAAATGATAAAGGCGAAAGATTTGAGCCAGAACTGACCACTTCCTCCGAGAAGGACGAACATGGGAAGACGGATCCAGTCGATAAAGTTGGTTGTCGAGTTATAGAACTGTGTGAACTTCTGCCAACCGATTGCGACGGGTGTACGAGCTCCGTTGAGGGAGAAGAGGAAACGTTTGGAGAATTGCCAGTAGAGAGTATGACGTGCCATCTCCCAGGAACGGACTCGTTGATGGTAGTAGTTTGCCGTGCCGTGAGTCGGTGGGCCCAAGAACGTCTCGGGAGCAACCGTTTCGAAGGAAATACTTCCATCGATACCCATTCGTTCACCCAAAGCTTGGAGTTCCAGACCCATCTTGACATCGTCTGCGAAGTAGATCAGATCGTGCCTTCGGAGAACTTTGATCATTGTTTCTCGTTTCCAGAACGAAGCTGCACCGTGCGGGAATAGTACACCGCACATTTTGGATTCTGCCATCTTTGCGAGGGCGGACATTTTGTACTCGATATCCTGCCATCCGACGAAGAGAGGACGGTCACCCTTGTGGTCGACGGCAGTGATGGGATAGCAAACAGCAGTGACAGTTTCGGAAATGATATGCATGGGAGCTGCAAAGTTGGCGGGAATAATGACGTCGTCATCGATGGTGAGGACGTAATCGAGGTCGAGTACGGCAGCGGCTTTGGCACCGACAAATTGGGCGATGTTCTTGTTGCCGACCGGGAGCCAGATGTAGTTGACGCATGCGAACATCGGTTGCGATCGAATCGAAGACTCCATATTGGTAGGAGGAAGTGGTGAGTTGCCATTGTCGACAATAAAGATCTGCCAGGGTTCAAAGTGGACAAGCGCGGCGAAGAGAACGGCCTTAAGGACTTCAACGTCTGCGTTGTGACAGGGGATGATGAGTGCGGTGCTGCATGTGAGGGAAGGATGAGTGACGTTGTCCATTTCGATGCGTACTTCGCCCTCCTCGGCTTCGGTAGTGATTGCTTCAGCCTGCATGGCTTTCTTCTCGTCTTCCACCTCTCCACTAGATGTAGATTGGGTAGGCACAAGATCCTTTCCATCTTTCTCATCAGCCACAGGAGCTGGAGAAGGAGTTCCAAGTCGGGCTCCGGCAGCAGCAGCCACAATCCCAAAGTACGATCCTCTTCTCGAATCCCTGCTTGCCGTTCTAGCCAGCATCAACTGATGCGAAGTACTGCTGGGTCGACGCGAGATCTGTCTCTCCAACTCAGGACCGAGGTTGTTGAAATTGATTGGCTCGTGCAAGATGATTGTACTGCGCCTGTTACGGGGATCAAAACCTGGGGTTCGAGGCAGAGGCGGAGCGTTGTTCGAGTTTGTAGTTGCTTGACTTGGTCTTCTTTCGTCTTGTGCTTCTGCCGTGTGTGTTGATGCAGGAGCATGTTTGGTCGACATTCTTCGCAGTGAAGGTTTTGTCAAAGTAGACCATCTTCTTGTCGGCTGATATGCGTCTCTGTCCACGATGCCGCTTTCTTGATCCTGCATCTCCCGAGCCCCGTGGAAATGGCTGCTTTCATCGTCATGCTCTTCTTCGAGAATCGTCGAGTGCACCTGTGCTGCCATATCTGCCGGAGCTACGTACTCCGATTCGTCGCTGCTGATGCTGTTCCGAGACTCATTATCGCCCAAGGCGGTGCTGTCGCGGCCTCGAGGAACGAGAACGGTTCGATCGGGAACAACTCTTGCATCAGGCACCCGAGCTACAAGCATGATAATAATGATCATCATCGGCTCGAATCCGTACAATACTCCCATGATTGCCAGATTCTTCCCATGCACTGCGTGATCCAACTTATTCCACCAGTGGTAGTAGCGGTCTAGGAGGACGAGCATCGTGATGACGCCGCCGTAGATGATCCAAAGAGCGATCTTGCGGAAGGTGATGGGGAAGAGGATTTCGCGTGGATCGCACATTGTCAGGATATACTTCGGATCAATTTGCTGCTGGATGAATCTGAAGGGTGCACAGAGATAGTGCAATGTCTGTTGCTTCCAAGTCAAAGGTTGAGCAGGAAGAGGGTGGACAGCGACTGCAACAGAGTCGGGGCCGAGTGGAGAGGGTTCTTCGACTTCAAGAATGCCTTGCGGAAAGGCAGAAACAGGAGTCTTGGGGAAGAATCCTGGTGTTCGAGGTCCAAAAGGCATCGGCGTACCTGGCGGGAGTTGAAGAGCAGAAGCATTGACGGAAGCAACATCGATAGCAGACCCAGAAAGAATCGCTGCTGCAACACCGGCTTGTCTCTCAGCCTCCATGAGTCGAGCCTGTTGGAAAACGGATGCAGCATAAGTTGGACGACGCATCGTAGAGACGGGTCTGTTATCTTCCATGATATCATGTGCAACGTTGTTGTCGACGGAAGGTCTGTGTGCAAGAATCCAACGTTTTGCATCGGTGATGTTGTGAACCCGGTCGTTCATTTCTACAACGATGTCAGTTTCGTCTTCCTCAGGTTGTACGGCACTATTCCTCCTATCGCGCATCGAAGAGGGTGCCAATGACAGTCGGCGGTCGACGAGAGAGGATCGTCGGGATTTTTGACCATTCGTGACGACAGGCATCGAGACACGACGCGACATCTGGGAGCGTGCTGAACGAGCAGATGTAGTTGTTGCTCCTGTATCACGCCTCTCGCGTTTCGAGGCTCGATACGCGGAGACACTGTTGATCGCACTGCTACCTCGGTGCAGCGATGGTTTGCTGATGACGGAGTTGCGCTTGCTAGTGAGCTTGGATAGTGCTTGTGATCGAGCGAAGGCAGAAGTGCGGGGGGAGTAATCTTCGTCCTCGTCCGCCTTTGAAGTCTGCTCGTCTTCCTCCTGCTTGTGGGGCGCGACTGCAAGTGAGCGTCTCTGCACACCAGGTTTCTGTCCCTCCAGACCGTAAAATTGCGATGCACGAGGTCGTTCTAGTACTCGCAGCTCAAGACGGGGAACTACTTCGTTCGCACCACCCCTGACGAAGCCGAGCAACTCGGTGGCGATACTTGCGCTTCGATTTCTAGTCTTCCTGGTCGCGGCTGTACTAGCTTCAAGCGAGTCTTGAGTTGGCACTTTCGGATCGGATGGAGCTCTCGTGATCGTGGTGAGCAACATACCCTGATACGATGCTCCACCACCTGAGCGGGGTGTCTGCGGTAAACGAGCTGTCATAGGTGTTCTCGGCGTTCGAGGCGTACGAGGAGTAGCAGGCATCTTGTTCGACATCGGCGAACGGTCCATAGGTGCACGAGGGCTGAGTGGGGTAGTGGGAACACGATTGGCGTAGAGCATTTTGACTCCACCTTGAGAGCTTCCACCATGGTAGGTCGGCGAAGGCTTCGTCGGAGAAGTGTCATCCTTGCTCTTCCCGGAAGAGGAAGTACCGAGTCCGAAGTCCGGATTGAAGCCGTATCTTGGTGCAGAGAGTAGAGGCTTGTCCGAGCTTCCGCCGCTACTTCCACCAGACGAAGTTGGTCCACTGGATCCTGGGCTGGTAGTCGCACCTGTCGGGCTATACTTATTACCTGCCAGGGGACTCTGTTTGGAAGGAGCCCATCTGATACCCGCACTGGAAGGTGTGGGTGGAGCCAGCCCAGAAGATCCTTTTGGAGAGTCTTTCTTGAACCTAGTCGGCGAATCCTGGTTGTTGGAGCGGTCTGAACGACTCCTGGTTGCAGCCTTGGCTGGTCTCGATGGCATCTCAGAGGGCGGTGTTGTTCGGGTCTCAGGGGCATTCGATTCCGAAGCAACCCTTCTGCTAGATGCAGCCTTGGGTGGACCATGAACGCTGATCGTCAATTTCTTGTCATTGATCAATCCCCTCCTGCGCACTTTCAGCGGTGTAGAGGCGCCTGATCGATCAGATGCCCACGAAGCATTGGCTGCTCGGCGATCCCATGTCGCAGAAGCAGGTGTCTCATCGTTCCAATCCGAATCATCGCTACCGATGCCTCTACCATGGCCGTGGTAGGAGCTCTCGGTGGAAATATCTC
Organism: Ustilago shanxiensis; assembly: GCA_019972555.1. NCBI lineage: Eukaryota > Fungi > Basidiomycota > Ustilaginomycetes > Ustilaginales > Ustilaginaceae > Ustilago > Ustilago shanxiensis. The sequence goes on along the minus strand of BPMX01000011.1, from coordinate 298,671 downwards.
GTCCCGGATGGTGTGCTGGTTCAGGTGTGTCGTCACGGAGCTGGATTGGACGAGCAAAGTTGATCGGTGCAGAAGACTCGGATGCGACCTGACGAATACGTGATTGGCGTGCGCTCTGAGAAGGTGTCCTGGCTGGTGGCGAAGCGGGTTCTTCTGTGGATGGTTGGGTGGGCTGCTGAGAGGGAAGTTCGTCCTTCATCGTTGCGAGAGATTGACTGCAATGTCAGCCCGGGGTATATTTTCTGGAAATATATGGCACAACACCGTTGTAGAGGAAGGACGATACCGTAAAGATGGAGCGAAGTGGTACTTTTGAGATGATGGAAGACGAAGGGGGATTGGTGATACGAGCTCCTCGTACCACTACGGCTTATAATGAAGTTCCTCCTTCCCGCTCGGAAGATTGTATCCAGTACGGATCGAACCACATCCTCTCAGGCAGGCACAACATTCCGACGGACCGGGTTGACTCCCTCACACCATAACGGAAGCTGTACCACTAAATCACCTGACCCTCTCGATCTCAAGCCACAGCTGTCTGCTTCTCCAGACACGGGCGCAGAGCTTCGAAACATGGCAAGCCGGCCCGTCAAGGCGTAACCCACACCTCGTTCGATCGTGAGGAAAACTTTTCGAACGCCGATACACGAGAATGCGAGCATGTGAGCGTAGAAAGTTGTAGAGCTGCATACGTCTTACAGCGTCATGAACTTGGCAACCCTTGCGAACCCAAAGAGAAGGAGGGATGGGGTTGGAGGGAGGTTTTTTGGCCGGAAGGAGCAGTAGGAAAAGGGCGGAGTACAAGTCGGAGCTCAACGAGATGATGTTGGTGCTCTCCATCCTTCCTCCACGTAGAGTGGGAGCGGGAAGGGAAGAAAAGGGACGCATGGAAGCCAGGTTCGGTGTGGCGTGGGTTCTCTCGCTTGAAGACAAAGGATGGATGCGTTCAAGAATCAACTGAACACAAAAGGGAAGCGAGCTAGCGAAATCAAGCCTCGGTCCCATGTCGGAGTTAATGCGGGCCGATGATGATCAGAGTTCCTGCTTGGGCAAGAGAAGCTGCGTGGTTAAAGGGAAGGATAGGGTATACAGTAGACAGCCGCAAGGGAGAGAAGCTGTCGAGCTGCAGGAACACGATGATTAGCAAGAGCGCTTAAGCTCGGCTCGATGCGTCTTTTCAGCTGTCAAACCAGAAAACGCGGCGAACAACAACTTCCAACGCGTCCTGCTGCCCATACCCGGCTCCCTTGAATTCTACATTCTCTAGCATTTCTTGCCTCGCACAGACTCAGTGATCAAGCCTCAATCCCACCTCCTTCACCGTATGGATCTGAATCTGCTATGATAAGCACTCAGATTAAGTGGAAAGAAAGCTTGAGGGCAAAGAACGAGAAATAATGGGACGAGAGGGTTCTCACTTCCGGAAGCGGAATTCCTTTGTTTTACGTGAGCACATGGTGTTCAATTTCAAAGCCCGCTTACAGTCAACGAAATAGAAAAACTAAGCCCGCGTTCACTTTCTCTTGATGGTTCCCGCCGTTCTCCCGAAGCAGCGTGCAAACATAGTGGTTGTCTCGCCAAGAACCCACACTCACCTCACTGCAGGGCCTATAAGAGTTTTTCCCCTCATGCAGAACAATGACGTTTCCCACGTTCTAAACCATCTCCGCCCGTTCCCAATGACAATAGAGACTTTCATTCATGTTGGGCGTTCAGGGCGGACAATACAGCTCTGGTCCTGGCGTAGTTAGTCGATGAAACTGATTGAAATAATGCGAGCTTCCGTCGGTCAGACTCGCAGTCTGATTTTGTCAACAATCACATCGTAAAAAAACGAGAATTCTCCTCGTGAGCCAGGAGCTAAGCCCGTCGTCCTGGCTTAATATTTTGAACCAGGTTTGAGCCAGGCACCCTGATTTCATCCTGGCTCAGAAAATTAAGCCAGGACAACTGTCTCAAGCCCTGGCTTAGCATTTTTAAGGCAGTGGTCCTGGCTTAGGCCCTGGCTTGTGATTTTTAAGCCAGGAAGCCTGCCTTCGCGCTGGCTCACTTGAGAAGCTATCTTTTGCAGTTAAAATGCAAAAAAAAGTCGAATTTAATTCCGAAAAAGTCGTTTTTTTTTTTTCCCTGCGCTTTGACCCCTCTGATACATATTTCCCCAAGCACCTCAACCTCTCAAAAAGGGGTCGCGTGGGCAAGCGGTCAACACGCCTGTATGTACAGGCACACTAACAGTGTTGACAAGGTCGCTCGTTCGAGTCCGGCAGGGAGCAGAGGTAGCTTGGTGTCCGGCAGGGAGTAGAGGTAGCTTGGTGTTGCAAAATAGAAAACCCAGACAATAATTTCGATTTTCATTTTTTTATTTTTATTTTTTTGGACACAACTGGCTCAGCTAGTTCAGGCGGCCTGTTTCGCGTCTCAGGCTTATGTCCTGGCTCAGATATAAGCCAGGGTCGCTGGCTTAGCTGCTGGCTCACGAGGAGAATTCTCGTTTTTTTACGATGTGAATGCCAGGGAATTAAATGGAGGGCGAAAATTGAGGTTGCGAAATTGCAGCTGTTCGCCAAAACACAGCAGCAATCGGCGATGACAATGCTTGCTAAGGCTGAATCGGGAATCGAGTTGCGTCAACACAGTCGCTTACGCCGGCACGAGCTTTGAGTGTATGTATCGATTTGCATTGCAGTGACAGAGGTTACGACAGAGTTTGGTGAAGCTACGGGGATAATGTTACATGAATACAGTAAAGAGGCTTTGAATGTCTTTTGTTCCATTTCACTGGGGTTGGAGTTACTGTTCTAAGCTCTTCGCTTCTTAGCATTTGTCGGTGCATCCTCCTCCTCCTCTTCATCCGCCGCTGCTCTCTTGCCACCATTGCTCGCCTTCCCCACAGGCAACGTACAGTTGGGACAATGCCATTCACCATCCGGAATCTCTGTCAACTTAGGTCTCAAACATCCCAAATGCCAAGGATTCTCACACTTCTCACACTCCAACAACGCATCTCCCTCTCCACCCTCTCCTTCCTCCTTGCCACAAACCATACACACCTCTTGACTCTGCACCACCTCCGGCCATCTTGGCAACTCTCCATATCTCTCACCCAGATTCCTTGCGAGGTAGAAAGTGGTGTTCTGACCAGCAGCGAGATCGATGATTGCAATTCCATCCAAAGTTTCATTCCGCAAGGGTTTGGTTGCCGAGCGTGGTTTGCCTTCTCCAAGACCAAGTTCACCACAGTTGGCGTTTTGACCCCAGCAAATGTTCATGGTTGCTCCATGTTCTCCTGCGATAGAAGCTTCTTCAATGGCGGTACAGAGAAGAGTTACGCCGCCAAGTGCAACATTAGTGACTTTGACACCCATGAGATCCGGAAGATACTTGAAAGTCATAAATCCTTGACCGGCTGAACCGTCTCCCGAGGTCTTCCATTTACCTGCAAGCCAGAACATGCTCTGACCGTCCACCACCGCCGAGTTTGTAGGTCCGGCAAAGACTGCCCTTGCGCGCATCACGACGTTTTCTCTTGCGAACTGGGGTACGAGGGTTGGTGTGAGTTGATCCTGTTGTGAACCCAAACCGAGTCGTCCATATCCGCCAAAACCCCAGACGTAAACGTATCCATCCTCATCGAGTGCGATTGTGTGCTGCTGCCCACAGGCGATCTGGGTAATCTTCTTATCTGCGAGCTGTTTGACAAGGAAAGGTTCGGAGAACGTGTTAAACGCCAGACGGTTGCTGGAGGTGAAATGCTCGCCAGTCCGCCCGTTGCCCAGCTGACCCTTTTCGGAACTGCCCATGGTGTAGACCTTGCCGGAGGCGGTGAGGAGCATGGAGAAGGTTAGACCGCAAGAAGCTGCAATCACGGGATCGCGTTCCTTGATAAAAGGTGCTGTTTCGATGCGAGTGAAGACAGGAACAGTTTGAGATTCCGGATGACCGCATTGGCCTGATGTGTTGAGACCTGCTGAGTAGACGGAGCCGGAAGACGTGATGAGGAGGGTATGGGATCGGCCACAAGCAGCATAGACGATTTGACCTTTGGGACCGGAGGGTAGAGCCGGGGAAAAGTCGGTGGATGAGTCGAGGAGGTAGGCATCCCATACAGCTGGACCGGAAGGTTTGGAAGATGTAGGAATGCGCTGAATGGGAAGACCACATTGACCCTGTTCGTTACGGCCGATGATGTAGGCGTCACCGTCGACCGAGAGTAAGACGGCATGGCAGGAGGAATGGGAGGAGAAGATGCGCTTCATTCGAACATTGGAGACTGAGCGGAGGATATGTGGTGCTGGAAGATCGGGGCTGTGGAGCGAAACAAAAAGTGCAAGACATTGTCAGAACAAAAAGAACCAGAAACATTGATCAAGCGTTGCTACGCGAATGTGAGAAGCTAGACGCGAGAAGGGTGCGTGCTTACTGGTCGGGGTTGACTGTGAGAGGGGGACCCGCCTTGCTAGCCTTACGACCTAGTGTAGGCCAGTCGATACCACCGGCAACGAGTACTCTGCCCCATTGTGGCAGGTCAGCTTTCGACATATCTGTATGGAATCTTGGTATCGAGTGAAATAGGTATGTCCGTGCTCCAGGTTTGACGATTATGCTAGCCGAGCTTGTCCGAAGGAGCGTACAGTTTCGAATGAGTTAAGCCGCAATGGATTGTGTGGGTGGAATGTAGTATCGAGCGCTAGGGATCGGATCCTTTCGCGCGGAGGTGGAGCCGGAGGAAATCTTGTATGAGTTGAGAAGAATTGGAATATGAGGAAGGAATTGATGTTGGAGAGATGGCGTCGACGTTCGAATGTTGGCCTTGGCTGGGCTTTGTAAAGAGGCACTTTGGCCCACACTAGCCTAACAGACCTCGATGTCGCGTGGAGAGGACCGCGTCGCGCAGAGAGAGTCAATAATCTCATCCCCCTCAATCTCTCTCGCACGAAATAAGAACGCGAGTTGCAACGCGAAATTTGCTGCTGCTGGCATTCCTGCGCTGTCAAAATACCGGCGGGACAGGATTGAGAGCGAGTGAGAGAGCGTGTTGTTGTGTTGGTCTCTCCTCGTTTTAGAGTCAATAACAACAACAACATCCTCCGACAAGACATAGAGCTCTGCTCGCCGAGCCTCCAAAGGATCCGGATGGGCATGAAATACTGCACACACATTTCCATTCACTGTACCATCGAATCACAAAGTATCAATGTAGGATGCACTGCAGTCTCAAGTGTGGTAGGACGACGCTGTGGAATTCAACTGAAAGAAAGCGTTCTTGAAAGCTTCGAACACAGAGAAATGCTCAACACACAGTATTGCAGAGCGTGGCGCATTTGATTGTTTGTCAGACAGAAGAGTGCCAGAACCCTCTGCATCGTGCATAGGCTCGCTTGGTACATTTCTCCTCTCCTCTTCTTTCCCCCCGCCACGCAACACCCGGCCGTACCTCCCTCTTCCTCTCGCGTTTCTCTCTCGCTTCCCATCACTCTACTGTACTCTCTGTTCTGTCGAGTCTGTGTATACTGTACGCCACAATCATTCCATCACACAAGCTAAATCATTCTTTACCGCCATCATTCTTCCGACCGCCTTGGATGTGGCGTCAACTTGGAGTCTTGTCTAGCTCAGCCACGTCCCCCACTTCATTCTTCCTTCCAATGGTAATGAAGCTTGTGTTGAAGTGTTGGTTTCGCTTGGGAGTTGCGGAGTTGCAACAGACGGCTTCTGCGACTTCTCTCGCAGAATTCTGCCAACTTATTTTGGGTGTCAGAGTTACTCTAGACGGGCACGTCGGCTGAGGGATCTGCAGGAATTCATCGCCAAGCTATTTAGCTGCCTGTGCTGTCGATCCTCCGCTCGGGTCTCTGTACCTTGCTGATCCTCGCTTAGCAACGTCTATCCCTTTCCCTCGTGTCTCACATTGAACCCGCCACTGCCAGCACGAGACGCCTAGCATGTGTACACAGTATGAGCGAGCGAGATGTTCGACTTCAGCCTCATACACCAAGAAAGACACAGATGGGTAGCTTGAAGAAGCCATGCAAAGCAGAGGGAATGGCAAGAGGAGGAGGATGAATTGGAACGCGGGTAGCTTGGGCAGGATAGAGTAGAGGCATGTGGCGTGTATTCTGCACCAATATGCGTCTTAGACAGCTGATGCTACCGCTATGATCTGCTACTCTCCTCCGTCCTCTGTCCTCTTACGTAGGACTTTTCAAAGTGGGTTGCATGAGTGCAGCGTCCAGGAATGCTCTTACTCTCCCTCGCTTGTGTACATGTTCCTCTTTTGCCTTCCTCGCGTGCAGATCCCTGCATCTCCGCATTGTCCTTCCAGACCCTCCCCTTCCTGAGCGTGAGTTTGAATATAAACAATCCCCCCCACCTCACTTCATCTTCCGTCCCTACTTCATTCCCTCCCTCTCCTCTCCACTTCATTTCCCCCCTTCCCCACCCTCTTGTCCCGGACCACACTCTTTTTCAAGATGAAATTCACCGCTCTCATCACCAGCGCCATGCTGGTCGGTTCAGCCCTTGCCGCGATCACTAATGGCGATGCTGTCCCCAATACCGATGCGGTCCAACTCCCCATCACCACCGCCAACTCTCGTGGTGCTTCTGACATCAAGCCCAAACTCATTGCTACTCAGATCTTTGACAAGATCACCTCTTCACTCTCCTCCACCCCTCTCTCCAACCTTCCTGGTATGAAGCGTCATCGACGAACCATTTCCAACCTTGCCGAACGTGCTCTTCCGCCCCTGCGGTGGCCTTACAACGACAACAACCGTAAGGTCCGTGGTGTCTCGTTGGGAGGTTGGTTGGTGGTGGAAAACTTTATCACTCCCTCGATCTACGGTCAGACTGGAAACAACGCTATTATCGATGAGTGGACTTTTGGTTCGCTCCAGCCCCGTGACCAGGCTGTTCGTATCTTGCAGAAGCACTTGAACACTTTCGTCAGCGAGGATGATATTAGGCAGATCGCTGCTGCGGGTCTGAACCACGTTCGTATCCCGATTGGATACTGGGCTTTCGAGGTTGGTTCCGAAGAGCCATTCTTGAAGCTCAACCAGTGGGAGCTGTTGAAGCAAGCCGCTCTTTGGTGTGGAAAGTACAACTTGAAGGTTTTGGTCGATCTGCATGCTGCTCCTGGTAACCAAAACGGTTTCGACCATGGTGGACGACGAGGTGTCAATGCTTGGGCTGGTAACGCAACCAACGTTCAACGTACCATCAACATTCTTCAAACCATGTCTCGTGAATTCTCCCTTGCCAAATACCAAAACTCGGTTGCTGCACTCGAGCTTCTCAACGAACCGGTCACCGATCGAAACGTTGTTTTGGACTTCTACCAACGCGCTTACGAAGTCGTCCGTTACCCTAACGGTCGTGGTGCCGCCGAATCTCCCTTGCTCGTTGTTGTTGGTGACGAATTCATCAGCCCAGCTTACAGCGACTACTGGAACGACAAACTTCTCCCCCCTCGTTACGAAGCCGTCTCAATCGACTCTCATATCTACACCATCTTCGATGACAAATCTCTCCGCCTCTCCTCCAAGGATCGCATCAACTACTACTGCTCCCTCAAACCCAAATGGGCAGCTGCTAACAAGATTCACTACCAAATGGTCGGTGAATGGACCCCTGCCTTCACCGATTGTGCCGTAGGCATCAACGGTCGAGGCCGCGGTAGCAGATACGACGGAAGCTTTAAGGGTAGCCAAGGAAGGATCAACAGCTGTTATGCTAGGAGTGGTGATGCCAGCACTTTTACTGCCAACTACAAGAGGTTGTTGGGAAGCATGTGGGAAGCCCAGGTTGATGCGAACGAAGGTGGCATTGGTTGGTTGATGTGGACTTGGAAGACTGAGGCTAAGGCTGCTGAGGAATGGAGTTACCAAAAGGGTCTTCAGTATGGTTGGATTCCCAGAGACCCTACTAAGCGTCCTAACGGTATCAGGTGCTAAGCAGGAAGCTAAGCATTGACGAAAACTAGGCTAGCTCCCGTGGAAACAACGGTCGAGCGCCTATCGTATCATCTGAAATTATATCACTCTTACTGTCTTTACTAATTATATCCCATCACACAGATGCTTAAATACGGAATTGAAGTATTGCGCTTCTACTTTCTCTTTCTATTGTGCGCTCGGAATGGTGTACAAATATTGGCAAGTGGTGATTGAGCAAGACAGAGTCAGTAGAATCCAAGTTTACACAGTCGCAGAGTCGACGTCCACAACGCTTTGCTCCGTAGCCCTCTGAGCTCGCAACAAATCTACCAAAGTCTTTGCTAATCCTTGCGTTCCTTGCTTCTTCTTGGCCGACAAAACAATCATTTTCATCGGTTCCCCGTCCTCTTCATCCTTACCCTGGCCATCCCACTTCGTCAGAGCCTTTTGGTCCTCCCAAATCTCCCTCGCTTGCCTCTTGATCTTCTCCAATTTCTCCTTCGCCAACTCAACCTCTTCCCTTGTCGTGAACTGATCTGCTTTATTCACAATGACCAGCCTTGCTTTCCCGGGAAGATCCTCTCGATACGAAGCGAGTTCATTATGAAGCACCTCGAGATCCTTCCAAGGCTCTGGCTCTGTCAAATCCAGTACGTAGGCGAGAAGAGAACATCGCTCGATATGACGCAAAAATGTATGTCCAAGACCACGATTGGATGCCGCACCATCAATCAAGCCTGGAATATCGCTAAGCACTAATCTGAATTCCTCCTCTCCTTCACCACCCTCAGTGGAAGCGTGAAGATCGGAACCATAACCTTCGTCAACTTCAGAGTCGTCCACACCAATGACATTGCCATCAGAACCAAGACGGACTACGCCAAGATTGGGGCTGAGAGTGGTGAATCTCCAATGACCGACTTGAGCTTTGGAGGCACTAATCGAGCGAAGGATGGTGGATTTGCCCGCGTTAGGGAGTCCCACCAGACCGATGTCGGAGGGTCTTTTGAGCTCGAGAGTGATTTCGAGACTTTCACCGTATTCGCCGCGAGTGGCGAACTTTGGCGACCGATTGGTGGAGGAAAGAAATGTAGGGTTTCCCAAACCGCCTCTGCCGCCCGAAGCGAGCAGGATGCCGGGAGATTCAGGCGGGGTTGGTTCGTCGAGGTCGATACTCCATGGTTGACGATCTGGTGAAGCTAAGGATTCGGAGTCTTCATAGGGCGTGACAGATGCAGCGGATGGTTGGTCCAAGGAGGAAGTGGAGAGGCTTGAAGCGGCAGCAGACTGTGCATGGTATCGTCGACGTCGACGTCGATCGAGGGCTAGGCGCATTTCAGCGGCACGAAACTCGTTACGACGATAATTGGTTTCTTCTGCACGTGGGTAGTGTCTCCAAACGCGGTCTCGGAGGGTTTGAAGTTGACGAGCGACAGTAGGTTCGAGGAGGTCTTCTCCGTCGATGTCTTCATCTTCTTGGTGTTCTTCCTGCTTCTGCACTTCGACTGAGGTTTCGTCAGAGGCGGTAGACTCGTCCTGGTATTCAATCTCGGGGGAAGGTCTGGTACGAGCAAGTCTCTTCCGTTCAGCCTCTTCAGCAGCCAACACGACATCTTCTTTTGCCACCACACCTGTCGGATCCCACTTGGCTTTAGCCGCCCGCCTGAGCAGATCCGAATAGTATTCTTCTGCCTCTTCCTCTTCCGGGATCCTCAATCTTCGTGTGGCCGTCACTACGGTTCCGACTGGTACTTCGATATATTTATCCTCTGCCTTCTTTCCATGTAAGAAGCTTCCCTGACCATGCGGACCATCCGCGCCACGAAACCGACGAGAAATACGAGCGAGCGTCGTTGGTCCATCGACGGCCCGTATGTAGATCGAACCTCCCGAGCCACCATTACCGCCAGAAGGTGGACCGAATTGAACAAACTTTTCACGATGGAACGAAACACAACCATCACCACCTTTGCCACCGGTGATGCGAATGAAAAGCTGATCGACAAAGTTGGAGTGTCGATTGCGTTGCCATTCTGCTTTTCGTTTTGCTTTTACGACTTCGGTGTTGGGTGTCCTGGTCGAGGTGGAGAAAGATCGAAAAGATGGTCCTGAGAATGGGCCGGCGGTAGAGGAGGAGGAAGAGGTGGAGCGGCTGGAGGGTCGACTTGATGATTTAGAATGCTGCTGTCGGGATCGTTCGGAAGATGATCTAGTATCAGCTTCTTTCTCGGCGGCGCCTAGGAGCCTTTTCTCAGCAATGACGTCGCTGAATCCCCCGAACTGTTGCAGTGCAGTGCGCACTGCACGGAGTCGACCATCAGTCCTCTTGTCTTGACCTTTAGCGCCCGGTCTGGAAGTGATGGAAGAGGTTCTACGTTCCATCTTGATCTCGATCGAAACTGGAGCCGTGGAGAGGTAGAAAGCGTTGTTATGCTTGATGACAGCGTCTTCCGGAGTTTGGTCTCTCGCCTTCGATTCATCGACAAAGTATTTTGTTTGTGTGGCGGCCTCCATATTGCAGAATGGTGCGACGTCATTCCAGCCTGGACGCATGGCCGCTGGGTTCTGAATCGATCGAGAAGAAAGAAACGTTTGGGATGCAGGTACGGTCTCACTAGGAGGATTGCAGCTGATGAGCGGGCCCAAGCCTACCAGCTTCTCGTGTTCCTTGTCTGGAAGATAGGAACGGGGAGCTCGAGAGGGGACAATAGGTGGGAGAACGACGGTGTGAATGCCGTCATTAGTAAGTGCTTTTCGCATACTTTCTTTGTCAGCGAAGGTAATACTGCCATAGCCTAGCAAACGTTGTGAAGTAGGCTCGCGTGGAAAATGGAAATGCTGAATGGGACCGAACTTGGATGCAAGTTGAGCGAGAAGAGAGAGTGTGTGTACGATCGAAACGAGATGCTTGCCATTTTTGGTACGGATAAAGACGGTTCTTGCAAGGTTCGAGTCGGTTGAGGTTTGCTCGCGCTGTATCGGTTTTGATGTGAGTTCAGGGAGGGTTGACTTGGCAGAAAGAGGAGGTGGAGCTAATTCATCATCGAACTTCCAGCCATCCGAGCTCTCCCGGCATGTTTGTGACGAGGAAGCAAAGTGTCGTACTCCGCGAAGTGCACCATGCTGCTGCTGCTGCTGTTTCTGCGCAAGGGAAAGCAGAGGCTGCAGCCTTAACAAAGTGCGCTTTGATGCCATATCAATGCGGGCTTCCCAGTCGTCAGGGTCGTCGAAAGTCGGTGGACAACAAAAGTGAGAAGGAAACGATTGTCAGAGTTGCTTCTTCTTCTTGTCGTCTGATCACAGTTCAAAGCTCCACATCTTCTCAAAATTCAGGGTCCTTAGAAGAGAGAGAGGTGAAGAAAATCTCAGCGACTCTTTCGAAGGGGAAATCTCCCGATCTCTACACAGATTCGATGTGAGCCCCGATTTTCGAGCCACTCTTTTCCTCCTCCTCCTCTCCCGCCATTCCACGGACTCCTGCTCCTTAACCACAACAGCTTTTGAATCTCTTGTCGTCGGCAATGCTCCCGATAAGAACTCATCGCAAGCCCTCACGTCAGAACAAACGCCGAGCATTCATGCAATAGCAATATTGAGTCTTGTGGCATACGGTAAATGTCCAGTAAGTTACACGAAGTTAGCTACTGTAAGACGGCGACCGGCAACGAGCAGCCGACATCAACTGCATTCCACTTCTATTCATAAGCTACCAGCAAATGAAAACAAGAACGAAGATGGCGCCTATGCAAGACGGAACAGATACACACCGACTTGCTCGCTCAGTCCAATCACTGTAGAACAGTATGGCGCGGTTAAGAAGTAAGAATTTAAAGTTTGGTCACTCCTAATTTTTCCCACGTTCGTCCACGCTTTTTTGGCTCTCCGATCTGACGCCACGATTCTTTCGGGTTCGCCGACTTCTCATTAGCTTGAACGTGTCGATTCTGTCTCCTACGAAGAGGTAGGGGCTTGTGATAAGAAAGAAGTATAAACTGGCGATGTAGAGCAGAAGAAGAAGAAGAAGGAGCAGATGGTCGAATGGACAAAGAGAAGCAAAAAAGTGTGTATGTGTAGAAAAGTGAGACAAAAGAAGAAATCAGGGACAGAAGAGCAGCGTGATTATTATTTTACGTATTTGCGCTTAGAGGCGCTTCCACGGACTCGGAACTGGCGATACCGAGCTGCAAGCCCTGCAGCGGATGCACCTTTTTCTTTTTCTTCTCGGCGTGGACATGCGCAGCCAAGACCATGCAAGATGTCACCGCGAGGCTCTTCGGGAATAGAAGAGGCAGCAAGATCAAAACAATAATGAGGTCGCTAAGCGGCTTCATTTCGTTGTCTCCCTCTTCTTTCTGCCAATCACATCTTCCACATTGCGCAGCTTCCCTCTTGGATAAGATTCAAGGCAAGCCCCTCAAAAGAGGATACATCTCGGGTTCGACCCAACTACACTAATCCTCCTTCTTCACCATCATCACCGCCTCTCATCGGATCAAACCCGACAACATGATAGACATTCGACTTAGTCTTTCATCTCCAGCCTTGTTAGCCGCCGTTCTAGGCCTAGCAACAGCCGTCTTTCTCTTCCGTCAAACACTCAGCAAAGCCTCCTCCTCTCTCACCATCGCCTCCTCTAACTCTTCCTTCTCCTCCTCGCCCACCCCCGCGATTCCTCTCGTTTCGTCAGACCTCCCTCTCACAGGCAACTTTCGAGATGATTTCCTGCTTCGACGTAAAAACTACGGCTCCGTCCACCGCGTAACCGAACCCAACGGCATGATCAACACCTACGTTGGTGACCCTCTTACCATCAAAGACATCATCGAACAACCCGATATCTTCGAAATGGGTCCACTCCATGCAGGTGCTGCACCCATGTGGCGTATCTCTCCCACCGCCGGACAGTGGTTTGCTGAAGTTGGAGGGCAAGCTACCGTTCGACATTCTTCACATCTCTTCAGCGGCAGTCGGCTCGCAATGCTGCAAAAGCGGTTCGTGGAGGCGACGAGGAAGCAACTCGATGCAGTGCAAGTGGGCAAGAAAGAGGATCTCTTTGCCACGGTGAGCGAAATGTTCTTTGAGGCGACGATGCAAGCGCTTTTCACAGACAAATGGCCGAAGGGAGCATACCAAGAATATGAAAGATGGGATGCAGAACTCACACCGTTCTGCATGGGAATGGCATCCGAGAGGGCAGTGGAGGCAAGAGATAGATTTTGGAAGCTGACCAAAGAACAGGTGGATGAGTATCTGAGCGAATGTTCTCTGCAGGTTCGCGAGCAACTGTTGGAATTGGAGAACAAGTATTCAATCCCTCACGATGACGCAGTAGCCGTAGTTTTACGTACAGCTTGGTTGGGATCGACACAATCACCATTATCCGGAGGCTGGTTAGTGTGCTTGCTCTCCCACCGACCCGATGCGGTCTCCAAGATTCGCACTGAACTCATCGAACTCAAGAAAAACCTAGCAATGGAAACGGAAGAGATTGCTTCCAACCCGGATCTTCTCAAAGGCGAGAATCTCCCCACGCTCGATAACTTTGTCAACGAGCTTCTCCGCGTTTTCTCCGCTGCAAGTGTTCCTCGATTCTGCCACAAAGACACCGTCGTCCGCGCACTCGGTCCCAACAACACTGTCAAACAGTACCAGATCAAACAAGGCGACATCCTTCAATTGCTCTACTGGAACGTCCACGATGCCACCTTCAACCCTCAATGGTGGCCTGGATCTCCCCAGGGAAAGACGTACGAAGAAACTATCCAACCTTTCGACGAAACTCGATTCGACGACGCGGACCGAAAACCACCCGTGTTCAAACTCAATCAGGGAAGTGAAAGTGTAAAGACATGGACTCCATTCGGATACGGTATCAGGGTTTGTCCGGGTAGGTATTGGGCTGTGGCGGAGATCAAGGCTTTTGTGTTGATGTTTTTGGAAAGATTTGATGTGGTAGAGATGGGACAAGTGCCAAGGCCGGATGCGACTAGATGGTTGGGTGTCTTACATCCCAAAGATGGCATGACTGCTACACTCAATGCTCGCTCCTAGTCTATTCACACACGCACACACACACTCAAATGTAAAGTGATAGAAAGAGCAGGACAAAATGCGAATGCAACAAGATACAAAACCTCATGCCATGATTCTCGAGCTTTACTTCTTCTCCGCATCAGTCTGTTGATCTTGAGCAGCTTTAAGACGCGATCTTTCCTTCTTTCCCAATCTCTTCTTCTGCGGTTTATCCTCTCCGTCTTTATTCTTACTTGTATTACCATAAACTTCCTTTCTGAATTGGCCCAATTTCTTACCCAGATCGATTGGTCTGTTTTTACCTCTTCGATAAGGTTGAAGGTTCTTCAAACCGACGACTGAATTCAACTGTTCATCGTCGGCGAGGAGGATGTCGACTGCAGACATACCGTAATCTGCGGGGGCGACTTGGGTGTATTTGAATCGAGTGGGTAGATCGCCGATCATGTCTTCGTAATCGAGGTTGTAGTAGGAATCGATCATTTCTTTCGCGATTGCTTTCTTGTCTTCAGCAGAAGCAGTGGGTGCTTCGGCATCCATGGTTTCTTCGTCAACTCCGTCGTCGTCCGAGTCAGAATTATCGGGGATGCCGCTGGAGGAGGATTTGGAAAGAGCTGCTTTGAGTTTCTTCTTCAACTTCTTACGCTCTTTCTTGCTTAGCTTTTTATCCGCTAGTCTGGCTCGTAGTGCAGCTTCCTTCGATCCATCAGAAGCAGATGTAGCTGGGTTGGTGTCATCAAGGAAATCAGCATCCATCTCAATCCTATCCTCATCCGCTCCAGCATGAGTCTGCTTAGCCTTCTTGTTCTTCTTCCCTCCCACCGTCGCTTCATGTTCCTGAATAATGTCGTCAATTTCAATATCATCATCCCAACTCGGTTTCTCATCATCATCCTCGCCTTGATAGTACTGATCACCGAAAGCTTTTTCCATCGCCTTATCGTGCGCATCGGGATCAAACTCTCCTTCCAAATCCAAATTCTCAAGATCTACCGCACTGGATCCTGTAACTTCTTTCAACTTCTTGAGCTTATCCACGATCTCCTGACGTTTGAGATTCTTGAGTCGCGAGAGTTCTTGCATCTTAAGACGCTTTTCTTCTTCTTTGCGAGCAGCACGTTCTTCACGCTTGCGCTTGCGGGTGTTGTCTTCGCGACGAGCAGAGTCTTTGGGTGTACGAGAGTAGGTGGGGATGGTGAGAGATTCAGGTCCTTGTTCGAAACGGAAGTTGTAGGCCGTTTCGAAGGCGTCTGCTTTTTCTTCGAAATCAGAATCGTCCGATTCCAGGGCAGCAGCTTCAGCCGCCCAGTCTCGACCGTAGGCTTTGGGGTCTTCGGCCTTTTCAGCCTCGCCATCGGCTTCGTTTGTGCTGGCAGGGGCTTCAGTGTCGGTTTTGGATTTGAGCAGAGACTTGTTAAGACGTGGCTTGACGGGTCGTTGTTCGTCAGCCGACTTGTCGATCCATCCGCGATTGAGGATGTAATTGAGCAAGAAGTCTTCGTTTGCCTTCTGATCGGTCTCGCCGTGAACTGGAACGGATTTAGAAGCGGATGCCTCTTCGTCGTCAGCTGCCTTCTGACGTCGGATGGCTTGTCGGATAGTCTCCTCGTCTGCGTCGGGACCGAGCGATGCAATCACTGCATCTCGGTATGAAGTAGATCCGTTTGCTTGGGCTTCAGAACGCTTGACGAACAGATCATCTTCCTCATCGATACCTGCGTGGAAGGCTTGCGAAACTTCTTTCCGCAATTCTTCCTGTTCTTGTGCAAATGGCATCCTTTCCTCCTCGTCATCGTATAAGATACCCTTTGCGCGATCGCTTGTAGTTGCATCAGCAAGCGCCTCAGCTGGGTTCTCTGATGTCTCGATCAACTCCTGCACTCGTTGACGCTGATAATCCTGCAAAGTGACTTTCTTCTCCTTCTTCGTCGTTCCCTTCTTCGCCGCAGCAGAAGAAGTACCAGAGGCACGAGCGGCTCGCTCAGCTGCTTCCGCCTCCTGAGCAAAGATGTCCGTCTTCGAATCATACAACGCAGCATCTTTGTTACGGATACGTTGCAATGTACGGAAGATGGCAGCATCAACATTGGCGTTGATCTGATCACCGTCTTCGTCTTCGGTCACATCACTTTCGCTATCGGTTTCGCTGTCCTCGTCATCGTCGGAGGCGAGGGCGTCCTTGCCGTACTTCGCTTCAAGTTGGTGGAGCTCGGCACGCTGTTTGTTGTGGACGTAGCGTTCGGCGAATTCTTTGTTGATGGTGAAGTGGTTAAGAGACTCTTCGGGCTTAGTACGGATGTCTGGCTTTGGGACCGAGTCCGAGTCGCCGAAGAGATCCATGGCGGTCGAGACTATGTGAGCTGAAGAGCTCGTATGAGGTGGAAGGGTAGTGGTGGCGCTGCTGTTCAACCAGATGCTATTGTGAGTTCACTGGCGTGTCTGCTTTTTACGTTAGAGAAAGGAAGGTCGAGGCTTGCAAAAAGCTTCCTGTCTCACCTGGTGGTAATGCAAAGCTATTCGATGGCGGTGGTGGTGACAGTCGTCGTCGTCGTCGCTACCAATGATGTCGCTACGGTGGTTGAGCATGAGAAGGTGTGGAACTGAGCGTGGAATCCAACACAAATTCTGAATTCAGGGTCAAAAAGAAACTTTTTCTCTCACTTTTTTGAGACTTTCTCGGAAGTCGGCACAACATTTTTTGACCTTGTTTAGACTGTTACGCCGCGCTTGTCTTTCGGGTTCGGGTTGCAACAAAGCACACTTCGAGTTGCCAACCTCTCATCTACACAAGATCACAGAACAGAGAAACAAGAAACACATGCTCTGATATACTAACAGAACTATTTTGCATTTGCGAGAACGACACCAGAGAACAAACAAGTGCAAGAAAAACGATTGTATCTGACCGAGAAAATAATTGCTGAAACGAATGAATATGATTAGACGGAACCGCGGTGAGCGCCTAACTTGTTAAGGATGTTGGAGCTCAACTTCTTTGTCAAAATATGACCGGCTGAGGGTCTCCTCTGCTTGCGTTCGGCAGCGTGAGGATCAAAGACCTCAGGATCACTGTCTTGTACGACGATGGATGCAGAGGAGGAGGGGGGAGCAGCACCGGGAGTAGCGGCAGCCAGTTGAGACAGTGGGCTCGGACGATGAACAAACTCCCTAGCGGCCGGTTTGGCCGGGCCAATGTCAGAGCGTGGGCTGGGCACTCGAGTAGGAGTTGAGTAGCCAGAGACTACAGCTCCCTCTTCCGGTGCAGCAAGAGGAGGAGAGGCTGAGGGACCAAAATCGACAGTGCTTGCCGTTGGGCTTGCAAAAGCAGAGTACGATCCTTCCGGACTGTGGCTCTGGTAAACCCTACCTGCCTGAGGTGGCGTCGTGTTGTGGAGCGAGGGAGAAGTGATCCTCTTGACCTTTTCCTCGGACAATTCGATGGATCGAAGATCACCATCGGTAGGTACGGTGAAGAATCTCCTTTGGGTGGGGATCTTCCTGTGCATACCCTCAGGTCGAAGGGCAGGTGTGGCGCCCTTTTTGAATTTGGCAGCGAGTGGAACGTCGACAGACACTACGTGCGAGGTCGAGTTTTCCCATACGCAAGCAGCCATCACAGGAACCATCTCTTTCGCCTTGGCCTTTCCGCTCTTCGTGTTGACCACCTGGCTTCGTGCCTCGGTGAGCTTGAGGATCGAGTCCCACAGAGCGAGCGTAGCTGCTGTGCGAACCTCATCGTAGTTGGGCTCATAGTGAGTGCCAGCATTGTATTGAGGCAAGAGCGTCGCAAGTGGCACAGCGGGCATCTCGACTCGCTTCACAGTGACATCGACAAAGAATCCGTACTCGCCGGTGCCAGTGCCCTCGCAGGAGCGGCAGTCGGACTTGAGGCTGCCGTGGCAAGTGTTGCACTTAAGCACGCCAGCACCCTGACAGCGTCGGCACCAAGCTTGAGCACGAGTCTTCTCGCGACCCGTACCGGAGCACCAGAAGCATTCGTCAGCCTGCTCCGCCCTGCATGTGACACAGGAGCCAAGGCCGCTTCCGTCGCACTTGACACAGCGAGCATTGATACGGAGAGAAGCGAGCTCGATGGTCCTTTTCGACTTGCCCTTGATCTGAGCGATGTCAAGCTGTTCGTGACGGATCTCCATCGACCAAGGGCTAGGCATGGGAGGGAGACGCGCCACTTCAGTTGAGGTTCGAGGCGATGGCTCTCGCGACTGCTGCTGATGGTGTGAAATGACCGACTCGGAAGCACTATTGGTATTGTGATTGGAAGGATTGAAGGGCCCGATACGCTTCCACGAAGCCGATCGGGATTCCATGACCACCATGGCCTTGATCAGCGAGAGATGCTGCTTGGCGCAAAACTTGACGCGAAGCGCCTCTCTACGCGCTTGCCGTTCTTCGTCGCTCGTCTCTTGCTTCTTGGTCGGCGGCAGAGGTTGCCCATCTTCGCCAAACTCGCGAAGAGGAGCATCGCAAATCGAAGGGTAATGCGACACAATGGTGCGAACACAGCCTTGGGTTGTGAGGCGTTGTTCCGGCCTGTAATTTATGCGATGTCAAAAGAGTGATTTCAAAGATCGGAGTTGAAAGTCAGTTGTCGCGTCGAAAACTTTAAAAAAATCAAGAAGAGAAGGGAAGAGATCCAGGTTTTGAATCTCAAGCAAATCTCTTGAGATTTCCGTACCATGACACGTGCTTTGCATGAATGCCGCACCACGGTGAGCCGGCTCTTCCTTTCCGCTCGACATCTCCAACGGAGCCGGCGGTGGCTATCAGGAGAGCTGGATCGGATCAAGTGAGGTGGGGAAAAACTTACAAAGTGGTTGCGCTGAATGCGATGTCTTGGGGACCGAGTCGAGTGAAGGGTTTGTTGCTATCGATGACGCAGGGAGCAGCCGAGCCGCGTCGGCTGTGACTGTGACCGGATTGCGATGAAGCAGCGGACCCATTGTGCCAATTGGACAACTTTGCCTTGCCAGCTGCCCGTCGCTGGGCATTAAGGTCGTCGCTGAGCAGCTCGAGCTCGTTGCTGTCGCCAATCTGATAGCGAGAGAAAGCTTCCTGTAGCTCAGGACGTTGCAGCGGTCGATGCGACTGGTTGAAATCGGATCGAGTTGGCTGAAATGGCGAGCCCAGCTCTGAGGTATGTGCTGTTACAAGTTTAGCCTGGCTGGAGGAGGTGAAGCTTCGGGTATGAGGTTGAGAAGAAGCGCTTGCTTGCGATTGTGGGCCCGCCACCGGCTCGAAGCGTTCGTAACTAGACTCAGGGGGTGTCCTAGCCTCGTCATCGTTAGCCTCACTTGAACTCCTGCCTGAGGTCAGGCTCTCAGCAAGAGGGGAGCTCCTCAACGATGCTGTCTTGGGGGTCACATTCTCCTGCTGCTCCTGATGGTGACGGAGGCTTTGATCCCTTTGCTCGTTGCTTCCGTTCTGTGCCAAAGAGAGCTTCGAGATGAGTTGAGCGTATGAATTGTTGAAATCTTCCGAGTCTTCCACCGCCTTGGCGCCGTAGTGGACATTGGGATCCGCGTATCCATCCGCACTGTATGCGTAGTGGTCTGCGCTGCTGCGTGTGAGGGCGTCGAGATTCATCCTGATCGACTTGCTGAAGTTGAGTGCACTCTGGTCTTTGAGATCCTCGTCGTCGTTTTCTGAGCCGTGAAGGTTGACACGAAGCGATGGAAAGCCGAATTCGTTGTCGTCCTCGCCTTCTTCGAGTTCGTACTGGTGATTGCTCGATTTTCGCGCTTCGAAGCCGTCAAAGAATGAGCTGTAACCTTCGAGCTCGAAAGCAGATTCGCTCAACGAAGAGATTGATTCGCTGCGGTGATTCGAGCTAGTGGCTTGTGATGTACTGGGCTGCTGTGGTTGGCTGTGCTGGTGACCAATTTGATGTACTGGTGTCAAATCAATGTTGGATATTCTAGCATGCGAAGTCGACGGATTGATTGTGTTGTAGTTGTAATTGTTGGTGGTGTTAGTGTGGGTTACGCTGGCGGCGGAAGGTGAAAGCGTGAATTCGGATGCGGATGGAGTTGTGGAAGAAAGATAAGAAGAAGTGCGAATGTATTCGTGTCCGCTGGAAAAGGCGGCGGGTTGAGACGCATGAATGGACGATTCTCGCGTGCGCAAGCCTCGCTCCGGAGATCCGTTTGTGTGTGCCGCGAGCATGATTGGGAGCCTCGACAATGTACCACGATGTCAGGATAAGGACCGGGCAACCAGACAAGGGACTCGTTGAACTAACGGAGAGGTGGAAGAAACTTTGCCGCCGTGGTGAGGCGAATGTCGATCCTCAGAGCAGATGGGGCAGAGCAGGGCAAAGGCAACTGCAGATCAGTTCCATGCAGCGAGGGACGGGGACCTGAACAACACGAAGCAGCAGTGTGTGAGCGTTGAGCAACGATGATACGTATTGGAGTTAGCCTAGGGCTAAACGGTGATGCTTTGCAGATACCGGAGGCAGAAACGAGGGTGGTGGTGGGGATGATGGCTATGTTTGCATGAAAAACGATGAGATCACAATGGAAGTCGCAGTAGATGCTTGAGTATCACACTATTGTGTGACAAAGCAGTGTTTGCCGGGCGAACAGCAAAGGAATGTCACTGGACCTCGTTGCTTTCAACTAGTGTGACTTTTTGGAGTGTGGAACGATCGTGCACCGGTGAGGCTGTCTCTATGCTGTCTTAGGTCCGAAACGGAGCTAGTGACAATGGAAGGCTGCCATCCGATGATCGCGACGCTTGCGACAATGCAGACTTAGAATCACGAATGCGATGGAGAAGCTGGCGGCAATAGTAGAGTTGTGTTGAGAAGAGTAACACAAAATTGAAGACAGGGAACGGTGAAGGTCTCATGCGTAACTTGAGGAAAAGATGTATAAGGGGTTTATTGATGCCGCTCCGCTTCTGAAAATAGTAGACAAGGTTTTGAGGGTGCGGTTCGAATGTGCAACACACACTCAAGAGGAAGAGGACCAGAGATCTGCACAAACCACACAACCGACGATGGGAAGGAAGGCGAATGGCAAGTAACGGTCCGAGCGAGGAAGCGCTTCACCAGAACAGCTCAGCAGGACAAACTCAACAATGCAGTGCAATGAGGTGCCGAGCCCGACCAACTTACTATACACCGTACATGTACTGTACAGCACAGGACAGCGTAGAGCAGCACTGGACCGCACAACGTTAGCACAGCACAGCATGGAATCCTCGTGGTCTGCAATGTTGCATTTGCAAAGCGCACTCCTCATCGGCAGGATAAAGCGGCAACTGGGACATCGAACAACGCTAAAATAAGAGGTCGTCTGGAGATTCAGCTATACCTGCAGAAACGCATCTGACACCGTCACGGAGGGTTACGCCGCTCTATTCTTAACGCCCTACACAAACTGACGCCAAACACCGGCCGCTGCACGTAGGGTTGCACAGGGTGACTGAGCGGCGTAATGGATAGCTTAAAATAAAATTTAGACAGCAGCCAAGCACGCACACGAATCTTCCGCTTTCTGGTTGTCTTGATGAGGTGCTGCACGTTTGCTGCACTGCGACGCACCGCCTCGAAACAAAAAAGAATTGTTTTAGACAATTTTATTTGTGTAAATTGTTTGTTGTTTCTTGAATTTGAAACAGAGGCCAAACGGAGATCAACGTGGATTCTTAAGGGTTTGCGCTCCCTTTCAGCCTTTGCTGTGAGGCTCATGTAGGAGCTAAGGACGCAGCAGCCGGCACGGCACGTACACTTAGCACAAGTAACATCACGACGGGTCAGCCAAGCGACTTGGCCAAGTTCACCTTACCTGACCTGAAATGAGGTTAGGAGCGGCTCTCGCAACGACGGCCGCGGCAGCGAGGCTTTTCAAAGTACAGACTGAGCTCGGAACGGCATACACGAGACCTATGTCCTCTTTGCGAGGCAGCGATGCGAATTGCAGAGGCCATTCTCGCCGTCGCTAGTTGAGTTGTAAATGAGAGAAAAGGAGAGAGGATCAGTTTCGATCGAGGGCCTGGCGTCTGAAGAAAAGCACCTCAACAACTGCGAGAAAGGTGTCTACACCCTTTTTGCTCCAATGACGACGATTTCGCATGAAAAGTAGTCGCTGCTCTGCGCTTGAAATGCAGCAAGAGGGCGCCGACACAACGTGGTAAGAAAGCTGGGGCGAAGTCGAAAAAAGTGGATTGCGTACACCTAAAATCTGCTGCTGTTGATACTAGCGAGCTGTAGGTCTCATCACATGAGGATCGACTGACGAACTCGCTACAATTCATTTAGCGAAAGTGAGGTAAGGCGAGAATCGTCACGATCAAAACATACATTAGTTTTGATGGTTTGCAGCAAAACCCCTTACTATCGCCCCTGTTTGATTCCCAAAGCGCGGCGCAGGCCATCGTATCGTTCGGACCGGAAGGACCGTAGCAGGTCTTAGGTGACCGGCAACTGCTGCAACTGAACTAGTATGTGGGTCAAGGACGGAGGAGCGGCACCGATTCTTCTCCTTCCATACATCTCTGAGCATGCAAGAGGGGCGGTCTAGTTTCACAGTCGACTGTTTCCTTCCAAAGGATCAACAACTAGAGCAGTATCCTCGTCGGAGTCACGCGAATGCCCTCTGGCGTTTTAGCGCAGGAAATGAGGCGTTAAACTCTCGCTTGCAACCTTTATCTTGCTAGCGTACCGGCAAAAGTTGCTCACCAGCGTGATCGTGCTAAGTTGGCCAGCAATGTTTCAATTGTGACGGCCATGCGAGGGCTTCAGAGCCGACCTTTCGGTTATCACCAAACCCAACAGCTCGGATTTTCAGACCCAGATCAAGCGCAGAAAAATAAGAAATAAAAAAAAAGAGGAAAGACAAAACATGTTTGTGCGTCATGTTTACCCCGTTTCAATCTTGCAGCGGATCGAGATACTGGAGCAAGTTTGTGGTTTCGCACGTCCTTCACGCAAACAAACGAGAGACAATGAAGTCGATCTTCGCACACGTATCGAGCCATCTTTGGGGTGGACCCTCCCTCCTTCAAGAAGCGTGTACTGTATGGCTGCCACGCTAGCACAAGAGGTTTCAGAAAAGTCTTACAGAGAAGCCTAGCGCGCGCCTTGTGGTCATTGTATGCATGTATGTGCGAGATCTGATGTGCTGCTAAAAGGCGAATCTTGAGTGGCTTTGACTTCCATGTTGTCACAGCGTCCTACGCTTAACGCTGGTCCCAATTGGCTTCGGGAATGAGCCGAAGATGAAAATGTTGACTGGCTGACTGGTCAGAATAAACGATAAAGCAACAACAAATTGGTGAACAGTTCACTATACTCTAAATAAAGCTTGTTGCATCCTATCCGACTTCATGTCACTATGTCACGGTTGAGCGGAAGGGTGTTTGCGTGTTCTCAAGGTGGGAAGGAGGAGGTTTGTATGCGCATGCGCTCCAATGGCTGTGAGAATAGGACACGGAAATCCGTCGTGACTGCGAGGAGATGCCAAGTTTAGAAGCTGCATTGCAGTCATGACGAAAGCACCCTGTTGCAAATCGCCTTACATTTGATCGGGAGATCAAAGTTTGAGCGCATCGAGATCAAAGGTCTCAGAAACTGCCAAAACTTTTTGGACCAGAAAAAACCAAAACTTTTGAAACATTTAGAGCTCGCAAATTCGAAGTCCGACCGACCTTGCGCCGACACTGAACGGAGAATGTTCTCACTAAGCGCATTCGACCAACGAGCAAACGTATCTGTGTTTATTCTAGGTCGCAAAGCATTCAGCATGATAAGAGGTGGTGTGTAGCAGCAAACACTGCGCTCTAGCCTGTCGCATAGAAAGCGAAAGGATTGGAGAAAAACAGGAGGAAATTCGCTGTCAAAGAGGGCTGAGTGACATGATGAAGCGCGGCGGGCATTTCATTTGTTAGGCGTCAAGTGGGCGCCTAGTCTGTTTCTCACTGTGGGCGTGCAGCAGAGCAAACATTCCAGAAGCCCTTTAGCTCCTGCAAGCTCGCAGTTCATCTCTCGCTCGCTGCTTCTCTTTCCATCGAATGCCCCGCAACTGAGGAGCTCGTTGACCCGCTTTTTAATACGTCTAGCACCCTATGTGGCTCTTTGAGTGCAATGAAGCCCACTGCAGGCTACTGCAACAGCTAGTATGTCTTCTACTGCAGTGGAAGTCTCTTCTTCATTCCAAAACAGCATTTACCGAGCTTCTTTTTCTCCAAGCAAGTGTGCCGTACAGGATGCTGAGTTGTCAGGGTCGCAAAGCTTTATTTTGGAGCTCCGACGACATCCGCTGGAAGTAAGCGCGCACTGCTGCTGATTTCTCAGAAAAAGGACCTGCGTGTGACGTAGTCGCGTAGCCTTAAACTCTTTCCAAACTTTCTTATAGCTGCCGCTGAAAGAAAAAAGTTTGAAAGTTTGTTGGTTTGTTTGTTATTTTTGCTGGACTAGGGTGTGTGTCGCATGAAAAGCAGCGTGATGGCATGATGTACATTTTAGTGGCTTTGAAGAAGCGCGTGGTCATCGACATGCGGGCTAATCGTGGTCGTGCGCATTGCCCTGGACGGGGCGTAGGTCTCGCTTACAGACACTGCAAACAGAAGTTAACTGTTTTGTAGCAGATCTCTCAGCAGCGTCGGTTCAACCTATGCGAGACTGTCGGTGTAACCGGATCCGAAAGTCAGAGCGGCTCTTCACTCGCAGCCCGGTGCTAGCAACATGACTTAGGTGTAAAAGAGAAGAATGCATGGATGTACGCCCAGCTGCTTGTGATGTGTGCAACGTTCCAACTCTTTTGCAAGCTTCGGGTGTAGCGGCAGCTCTTCTCAATCGATCTCGGCAGGCACAAGCGTTGCAAGACTTGAGGTCTTCACTTCCTGACGTGCCGGTATTCTACCACAGCTCGGCCACTTCACAGCTGATTTAGGCTTGCGTTCGCACCAATACGATCTCGGGTGAGGCTTGTAGACGAGACACGGGACGTAGATGAATCTCGAACGCGGATCCGAAGACTCCGACGGATATGGCAGCCTTTTCATTCCGTTTGATGTCGACTGGACGTCGTCGTCTTCAGAGTTCGATGTCGTCACAGTTTGATCACGGCCTACTCCAGGGCTGATGGGAATGATGATGTGATCAATCGTGTTGAACTTGTACAACCCGCTCCCAGTCAAAGCTAGTAAAGATGAATGTCGATGAGATGGATCTTTACATACCCGAGGCTCGCTACGTTGGGCAAGCAAAGAGATTTCATATCTGCAAACTTGACAGCGTACGTTGTCAACCTGTTTGTTCATTTACCCCCCTCGGCTTCAAGTCGGCTGCCAAGCCGATCTGCATTCAACAGCATCTCTCGCGTGAGTACATTACAGCTCTCGTAAGATTTGCGATGTGTCGGCTGTCAACATCGTCAACGGTATCAGCAGCTGAGTCTGGATTATCGAAGGCCCTCGGGTGCTGGGTCCAAGGCATCAACAAACGAGCTGCTCGGTACTACAAGACGAGGTGTTCAGCCACTTTTCGCCAAAGCTTTCAAACGCATGTTTTTTCTGTCCGTCGTCCAGATACACCGTGTGACATACTGGTGGCTTTGATGGAAAACTTCGGTTTGATCGGCAGTCGGAAGTCTTCATCTCTTTGTAAAAGGCGGAGCGAGGTGTCGGTAATGATGTCTCCGAGACACTGATACTCTTTGACCTTATGGTCCACTCATTCCAAGCCTGTGGGCCCGGTCTCTCTATGAAAGCATCATCGATGTGGCTTGTACGGTAATGTGGATTGAAGCCGTATGTTTCAGCAACCGAGTTGGGGCTGACGAGGTAAGTCGACGTGCCTTGTCCTGGTAATCGTCGTTGTTTGTCGGTTCACACATTTAAGATTATATCTCTCCTTGCTTTATCGCTCGATGCTCGTTGAAGCTCAACCTGGAAGAAAGGTATCAGTTGAAGCAAAGGGTGCCGAAGGGCTGCTGGGTAGCTTGCAAAGACCGTCGGACCTTAACTTTCCTCGACCTGATCTGCTCATAGATCTGAAGCATGATATTCTGTTACCGTGTGCTTGAACAGATGAGGCCAAGCAAGCACCAGGTGGTGCCATGCAGATTGCTTCTGCAGCCTCTTTCCTCAGCCCTGTACTGCATGAACCTTGACCCATTTTGAGCGAAAGCTAAAGACGCCCTATGCAGCATGCAGAGGCGTACTTGCTGCAGCATGTTCGGTAAACCATAAGCCGGCCGACGCTCTTGCTTTCAATGTCATCTGGTGTTTTCAGCAAAGAATCCGACCCATTGAGAATGATTATCTACTACTACAATCGAACTCATTTGTTCCAGGCAGTGACCGATATTGCGAGCACCCGTACTAGTGGCTCCACGCAGAGGAGAAGAGTCTTCTTTGCAGACCGCTCGAGTGTCGCAACCTGGCAGAAGGCTCGAACAAGCTCAAACCTCTCTTGAATCTTGCCAGTGGTCGTATAGGCGACATTCGGTACCGACAATGCAAGACTGTTGTCGGTGTCAGCAAACGGTACAAAGCAATGACGATTTCCGGCCAGGATCGCATTGAAGCGATCATCACTGGCGACCAGCGGATGGTGTTCAAAGCGGTACTGAGTTCCGGCGACAAAGGCTCGCTAAAGCTGTTCAGCTTCACGCGATATTGAGCGATTCTGACAGAAGCGACGGAGGACGGAATCGGGGATTGCCAAAACTAATAACCCAGACCCGATCAAATCTAGACGAGAACCGGTAAGGAGACGGATTTGCTCGGTTGGTGACCCAAGCGAGAGAGCTAGCAAATAAGGGAGGAGGATAATCGCTGCAGTGCCGATCCGTCAAATATCTAAACTTGTCTTTTTTCATGACGAGGCTGCGTGAGTGAGAGGGACAGTGCGATTGCAGTGGAAAATGCAGATCAGCATCACACGACAGGAGCAAACAAATTGCTCCGCAGCACACTGCAGTGCAGTGAACGGAAGTGAATACCATCACTGTTTGAAGGGTTGACCGTGCCGGCGCTCCTAATTTCAGCTTCTCTCGCTCTCTGCCATGACAGAAATAGAAGAATAAACATTCCAGACCTCAAAAAAAAAGAAAAAGAAAAAAAAAGGCAGGAAAACGAAATTCATCTCTCTTCTTGATCCGCAGTGAGCGAACGACTTCCGGAAAAGTCACACTACACTGCCTTCTTCCCTTGTGAAATGCAAACGATTCAGACATCGTACCTTTGCAAATCAAGCGAGCTCGAGGGGCATAGCCAAGGACAGGCGGATACCGCTGTCCGCTTGACCTCGCCAAACGCAAACAAGCCACACTGCCAGAAACCCATAACCCTGCTCTCGGAAAACCCTGGTCGGCATCGCAGCATGCCAAAAAAATGTCACCTCGATCTGTGCCGCGCCTGTGCCCCCTTCTAGTGTATTGACCTTGTGCTTGGATGTCGATCCAAACCCTCAAAGTAGCTACAGTGCTCACTCACTACAGTACTGCAGTGCACCGCAATCACACCTGCATATACAGATTGAATCACAGTACTGTCGGTACCTTTTCGCTACCTTTTCCCAGCGATCTGGGCAATGGTTCATTGACAGCCGCCTTGGTCGCCTGAGCAGCGCTTCATCTCACCCCCGAGACTCAGCCTCCGTTGGGATTGCCGGCTATTGAGTGAAAAATGATAAGCGCCCTTGTGTGATAGGCTCCACTGAGATTGAGAAAGAGATCAGTGACGGTAGGGTTTGGTTTCGGGTCTCACTTGACGGTTTCCGGCTGTGGTGAATGCGTCAATCTGTTCCTGGTATGCAATTTTTAGGGCGCATCTCTGCGATTCCTCCTCGTCCTTCATGTCAAGGTCTCTTGCGCCTCCTCTTGATCACCTAGACTTCTCCTTCTCCGCCCTCTGTCCTCTCTCTCGATCCATATATCCAACCCTCTCCCTTCTTCTTTCCCAACCACATCACCTTCCACAACATCAGAAGAAGTCCGTACCCATCGTTCCATCTTATCAGGACTCTCTTTGCTTCTTCTTCTCGTCAACATCACCAACAACCGATATCTCTTTGGTTTAGCTCCACTGGCTTGGGCCGACGTCTCTTCTCTTGCTCGATCAGCACCTTCGACAGGTCAGCACGCTCTTCCATCAACCTCACGAATCCTCCTTTCGGACCTGCTCAGCATCTCATCTATCCAGCGGATCTCAAGGCTGTTGCTTGCTTGATCTAGAGTACTGGACGTAGGAACGCCCTTTGTACACCAAAACCGTAACAACACCATTCATTCCCTCTAATCAAGACGAAAATGGCTCCTCAGATTCTCACTTCAATCTACCCGCCTCTTCCCAAGGCAAGCTACTCGAACATCTTTGACTATGTCAGCTGCGAGTCCGAGTCTTCGCTTGCTGACAAGATCCAGTTCGTTCGTCAGGATGGCAAAGAATTCACGTAAGTACTGCATGATCCAGCTTTTTCCATCTTCTTTGTTTCGTCGTCTCTCGGTCTTCGTCGTTGTCTCTGGTTCTTGTCTGTTTCTCTACATTGCCAATGCTCCCCTAAGGCTTAAAGCCTCAGGATTTGCTCTTTCAAAGGTGAATGCTAGGGTCGGACAATCTCGTTCGCAATCCGATTAGAGATGGTTCGACCCTGGTGATGACGACCGGGCGAATGGCAATCTCCGCTTAACGGTCGTTGCATTTCCCGGCAACATCGGACTCTGAATAAGAGTCGCTCGATGACGGCCTTTTCTGCTCTTGTTCCAAAGCGACGATTTTTCCAAAGCGGGATTTTCGTTGATTGGCAGCCTCGTGTGATTGGCAGCTGAACAGAGTGCGGGTGTTGAAACTTGCACTCTGTTCGCCGTGAATCCTCTTGCGAAGAGAGGAATTGGCTCTCAGCTTGCTTGTTACAAACGGCGCAGCCTACGGCTCATTTCCAGCCTCCGATCTCCAATCTGAACAAAGCGTAATTCGCTTTACCCTCTTGCCTCAGCTGCCGTAAACCTACACATGACGGATGGCCAGTTGGATGGTGCGCAGATCACTTCTAGCAGCCATTCCGACTTCCTGTCGTGCCCGTAGCGTTGCGGTTCTGTGTGGCAAGGGTCAAGAAGCGATAAGCTCTGTCTTCGGATGGAAACGTTGTTGGCTGCAGACTGCACGCCGTAGAAGCCGAAGAAACAAACGGGCGCTGCCATGGAAGCAACAGCACCCTGTTGGATGCGGCTCTACCCTTTGGGCGCTATAGCACCTAAGAGTCGCCTGGCTAGCTAGCTAGCTCTCTGTTTGCTCGGTGCAACTCTTGCTCGCTTTTGATACCACAAGATCTTCAGCTTTGTGCATCTATCCATCATCGCGGCGGCGGCTGCACTGCTGCATGTCGTGGGAAGAGACAGCTCATATTTGGGCAGCAAAAAAGCAGCAACCAGGTCGCGCGAGATTCTGACAATTCCAAAATTGGACGAAATTTCGTAGCATTTTTGGATCTGTCTCTCTTGTCCCCTCTTTCCCGCTGCTCTGCGTTCCAAGCCACAGATCAGAGATGTGCCATCGATGCCTACGGCTCAGTTCATCCTCGCTTCTCCTGTGCATATCCTTGATTCATGCGCCCTATGCTCCATCCATAGCAGACATGACTATCATCAGCATGGTCGATGTTGTTGACATCGTTGGGTCAATGAGTCAACAGTGCACATGGATGGGCGAATGGGAAGGATCGCTGGAATAGAGCCGAGATTATGGATGTCAGCGTTGTCTCCTCTGGTCAAGTCTGGAAGATGGCTGGTTCCTCAGCAGTCTCTGTTCTGTGGATGGAACGCTTCCGATCGATGAAACCAAACGTCGATCTTTCTGGCAAAGATCGCCTCTTTTGTTTCGCCTGGCTTGGCAAGGCCACAGAACGGCAACAGAGCGAGCGCGTTTTCTCTGCTGTACGAAAATTGGGATTTTTCACGAAATCCGAAAAATCCAGGCACTTGCCCTCAGTCTCTTTCCAGCCTCACACGTCAAAGCATGAATTTCGCCATCAATTTTCATGGCGGACTTGCGACGACGACAACGACGACGACGCTACTGTTACTGCCCTTCGATTTGCAAGCGAGGATCGCATCCTAGATCGGCAGCTGTTCAGAGTCAGCAACCAGTCTATCTCCCATGACTTTTCGTCCACGCTTCGCGGTCCCTAGGGTTTGCAACTCCACAGTTTAGCGAAGAGGAGCCAAGGGGATTTTTATAGTACAAGGGAGAAAAGAGATCGTCGTTGTTTCGAAGCACCTCGAGCCGCTCTCTTCCAACTTGTATTCAACCTCCGCTCACGGCTCCAGATTCAACATGACGTCGCGGCAGCCGCCCAAGAGTAGCTATAGTGCTCGTAGCATGGCTATCCACAAGGCGGTTTCGCACCTCGTCTTCATTGTTCCGAGCGTAGTATGGGGTCACAAGCGAGATAGCATGCAAGCCGTCGCGGATTTTTTCTTTTCCCACACTTGCAAAGTGGATTGCAAAGTCGTTGATGGCTGACGGTGATGCCAAGAAGATTCAACCTGACAACTAAGAGACCCCAAATACGTGATGACCAGAGACGACAACGACCATTGGCTGCCATTCATATTATTGAATTTGGGGACCCTGGTGTCCACCATCGCGCTATGCAATGAGCTGCATGCTGACACCTTTCGATTTCTGCTTTTCACAATGATTTCTTTATTCCCTGCTTGGCTGGACCCTCCTTTTTGTCAAATATTGATCTCGACCCGATGAATCTGATCGCGCCGATTTCACATTGGTAACAACGACGGTATCAACGCTACTGACGACATCCTCGACATCGACATCTCCCGGATACGATTGATGCCTGGTCTGGTTTGATACTGCAGTCATGGACAGGTTGTCCGCGAAGCCCGCCGTCTGGCTTGGACTCTCCGCCACAAGCTTGGCCTCCAGCCTCGTCAGCGTGTCGGTGTTATCTCGCCCAACCACACCATGTATCCCATCTTTGTCTTTGCTGCCGAGGTGGCTGGTCTTGTCACCGCTCCCGTCAACCCAGCTTTGACTGTCGGTGAGCTTGCCAAGTCCCTTCAGCAGGCTTCCGTCGACATTGTCCTTGCACATCCCTCTTGTCAGGAGAATGCCCGAGCGGCCTGGGAGCAGGCCAAGGCTGGTATGGGACGTCCCACTTCTTCGGCTCACTGCGCTAGCGAGGGTCTCTTCATGTTCGACGATGCCGACACCCTCGTTACTGGTACTCAGGGCGAGCCTGATCTTCGAGCCGAGATCACCGACAACGAGCTCGAGTCTTACCGTGTCGAGAACCCTGCCACCGAGACTGCCTTCATCATGTTCTCGTCCGGCACCTCGGGATCGGCAAAGGGAGTCGAAATCACTCACTCCAACGTCATCCACTCCGTTATGGCTCTCGTTGCCACTCACGATGACTACTTCGGACAGAAGGATGTCCAGGTCGGTTTCTTGCCCTTCTACCACATCTTCGGTTTGATCAAGTTGATGCACCACCCCTTCTACCTTGGTATGAAGATCGTCATCCTTCCCAAGTTCAGCCTCGATTTGTTCTGCGAGAAGATCCAAGAGCACAAGGCGACTGCCTCGTTGGTTGTGCCTCCCGTCCTGTTGCAGCTGGCAAAGAGCCCTGTGCCAGAGAACTACGACATGTCCAGTCTCAAGTGCGTTCAGTGCGGTGCTGCTCCTCTCTCAGCTGAACTCTTCGAGTTGTTGGAGAAGCGATACCCTGGTATGGCCGTTCTTAACGGTTACGGTCTAACCGAGTCTTTGCCTTCTGTCATTTGCTCTGGTCCCAAGGAGCTGCCCAACTCAAAGGGTGCTGCTGGCCGTATTGCTCCCGGTGTCGAGGTGCGACTTGTCTCGGAGGATGGTCACGATGTCGGTCAGGAGCAGGGTCGTGAAGGTGTACCGGGTGAGGTTTGGCTGCGTGGGCCTACCATCATGAAGGGATACCTAGACAACGAGGAGGCAACCCGCGATGCCTTCACCGAGGATGGCTGGTTCAAAACCGGTGATGTCGCTGTCATGCGCAACACCGAGATCTTTATCGTTGACCGTATCAAGGACTTGATCAAGTTCAAGGGTTTCCAAGTCTCTCCTGCTGAGCTCGAGGCAGTTATCACTTCGCACCCCGAGGTTGCGGATGTAGCTGTGTTCGGCGTTTGGTGTCCAGCACAGATGACCGAGGTTCCTCGTGCTTGTGTTGTTCCCAGGGATCTTGGTTTGTTGAACCGACCCGAGGAGTGCATGGAGTTGGAGAAGCGAGTTAGGGCGCACATGGAAAAGTTGGTTGCAGCACACAAGAAAATTCGTGGAGGTATGGTTTGGGTCGCCAGCATTCCTAAGAGTCCCAGTGGCAAGATTCTCAGGAGGTTGTTGCGAGACGAGGCTGCAAGGGAAGCTGTCAAGCAAGATGAGAAGAACCAGCTTCGTTCCACTCTTGTTACCAGCTTGTCCGCTATCAATGCACAGAACAGCAACAAGGAGGAGGAAGACCCAAGGGACAACATCTTTTCTCCGATTTCGCCTGTTGCTGCTGCCTAAGCTGCATTCGGGTGGCGTTGTTGGTTTGTCGGTCGTTTAGTGTTGGCTCTTCGCATTTTCTCTCTTGCATCTTTTGCTTCTTGGACATTTCCTTTGATACGTTGATACGTTGCATTCTCCCTTGATCTTCGCTGTACCTTTACTATCTCTCCCTGGCTTGTTTCGTAATCGAGTGCTAATCTGAATCCTTATCTTGTGTGTGAAATCAAGCGAGCGCGGAGTTAGAGTTGAAACCGGCGAGACTCAGTTCAGCGTACATCTGGTCTAGGTCTCACAGAAGTGTTCAGAACACAGTCAGTCAGCTTACACATCACCAAAGCTTGATATATCAAAGCTAATGTCTATTTGCAGAAAGAAAATGCTACCAAGAATTCTTAGATGCGAATCCACTTGAACAACCAATTGGCGATCCATAGACCTGCATCATCCACCACTCTACTATATACCTCTACCAAGACGATTGAAGCTGGGATCAGAGTGACGAAAAGGACGCCCAAAATCCCGCCTTCACTAGTCCAGCCCAAACTTTCTATGAGATGGTGTCTGAGTAGGCTGCCTAAAGAAAGCATTAGGGTTCCTGAAATCAGTGCAATGCTGAAAGCCCATCTTCCTGTGTAGGCTAGAGGTTTACTTCCCAGCACTCGCTGAGCTAGAGGGGTGATTTCAATGAGGTACAGAATTCCTGTAGCAAGGAACCAATTGTCGTATCTAGGGTAGGCAATTTGGGCAGGGTTGAGGGAGTAGTTGAGTTTTCCGGTGTGTCCGTCAACGTGAGCGATATATTCTCGATTGGCTGCTTGTGGGAATGCAGCAATCCAGAGATATTTGAACAGAGTTCCAATCGCAACAAAGAGCACTCCAGGTAGCCAAGTAGGGATGTGTTTGCTACCTTGACGGTTGATAGGGATACCTTTGGAAGGTAGAAGTTGGAGATAGATAGTTGACCATTCGGCGAAAAGTAAGCCAGTGAGGGTGTACCAGCTCCAACGTCCAACCCAAGCCGTGGTGATGATGAGCAAGATCATTCCCAGATTCTTATACCTCAGTACTGTGTACGGCAGTGTGAAGGCGAGAATGATGAGGACGTATGTCTGTTGGAACAACACGGGGATGATCCAGAGCGTTCCAGCAGCGGGGATGAATTGGGTTGCTCGAGCGGTTTTGTAGTAGACCGGGGTGGAGAAGAAGAAGAAGATACTGTTGAAGAATTCTAGTGCCGATCCCCACTGGGCTGGTGGTTGTGCGAGTTGGTTTTGAAGTGCGGAGGAGGTTTCTGAGGCGTAGCGGAACCCGTTCACTCCGATGACGAGAGTGACCATTGAGAGAGTGACGATGACGGGGATGAGGAACCGGAAGGGACGCTTGAAAGCGGGACCGGCGAGACCAGTCGCAACTCTGCGTTCAATGAAGGTCTGAAGACTGGCACGACCGGAAAGGATGACAAAGAAGGCGGCTTGCAGTTCTCCGTCAAAGAGAAGGGGGGAGAGGACTTTGCGGAGGATAGTTTGCCATCGAGGTGCAGTACTGAGGAAAGCAGCGGGGTAGACACCGTCGATGTCACGATCAGCAACGACGGCAGGGGCAAAGATACGGAAGAAAGTCCATACCAACACCTGCAATCCTAGTATTCCGCGCAAACCTTCCAGGTATGCCAATCGTGAAGAGCGACCGGGACGACCCAGATCGCTGTCCTTGTTCAAACAGAAGGGCTGCGTGGTGATGCCAAACCTCTCATCGGGTACAGAAGGGTTGGTGGTGGAAGGTAGAACAAGATATCCTCTCTCGTCGTATACTGCGTCAGCGGAGGAATCGAACTTGGATTTAAGAGAAGCGTTCTGTTTGGGTGCGTGACGAGAACCTCCTCTACGAACAGAGAGATCGCGACGGACGGTAGTATCGGCATTGTTCGCAGCGAGTGCAGGTTGTTGAGCCCAAGCCGAATGAGGAGTTACAGAGATCTTCTCATCTGCTGGAGTGACTGCTTGCTGGCTGCGAGCAAGAGCCGGCGAAGGCTCTGTTGTGGGACCAGCGTTGCGAATGCTACGTCGCAAAGACTTGCCAGTGGCCGGAAGCTCGGCTGTGAGGGAGTAGTGGGATGCCATCGTTGCAACACCTCTATATGGACCTTATCTGAAAGCTGGCGTTGATGGTGATGGTGGTAATGATCAGGAAGATGAGATGAACGGTGATGGTTTGCTGTTCGGTCAACAAGCGAGTCGAGTGGAGGATCATTTGGTGCAACACAAAATCTCAACAACACACAAAAGTCTCAGGCAGCAGAAACGGGGAGGACGAGGATGTATGCAACTTTGTGCAACGACATGCAACACCAGAGTTGTGCGGCCTACAGTTACTTTATCGTTGGAACCCCTTCAACGCCCTCGAAACCAGCAAATGCTTCTCAACACAGCCAAATACAGAGGCACTCCCCGCCTTCGACATCTCCCAAGTCTGGTCTGAGCGCCGATCGACAATGAAAAGGGCACGGCACAGCAAACGGCATTCACGGAAACTACGTTCGAGCCCCCCTTTTTCTCAATACTCCTGCGGACCGCCGCTTCATCAACGCTTTGCTCTCAAACCTGACTGTTTGGGTGTCTCGAACCTTGCTTTCTGATTTCGACTCTGTTGAACCCTTTGTCTGCGGCCAACAGAGACAATTTTGGCAACGGTGACATCCTTGTTGACGCTGCATTGTGTTGCGCGTGAAGGTTTGTTGTCTCGGAGAACTCTTTGCTACCATCCAATCTGTTTGTCTATACGAGACATTGAGTGTATCCGAAGCCGGGCCAAGGTAGAAAATCATGACGCAAGCTCAACATCAAACCTCGTTTATTGAATGTTATGAAAATAGATTTCCGCGTAAGTTTACGAAAAAAATCTGGGTAGAATCAGTCCCGTCACACGCGTGGTCCACCGCCACCTTTTTGACTTTTATGCATACTTTTATTAATAAAACGAGAATTTGAAGTGGGAGCAAATTGGTCTCGCTTCGCTTCCAACAACGCAAACTCCTTTGCACAGCATGCTTTGACTTGCATATGCTGCTCGAACATCACTCTACATTGCCGAAGAAGTCATGCCCTTCCTTGACCTTGGGCTTGTTAGATTCAGAGAATGCTTGAAGATTGGAAGAGTTTGCGATCGTCTAGGAAGATCCTCGGATCTGAAAAGGTGACCTGGGATCTCCGGGAAACCAGTCTCGCCTGGAGAGCTCGGCTTCTTGGCCTGCTGCTCGAGATAGCAGGAAGGCGACAGAGTAGAGTAGGTCTGATAGCCTTATCGTTCTGTTCTAGGCGAGTCGGACTCTGCTGCCGTTAGTCTAGGTGTGAATCAGCAATCGCCAGCATCACTTTTGGTTGTTCTACACAGGTGTGCCTGGCGCAGACCAATGCTTGTGAGATCGACCGTACTCGACCTTCATGCTTGGGTACTGGTTGAATCTCGAAGACGCCACCTATGATGGCAGATGGAATCGTCGAAACGCAAAGCACAAGTGAGGAGAACATCGCGGAGCGAAAGTGGAAGCTTTCATTTGAAACGGGAATGCATCCTTCACCGGCAGTAAGTGTAGCCTCGACCCCAGGGTAAAGATTGCCGTCGGAGCGAGCAATCACATCATATTCGAGCATACAGTAGTAGAGGGGGTGAACACCGACCGCATGGAACAGTTCGGTGCCAAGGCTTCTTATTACCACACCCACCCACCCACGCTGAGAAGGTAGAACGTGTTCAAAGTGGATGTGTCTTCCATTGTCGCTGTGTGATGTTCTGGGCGATGACTGAGTCATAGTGTAAATCGATACAAAGGGTTCATGCATGAGCGTATCGTCGAAACAGCGGCAGCGGTTCCCGTTTCTTGCATTTCTTCTGAGTCTGATATCTTCGGTGCTCCGCTTTCGCTAGCCACCAGACATTCTAGACAGAAATCTCCGCACTACCGAGAAGATTGATGTTCCGCCTCCACTCCGTTCACCAAAAGTCCAACTCAGTCACACCTTCTCGCCATCATCCTTGCGTATCTTCTTCTTGTCACCACTACCACTACCACGCCACCTCATCCCATCCAGCGAGAGGTAGTATCAGCATTATTTCGAAACACGCTTACACCTAGGTACGACATACTCAGAGCCACCGGTGTTCTTTCCTCCAAAGCTGGACTTCACCTTACCTGCTAGTCAGGACCACCTCTAAGGATGTCCTACGGCGTACCACAACGAGGCCGCAGCGTCGGCACAGAAGCTGACCTCTACTCTGACAAGCTTCCATCCAGTGGAGCTGCCTCACCCATGCTACCGACCCACATGTCTACCTTTCCTACCCCACCTCAACGTCGCAACAAGTTCTCCGCATGGTGGCACACTCAATCTCGAACACGGAAGATCGTCTACGGATTGATCCTCTTCATCATTCTTCTCGCCATCATCCTTGGCGTTGCACTCGGCCTCACCGTGGGCAAAGAGAAAGAAGACCCCAACCCAAGTGCCGACTATGTCCCAACTACTATTTCTGGCAATCGCAACTCTCTCCTCCGACCCGGCTACTGGTACACGGCTCCCAAGAATGGTACCAACTTCGCTTGGACTTCCGCCGATCCTCAACTCGGCAACTATCGTGGAGATAGCCAGGGAGTAGATATCATCATCAACACTTCTCAAAGATATCAAGAGATCGATGGGTTCGGTGGAGCAATGACAGATAGCTCTGCGTACTTGTTGACACGGATGAAGCAGAGGGAAGCAAGTTTGTATGATAGGGTGATGGATTTCATGTTCAACAACGCAACCGGGTTGGGTATCACTCGAGCAAGTATGGGAGCGAGTGACTTTTCAGTTGGTCAGGAGTATTCTTATATCTCTCAGCCACCTGCGTTTGCTGCTGCGGCCGATCAGCTCAACAATCCGAACTCGTTACTCGGCAGCTTCAGTGTTGATGTGACCCAGTCAAGCCAGTATACCATCCCAGTGCTGGTGGACGCAATGAAGCGAAACCCTAACCTCAAAGTTGTCTTGACACCATGGAGCCCACCTGCGTTTATGAAGTCCAACAACACTATGAATGGCGGGAGACTTCGTTCCGACGACTTCATCCCCGTTCTTGCCCAATACTACGCTCAAGCAGCTGACTCATGGAACCGTGCAGGTGTACGACCTTTCGCACTGACTCTGCAAAACGAACCCTCCCACATTGCTTCCTATCCCTCCATGGGTATGAACTCTGACCAGCAATCCAAGCTTGCCATCGCCCTCAAATCCGAACTCAGCAAGCGTGGTCTTAGCGGCGTTCAAGTCTGGGCCCACGACGACAATTACTCGGGCTACAACAATGCAGCTGACATTGTCAATGCCAATTCCTCTGCTATCGATGCAATCGCTTTCCACTGCTATCGCGGAGACCCTTCTCAAATCGCTCAATTCGAAAGTGCCGTACGGGGCGGTAACAAAAACGTTCACATGACCGAATGCACCGGTACTTCCAGCCCTGAAACTCGCTGGGAAGGCATGCAAGGCTGGCTCAACCGTGTCTACTGGCCCGTCTCCGCCCAAAACTCGCGTAGCATCATCCAATGGAACATCGCTCTAGACTCCGGCTTCGGTCCTCACCTCGAAAGTTCCTACTGTTCCACCTGCACAGGTTCACTCACTCTTTCTTCCCAACAAAATCCAGCAGATCCTTACGTAGACTACAACGATCAGCTCTATCTCAACGCCCACTTTTCCGCCGCAACTACGGATCTAACCAATGTTGGAGGTGGTAAAGCAGTGAGGGTGAGCTCGGAGAAGGGGAGTCAGTATTCGTTGCAGAATGGTGATTGGGAGTGTTTGGATTGGTTAGCGTACGCAGCACCTTTGAGTGGAGGTAGTTTGCGGGATGCAAGCAATCAGAACAACGCTCAGCCGACAAGGAGAGTCGGGTTGGTGATTGCGAATACTTGTCAGGAGACGAAGAATGCTGTGATTTCGAGCGATGGTAGAAGGACCACGTTGCCAGTTCAGAATGGTATGACGAGCTTCGTCTGGACCGCTCCYTAATCCCGCCGTACTCGGCTTTGTTTTCAATGTCTCTGTAGGATATCATGTTGTCGCAATAGCAATTCATAGACACAAGAAAGAACCGCAGGCTATGTCAAGTGCTTTTGTTCCTTGCAAAGTCGAAGGTTTGAATGTTTGTAATGTTCTCTCAAAAGAAATTGATACATTGGGCGCTGGTGTGGCAACTAGCTCCTTCGAACGCGCTTCGTCTTACCACTTCCACCAGCCTCTCTCTTCTCCAGATTGACCTGATTCCTTCTCTTTCTAGCCATATGATTTTTCTGATTTCTTCTCTCGTTCCTCTTGGCCTGCAACTCTGGGTTCTGAATACCTCTCATCAACCTCTCCGTCTTCCTCTGCTCCCTCTTTGCCTGCTGCCTTCTCTTCAGTGTTGAGTAGACCTTGTTGAACCTACTGACGTCCACGAGACCTTGCAAATGGGTCTGAACTTCTATGGCTAGCGCTTTGAGCTCGTCACCACCGTGAAGCGAGGTTTGGGAAGTAGCGGGGGATTCGACCAATCGGATGATGGGCGAGAGGAAGAGCGGAAGTAGATGCGGCAGGAGGTCTGAGGGTAGCGAAGCAGAGAGGGCGGCAAAGAAACGCAAGATAGAAGATGGCGCGATAGTCCAATGCTCTGGCTTGGATTGGGCGAGCGAGAGACGAGCTTGGAAGGAAAGACGAGAGACGAGCCATCGAAGAGGGTCATTGGCAATCGATGTGGGGGCATCCATGGCTGCTTCGCGGTCTTTGGCGCCTTCAACCATCGATTCGTCGT
This sequence comes from Ustilago shanxiensis, assembly GCA_019972555.1. Classification (NCBI taxonomy): domain Eukaryota; kingdom Fungi; phylum Basidiomycota; class Ustilaginomycetes; order Ustilaginales; family Ustilaginaceae; genus Ustilago; species Ustilago shanxiensis. The sequence continues at coordinate 259,357 of BPMX01000011.1, read as the reverse complement.
CTTCTTCTTCCTCTTCCTCCTCGGCATCGCTGTGATCGCTGTCTTCATGGTCTTCTGCCTCGTCCTCTTCGTTGTCTCCGTCGTCGTGCGAACGCTTCTTCTTTCCGTCCTCTCCATTTGCAGGAACGTCCTCCAGTGCAGGACGGTCGACAGGGAAGAGCGCAAAGGAGCGGCCGATCCAGACAAGATTCTTGACCACTTGCAATGCAAGGGTGTCGTCCAGCTTGTCGGATCGTAACTGCAAGCACGACTTCTTAGCAGCGTCGACGAGCGCGGGAAGACTGGCAACGGGGTCCTGGTGAATCGGCACCATGTTCGGGGTAGTTGGTTCGCGCAGTGCGTACAGACCACCGAGAATGCGCGACGACGAGATACGCACCCACTTGTGCGGGAACAGCAGCAATCTTCGCACTGCGTTGTTGGCCTCAACCGACTTCGCATCGCTTGCACCGGTGATCAACGTGATCCTGCCAAGCGTCTGCAACGAGTGGTACGGAAGCTGCCAATCAAGCTCAATGCCATCGAGTCCGAACTCTCCGGCGTCGGAGTTTTCCAATGACTCGAGATCGTCCGCGCATTCAACAAGGACCTTGGTGACAACGTCGAGCGCCTTCTCAGCCCAATCGGCACCTCGGTCAGGTAGGGCTTCGAGTAGCAACCCGTAGATCTGCACACCTACACGTGCCAACTCAGGCTTGGCTTCCTGACAAGACCAAGCATCTACCATGAGGGCCGTCTTGTCCTGTTGAGCCTCCGTCATCGCTCTCAACAATGTTCGGATGAGCAAAGCCGACTTCTCACGGCACTTGGAGCTACTGTCGTTCGCAAGCACCATGGCCAAAGCGACGAAAAGCATCTCTGCGTACTCTTCCAAAAGCTCATCACCAAACTTGTTGAGGATAGCATCGGTGATCTCGAGGACGGAGAGACGACCTGACTCGTGCTCGTAAGCCATATTCTTGGCAAGAAATCCGATCTGGTTGCGCAGACGCTGCTTGCCTTGAGGATAGTCGAGCAAGAATTGGAGGTAGGTCGAACGACAAAGATCTCGGACCGAGTCGCTCTGGTTGGTAACCATCATCTCGGCCACCTTGTCCATAGTGTCGTAAACTTCAGATACCACCAACCGGCGGCTGACGATAGCACGGAGCAGACCAAATAGGGTGCCTTGCACGGCAGGTTCCTCAAGATCAGGAGCGATGAGCTTGAGCAGACCACTGAGGTGGGTCTCGGAGAGCGAAGCTTGCTTGCACTCTCGCAGGATAGCAGTGAGAGTTCGGAAAGCAGTCTGGACGATCTGCGACTGGGGTGAGCCGTACTGATGAATGATACCGAAGATCTGCTTGATGAAAACGGGCAGCGCCTTGTCAACACGCGAGACGGGCACCTTGACGATTTGCGCGATAGCACGTAGCGACAGTTCCAGCACTGATGACTCGTTGGCATAAGCTGCTTCACCTACGATGTTGACCATGGCATTGAGCTTGGCCAATACCTCTTCGTCTTGGAAGTCGAAGCGCTCCCTTCGCAGCGAAGTGACGAGCATCTCGAGACCGAACGCGACAAACTTGTGGGCGTTGCGCGAGTAGTGATCTTTGCCCGCGGTGGCGCCCTCTTCTACGTCCTTGCGCTTGAGGAAGACAGCATAGTTGTACAGCGTTGCCGATTTGTGGCGCGAAGCAGCTTTCGTCTCGGCCTTGCGAGGCTGGAGGAAGACTGCATCGCGTCGAATCAAGGTTGCGCAGAGCGAGAGGAAGCGGTTGGAATCAAACTGAGGGTTGGCAGGTATACCGCTCGAGATGCGACGCAGACACTCTTCCACCTGGCGCACGGCCTTGGGTATCTCGGTCTGTTGGAGGATATCGCGCAACGGTTGAAGCACTTCGGCCATACGGTTAGGTACAACAACGCGCGAAACTTGCTCGAAAGTGTCCATACTCTTGCTGTGCTTGACCTCGCGATATGTGGTCTTGCTGCCGATGGACTCGCGGTCGTCGGCGGTGGCACCAAAAATGTCTTCCACTGCAATTTCGATGATTTCCTTGGCACCCTGGTCAAGTGAAGTGAGAGGCTCATCCTTACTGGTCATCAAATGCGTCAACACAGAGTGGACTGTGAAAGCAAGAACAGCCTTTTGCGGACCACGCATGAGAGACCGGCGCATCTCACGCAAAAATTCGGGTAGATAGCGAGCGCCGAGCGTCGACATGACCTTGCAAGCCGTCTCACGAGCCAAATCACGAGTGCCCTGAGCTTTGGCACGGAAAACATTTGCAAGCGTCTTGAGCAACTTGGAGATCTGAGCCTGACGCTGCTTGACGGGAAGGCATTGAGCAACACGAACGACACCGACGGCAATCGGCAGTCTGGTGGATGCCTCGGTCTCGTCCTTCTGCTCGAGGTATGCCATGAGGCGAGGAAGCAAACGGGTAGTGACAGCATCGAGAATCTTGACTCGTTCGGCCTCCTTGCCTTCCCTCTGGGCTGCTGCTGCTGCCTTTGCTTCTTCCTCGTCGAGCCCCATATCGCCATCATTGACAGCTTCCACATCGTCGTCACCATCCTCCTCCTCGAGTGTCGTCTCTTCTTCCATACCAAAGTGGAAGTTGTCCAAGATAGCCATGGCAGTTCGTACCATGACTCGCTCCGAAGAGCCCTTCTTGTTGGCGAGCTTGAGATACTGCCACAAGAGAGCATTGTACGGACCCCAGGTGAGCTGACCTGCAAGGAGACCGAGACTGGTAATGACCTCGGTGATCAAGTTGTGGTCGTTCGTCTCGACACAGCCGGGCATAAGGAAGTGACCGAGCACAGGGGCAAGAACGTCGCTGATGGTACGACTCTTCATTCCGCCCTTTGCCGCCTGTTCTGGCAGACGCTTAACAGCACGAGTACGACGGTGAAGCTGAATGTGGTGAATGTTGTTGAAGAAATTGACTTCAGCATCGCCTGCACCAAGTAGACCAGAGAGCTCGGCCATGACCTCGCACTTGGCCAAGTTCTCGGCAGCGGAAGACATGACAGCAAGCACGTCTCTGCGCACCAACTCGGAACGGTTTCGGACCGACTTCTTGAGCCCGGGCCAGACAGATTGTAAGAAGAGTTGCATCAGCTCGGCGTCTCCCTCTGCACCAGAGTTGCTTTCGACGGCAGTTTGATTGATGAACTTGACCAGTGATGCATTGGCGTTGCTGCGTATCGACAACTCCTCTGGGTCCAGGATGAGGAACAAGAAGTTGTGCAGCAATGGCTGCCATTCCCTCGGTTGGATGACAACGTCTTCGGCGTTGATGGAATCGAATGCAGCGAAAAGCTGATCAAAGTCACGCTCTTCGACTCTTCGCTTGCTGAGTGCGTTGAGCTGTGTACACCACTTTGCTACACGACTTAGATCCGGATCCACCTCAGCGCAGCGATTGAACGCAGCACTGAGCGTCTTGCGAGACTCGGCGGATCGTAGCAACGAGAAGAGACCACTGAGCATGGCAAACATGCTCTGGAACATCTCCGAATTCTTGTCCTGAAATTCGGGGATAAGCGAGAGAAGACGTTCGAAGATACCGAGTAGCTCAGTCTTGGTACGCTCAGGTACCAGGAAGTTGGACTTGCGCATCATGGGGCTGAGCAGCTTGACGAGGTCGGCAGCGTCTTTCGGATCTGTGACGAAGGGCGACAATGCAGCAAGGAGCGAGATCTGGCGACGTAGCAAGTCGTCTCGTCCCATGGCTGCAGCTGCCGGCCCGACCGCGGACGAAGCCTGTTCAATCAGGGGAGTGACACTCTTGAGGAAGACAGAAGCATGTGGTCTCACGAGCAGGTCTACCAATGACAATTTCGAGCCGTTGCTGTAGTCGATGTCAGAGCTGACGTCCATGGCATCCGTCTCGGCATGCGCAGCTGCGAGCACGCGCTCAGCGATGTCGAGGACGGACCCGACCGCGGACGGCTTGACAATGGGCGCTGCAAGGATGGCAAAGATGCTAGGCAGCACCTTTGAATCGTATGTACCGAGCAAAGGGATGGTCTCGGTCTGACCAGACCAGACATGGAACAGCTCGAGCAATGCTGATGGGCTCTGGCTAGACTCAACCTTCAGGGCTTCCAGACGTGGAGAGATAAGCTCGGCAAACATGGCAGGTAAATATCTGGTCCACTGGAAGACGGAAGCTGCCTGAGGCTTGCCGAAGAAATCGCACAGGCGCTTGTAACCGGCCTGACGAACCAGACGGGCACGCGATGTGCGGGCAGTCAATGGCTTCACAGCAACTTTGTCCGACGAAAGAGCTTCGGCGCTCTCATTGTGGACTTGCACAACAGCTTGATGAGCGTGGTAGGTAAGGTTGAGTGCGACAGAAATGAGTCGGTCCCAGTAAGGAAGAAGGTTGGCGCCGATTTGCTTGACGACCTCCCCAAGCAGGGTCAGATAACCGACCTGGCGACGGGTGGAGGCGACAGGTGTCTTCGAGACGAACTCAAATTTGCCAGCAGTGTGGGCAGGTGTACGTGCCTGGTCGCCGAAGGGAGCTAGCATCAGGTCGACAAGAGTAACAAGCTCCTCCGAGCCAACGTCTGCCAGTGCGCCTAGCACTGCACCACGTCGGGCCCGTTGGCCAGCACCGCTGGTGCGGTTGCCGCGCCTCGAGAGCAGGGCGCCAAAGAGCAGGCGAATCACCAGCGGCATGAGTACCGGACGGTGATAAGGCTGAACAACGGTGGAATCCGAAGAAATCGTGAAAGTGGTTAAGGTATCTCGGAAGTTGCCTGCCTCGAGAAGGTCCTTGAGCTTGGGTGCGTAGGGTATGACTGCTTCCTCTTTCCATGTCAGGATAGCATCAAGAGCAAGCTTCTGCACTGAAACCTCGGCTGTAGCGCAGAGACTGAGAAGGTAGTTGTGCAGCTCGCCGGAGCGGGAAAGCGCCTTAGGATTCTTGAGCTTGCCGAGCACTTCGAGATAAGCGTTGAGCTGTGCCTGACGATCCTTCTTGCCCAGATTCATCGCTGATGGGTCTTCGGCCTTTTTCTGCTTGCTAGCATCGGCATCGTCATCCTCGGCGTCATCATCTTCTTCTTCCTCGTCATCGTCGTCAAGAGGCGAAAGCAGTACGCCTGCAAGGTTGCGCGGTCCGGCATCGCGGAAGAAAATGTGTACGAAGCGTGCATTGTTACGCTCAACAATGGGTGCGACTTCGCCTAGAAGCTTGAGGATCTGGTGACGATAATTGACGAGATCCAAGCGTGCATCTGGCTGCTGCGCCTCGATACAAGCCTGAAGAGTCGTAGTCAAAGCAGTGCTTCGCGCGGACTTGTTGTGGCCCGAACTGACGCGAGCATGCTCGATGCAGCTCCTGACAGCTTTGCGTCGCTCCAGGAGGATGCCATCTTGGAATTGCTTATCGTCGTCGATGCCAGCGATTTCACTCTCGTCTCGCAGAACACGATCGGGCTCCACTTCGTCAGAATCCACGGCCGGGGCTGCAGTCTCGCCTTGGTCCTCGCTGAAATCACGCTTCGTCCAGATGTCTGGTACCGATCGCAGCTCTGCATCATCAAGCTGGCGACCAGCCTCCAACTCGGCGATAGCGATGCGGAAAAGCGTATCTTCAGCCTCGCGCTGACCTGATTCTACGATGTCGGACACTGTCTTGATCGCCTCAGACCAGACTGGGCGCAAATTTACCTTGAGGTTGGCGACAATGTAGCGCAGCACAAGGGTATCGCGCTGCGCGAAAAGCTGCACATCAGCTGACTTGTAGACAGCAGCAGCGCGACCAAGGTCTCGACCAACACTGCGCATGCGCACGTTTCGATCGCGAATAGTAGCAACACCAAGGGGAGTGCGTTCCACTTCGACAAGCTTGTCAATGAATGTGCCATGTCCTTGCAGCTCTTTTGCCTCGATAAGGGAGAGAATCTCGAGTGCAGCCAGACGAATGACGGGATCCGAAGACATGATTGCATCCGACAAGGGCTCGAGCACCTCCTCAAGCTTTGGCAGCTGGGGTCGCAGACGAGCGGGGCAAGAGGCAAGATATTTGCTCAAGCCGCGAAGTGCAGCTCTGTGCCAAGAAGCGCATCGGATGACACGCTCGAGGGGCAAGTTGTCCTTGAGCTGCTGCGCGATCGCATCGAACTCCTTTCCTGCGCTCCTCTCCTGCAAGATGGCCAGGGACTCGAAGGCAAGTCCGACCAGCAGGGCCAGGTTGACGACGTGTTCGTCGTAGCTTGCCCGCACCTGGTCTCGCGAAGCAAAATGCGCGTCCGAAAGGAGGCCGTCCAAGAGCAGTTGAGCAATTTTGCTGCTGAAGCTCGCCGCGGACGTAGTTTTGGGGACGGTGGAAAGGCGGAGCGCTGGGACGAGTGGTTCCAGGGCTGCTTGGTCAGCCAAGATGCTCGATCTTGCACCCTTTGATTTGCTTTTATCCGATTTGGAGGTGTTGCTGCAGAACACCGAGACGAGCTTGTTAAGTCGGTCCTCGATTTCGGCAGCGATGTGCTTTGACCAACGGATGAGTGAGGGGCTTGGGTGCGAGGTACGAAGCTCGTCGAGCTGACCAAGCCTCTCGAGTCTTTCGAGCAGAGTAAAAGCTTGATCCTTGCTGTGCGAAGACGTCGAGGCGGACACGACAGTCTCTGCTGTCGAGGTAAGAACCGAAGGCAATACAAATTGCTTGAAGCCGCTCCATTCCAGCGTTGGCTGCGCAAGAGCTTCCACTAGACCGTTGAACTCGGGCCAAAGAGCTTGACGCTGCTCCAGGGTATCTTTGGCCTTTGAGACGGACGGAGCGGGTGCGACCGAGTCAACGAGCTTGATGCCTGGACCAAGCAGATCCTGCAATCGCCCTATTGGAATCGAGAGAGCAAGGAGCGAGACGAGGGACGTGCGCAGCGCAGCGCCCTGCGAGGCTTGGGCGGACTCGTGTAGGAACAGTGGAGACAAGCGGAGCAGTAGAGCAAAAAGAGCTGGCTTGGCGGAGTCGTGAACTCGGGTGCCCTTTCTGACACCGACCGCGCATGCAAGCCATTCGACGGATTCGGTGAGGTGAGCGACATCCTGGGCGGTGCTTGCCTTGGTCGAAAGGTGTGTCTGGTTAGCATCGACAAGACTGGATAAGAACTCCAAGACTGGCACGAATTGGACGGCGTTGCAGTGGTGCACAAGGGCGGTGATTGTGAGACGTCCGAGAACGAGACGCGTGAGGTGACGATAGTTGGCGACGGACGAGTTTGGTGGTGTGCGAGTTGGCTTGAGTAGAACGCTGAGCAAGGAGATGCACTTGGAGTGGAGACGTCGATCGAGCGACTTACATCCCTCGACCCAAATACCAGCAATACCCCTGGAGAAGCGCACTGAGGGTCGACGGGAAGGTTTTCGACGGTAGTATGTCTGACGATCCTCATCAAGCAGCATTGTTTCCAGGTCAGAGAGGATGAGCGAGGTGATACTCTGAAGCTGGCGACCACGCGTCTTGCGAAGAAGATGTGCGAATGCTTCGGAAGCGAATCGGCGTGTGAAGGACGAGATGCGTTGGATATCGGTGTTGACAAAGGCAGCAGCTGCAGCGTCACCGGTTGCTGCAATCTTCTCGATATCTGACTGCGAATCTGCATCGTCCTCATCTTCCTCATCTGCATCCTCGTTGTCACTGTCGTCTGCTTTGGAAGAAGACGCTCTAAGCTGCGCTTCCTTGGCCACAATGCGCTTCCAGCCGAGATACGGGCGAATGACGTTCCAGGTCTCCACCAAACGACGGGTTCTCTCGTCAACTTCTTCAGCTTCTGCTCCTTCGTCCAGCAGCTCCGCATCATCCTCTGACGCATTATCCAAGTCCTCAACATCGTCGTCCTTGCCGGATCGTGGGACGAGCTCCTTGCTCACGATGAACGGGCTGACAGCCTTAAGAATCCAGGCAGCTGATTGGAAACCACGTTCAACAAGATTGGCAGCTGCGCGCTCGTCGCCGTTCGTGGTGTCTTTTGTTGTGGTGGTAGTATGAACTGCACTCTTGAGCATAGGGGGATAGATAGGTAGGAACTCGGATCCAAGATCTTTAGCGAGTCTTGGAAGCAGGTCGAGAGCTGCATCCCATGCTAGCCACTGGCTCGGTGATGAAAGAGTGGTTGCAAGAATGTTAGAGATGGTGGAGCGGTGATGGATCAACTGAGGCAGAGATTGTGTGATAGGATTGAGCTGGCGGTATAGGTCGTGAAAGGCGTTGGAGAGGTTGAGATCTGTCCATGCTTGTAAAGCATGAGAGAATGAGGTTCTTGCATGGAGCGAAGAAGACGCATCCTCCCCTTCCACATCCGACAGCTCTTCTGCGTCATCTTCCTGCCCAGTCAAGCGTGAGCTTGCGACTGTTGTACTTGAAGATGATGCAAGTGGTGCGTCCAAACCTGAGTATGGTCGATAGCTGGTGCTGGCGCTAATGGCAGCAGGTGCGAGGTGAACATCCTGAAGACGCTGGTTGAAGGAAGCGTATCGAAAGCGAGTGGTAACCTTTTCGGCATTCTTATTGATCTGCTTGAGCGTCTTTTGCTTTGCACTTGCCTGGCTTCCACTAGCATCAAGTTGAACTCTTCGAACCTTGGAAGCCTTTCTGTCAGCCTTCTTGCGTTGTTGCTCACGAGAGAGCTTCTTGCCCGCCTTACTGGGCTGAGCGAATGATGTCGGAGCCATAATGAGAATGTCTGTGAGGCTCAAGCCTAGCACTGTCAGAGCAGAGTGAGCTGTGTGGATGTGGCTTTGAAGGTGAAGGAGAGAAGAAAGACGTAAGGGAGTCGGTGGCCTTTGACCTCGTCTCGATACAGTAGTTATGAGAAGAAGTAGAATTGCATTTCTGCAGCGTGGCCAAGCGAAATTTTTGCGCTTTCTTGAAGCTGCAGCTATACCCTGCACCGAGTCCCGAGTTTCATTCCGAAGAGGAAAAGAAAATTTGGCAAAAAGCGAAATTTCAGTCGAAAGGGTCCAACCTTTTTACTCCACACTCAGTTTATGCAGCCCGAGCGACCTTTTAGTTTTAAAAGTCAGTGTTGACGTGAGTGGCCTAACAGCAATTTCCATTTCAAAGGATCGCACGTTGCCCAATGTTCTCATCATCACCTTCTTTCTTTCTTGTCATCCCTTGGTTGACAATTAGGGTTGCAGAAAGGTCTCTTATATTGCGCTGGCAGTGATAGGCGATTAAAAATCTCTGTCGACCGAAGAGAATGAACCTAGATGCCTGCCATGATGTTGGCAGCGGCGTTCGGCTCATCGCCCAAGGGTGCCCATGGATTTTGCTGAGGATCTTGCTGAGGATCTTGCTGCTGTGCTTGGTCCTGACCATTGCCTTGAGTTTGATCTTCATCCTGCTGCTGGCGTCTCTCCCGTCTGAGCTGTAGCTGTACATTTTGTCTCACATATGCGAGATAGGCTAGCCCACCAAGCGCAAGGATAAGCAGTCCAGACTCGATCATGTCATCCAAATCCTCATCCGTCTCTCCATCGCGTGCAGCCCACGTCTCTGGTTCATTTGGATCTCCGTATCCACCACCCTGCTCTTCCGAGATCCTTTTGAGCTTCTCCTCTGCTTGTTTTTGACGATCAGCTGCCTGCTCCTCTGCTTCCGTAAAAGCCGTATTGCGATCCGTTGACGTATAGGATGATAGCAGCGAGATTGCACTTTGGCTCGATTCCGAGCGGAAAAGCGCCGCCCATATCGCGCGAACGTGCAACTTGACCAGACTTAGCGCGACTGGAAGGTACGCTTCCACATTGGTCTCGACAGCAACATCGTAGTATCGTTTGGCGAGGTGAAAGTCTTGTCGCGCAACACCAATGCCATTCTCGTACATCCAACCAAGGTTCCAGTACGCTAATGCGGATACCCCTCGGTCGGCGGCGGCCGAATAGCACGCCGCCGCTTTCTCGTAAGCAGGTTGACCAGGGTTGCCCGTGCCAATGCCGTAGAAGTAGTAATCGCCCATCTTGACCATGGCATCCACATTGTTCTGCGCTGCGGATCGTGTCCAGTGTACGAGTGCGAGGCGGTCGGTAAAGTTGCCGTCCGTTTGCGGTTTGCTTGAGATGTCGAGGATGCGAGCGTGAGAGTTAGCACGATCGAGCATGTAGGCAACATTGTTCTGCGCAGATTCGTAGCCCATCTCGCCTGCCAATGCCCAGCCCAGGAGGGCCTTTTGGCGCTCGCCGCGCCGCCATGCGTGTTCCGCCTTGTGCGAGATCCGAGTCGACCAGTCACCTGTCTCCGCTGTGACCTTAAAGCCAGCCAAGGCTGCGCGACAACGTTCGTTAGATTGTTGTGAGCGAGCAAGCTTGGCATTGATCTTTGCAAGCAGATATTTTGCCTCGAAGCGGCTTTCACCCAGCGATGCCAACGTGAGACATTTGACCGCACTGTCGACATCACCCATGTCCATGTGAATCTTGGCGAGATTGACGTTGGCTCCGCCGTGTCGCGCTTTAGCAGCGGCTTCGAAATAAATCGTGGCCGTAGCCATGTTCACATCCGTGCCCAGACCGTCACGTAGCATGATGCCGAGTCCGTTGTACGATTCGGCATCGCCAGTGCTCTGTCCACGCGAGAACCACACCCATGCGCGCGTGAAATCCTGCTTGACGCCTTCGCCGCGAAGATACATTTGTCCGATCATGCCAGCCGCTGAACCAGCATGTACAAGCATGCTGTCATCCACCTTCAACCTAACGTCCTCACCTTTGTCACCAGGCATTGCGGTATAACCTGTTGGCCCGCCTAGATGAACTTCGGTCGCCTTTCTTGGCCACACCTCACGAGCCACGCGGGAAAGCCATTGCAACGAACGCCGATAGTCACGACGCACCGCTCCTGCTGCATCACCCGCCGAGTAGATGCTGCCCCGATAGTAGACTTGCGCCAAGAAGAGCATGCTCCTGACATCACCATGCTCGGCCAGATACACGTGATACTCGAGCAAGTCTTCGAGCGCGGCAGGATCGCGTGCTGAGCCTGGCTGATGGTTGAGCGCGGCCTGGACTGCCGAGTTGAGTGCTGCATAGCCAGTTGAGGCGACCGATGCACCCGGTCCGTACGCACCGCCATCTAGGTCAGAGATGCTAATCTTGCTGTAAGGAAGCGTGAGACCACCTGGAGGACCGGCTTGGAATCGTTTGTACGTGTCGGCTGCTGCCTTTTCGTACAGATCGAGTGCTGTCCAACAGGAGGGCGCCACGCCGATGCCCTGCTTGTAGCGGAAGCCCAGCGCCATCTGCGAAGGGGCGTGACCAGCGTTGGCAGCGATGGTGTAGTGAAGCACGGCCTTGGCTTGCCTTTGACCATCATCGGTCTTGAGCTTGGCGAAGAGCTCTCGTCGTCGTCTCCATGCCGCTCGGACGTCATCAAATGATGGCGAGGATGTGAAGGAGAATGAGGTGCTCACTTCGTTTGGCAAGGGTTTCCAGTCGCCTCGGATAGTTGACTCCCAGCCGCTGCCTTCGAGGAAAGCCAAACGAGCGTGAGCGCTGGCATTCCCCGCCACAGAGTTGCCAAATTGGTCATGACCTAGATCAGCCAAACGCTGATAACATGCACGTGCTCGCGCAAGGTTGGGCCGACTACCGTGTGTGCCCCAAAGGGAATGTTCGCCGAGCACCCACAGAGCATCCGCTAGTGCTGGGGTACCTTGAAGTTCTGCAGGCGCCTTCGAGGTCATTGAATCAGGAAAAGCCTCTCGAAGCAGATTCGAACCGTTTCGAGCTGCCGACGAGTATGCTTCATACTGCCAGTCGATTGACTCGCGGCCCCAGCCGGCTCGGGTAAGTAGCGACATCGCTTGACGCCTCTCCGGGTCATCATCGTCCTCTGTGTTGCTGCTGGTATGTGCATTGAAGGAAGACACTTCCAAGTCCGATGGTGACCTGCTGTTGCTTTTGAAAGGTCCAAACATAATGCTTTCCCAAGGGCTATCGCTCGGATTCGCTGGGACAGCATCGTCGGGAAGCCCCTCCCAGTCCGGCCATAAGGCTAGCGGGCTAGCACTGGGCCATTGCGATTCGTACTGAGAAGCACCGATAGGAGGGCCCTGCCAGCGATGTGCACCATCGCTCTTGGACGAGCCAGCAATCTTTGCCTTTGTATTCAAGGCTGCTCCAGCCGCAACTGAATCGCCAGCGGCGGCATCGTAGATCTCTGCAGCCCATCGACGCAATGCACGAGCAGCTCCGGCGATGTTGACGGCTTCAAACGCGCTAGTTTTCGTATCATCCTGCTGCGAGCTCGTTGAAGTCGACTTTGAGCTGGCTTTGCCGCTGAGCTTGGAGCGGGATGTTTTCGTTTTGATAGTGCTGCGAAGGATACGGAGTGCTTCCTCGTAGGCCTGTTGTGGTGTGTAATTGTCAATCTCGTTGGAGTCGGATAACGCAGCAGAGGGCTGCGTTGATGCTGCAAATGGCACCTGGTCAGCGTGTGCTGCTCCAAGCACTGACAAGAGGCATGTTGTTACGAGCAGCGTCAGTAGCGCTTTGCTGTAATGCCTTGGACGGCAGTTGGACGCTGTCATGGGTGTAGGAGTCGATAATGCTTTTAGGCCTTGATGTTGCGGCTTCCAAACTGGAAGGAGATCATGTTCGTGTTCGCCAATGATTCTTGAAGTGGTGTGAGCGGCGAAAGGGAAGATGAAGATAGGATGTGGTGTGAGATCAGATGTGCAGGCTTGTGAGGTCTGTGCTCAATGTTGAATGTTTTAGTGTGTGTGTGGAGTGTGTGTGTTTCTCGGATGAGTTTGGCCTCCACGTTGTAACCTTCTTCCCGGTGCGGAAGTTTTCCCGATGTATGTTCGAGGTCGATCTCACAGCTGAATCCACGACACAAAACCATCAACCTTGATTTGCGACTTGAACTGACTCAGAGCACAACCATCAGACACATTACTGGATTCGAATGAGAAGACACATTGCTCAACAGTTACAAAACAAAGCGAATGATTGATGCATGCGAAGAAACAAGAGAATGAGTGTGATTCTATAGACTACGTGGAACACGATTCAAAGATGACAATATATGCTTTACACCTTCCTTCCTAGTCCTCCAGACGTGGCGCGATGGACAGCCTTGGAGAACAGTCCACCCCAAGTATCGAAAGTAGCCGTGAAGCATTCTGCCACCACGAAAAGCAATGCATACGAGGTGACGAAGACCACCAAGATGGTCGCCCAGTATGGTGCACCGGCCGCGAGCATGGTCAGACACAACCACGCTGACCAGGTCCAGAACACAACACCGTGCATCAAGAAGACTGCGAAGGCATGCTTGCCGATATACGACCAGATACGTAAGCGGAAGAAGGCTCGAAGCAAATCCGAGAGATCCGTGAGAAGGAAGAAGCTGAACGACAGGATCCAAGATGAAACACGAGGATCAGTGTAGCTGATGCCAGCGCGGTCACTCCACGAGTGCGGCTCCTCACTCATCCATTCCGGGTGGATTGCGTGCTCCCAGTTGTCAAAGCCTTGACCAGGAGACGTGGGGATCTGCGACAGGTATTGTTGTGCCCACCCTGCGAGGAATAGAGCCCAAGCGAACACTTGACCATGGACGCGGAGCTTGGAGACACCCTGAGGAAGGTGCAGGGCACGGCGAACAACTTCGGGGATGAGAGGAACGCCCTTGGCTGCCCAAGCTTGATAATTGAGCTTGCTGTCGAGGTCAGCAACGACAAGACCGGCCATGAAGAAAAGGTCCCAGCTGTTGGCGTACCAACTGAGCGAGATGCAAAGCACGTAGAAGGTGAAGCGCTTGTAGGCGTTCTTGATCTCGTGAGCAACGAGAGCGCAGATCAGCGTTGTCCATGTACCCTGAACAATAACTGGGATGGTCCAGAGCACACCTGTTGCGTAACCAGTCACGAGGGCGGGCTCAACGGGCGGCGAAGACCACCAGAGAGAAATAAAGGCATTAACGAAAACCATGACGTTATCAAAGTTCTGCCAGTAAGACCAGGTTGACCAAGTGCGCGATGCAAGTCGAGGAACCCACTTGAAAGCGCCAACATCCATGAAGAAGTAATTGGCGAGCACAGCACCCGCTACCGGCAATGCCAGACGTGGGATACGTCGCACAGTAGCATCACCCATACTCTGCAGACCACCCTTGAGCAAGTATCGGTTGGTCATGGTACGCGAGGGGAGCATAAAGAAGATACCGAGCTTGAGACCTTGGTTGACAACGATAGGACCAATAAGCGAGCGGAACCAGAATTCAAACTTGGGGTAGTGGTGAGGTGCCCTAGGTGTGGTAATACCGTAGTAGTAGATGAGCATAAAGTGGTGGAAGGAGACCAGGAAACAAGCGAAACCTCGCATTCCGTCCAGATAGTCAATCCTGCGTGCACCGGTCGAGGTGACCTGTGTAGTGCCCTTGATGAATAGAAGTCCGTTAAGACGACGAAGTGCGGTCTGGATGAGCGACTCGGGAGGCTTGACACCAGCACCAGCGCCATCTCGTGCTTTACGTCCAACAGCATCGCCAAGCTCGGGCTTTGCCAGCGCACCGATCTCACCATCCGCGGCGTTGAGATCTCGCTGCTGCCACTGGATGATCTGTGGACGTTGGAACGCTTCGTGTGTCTCGGAACCGTAAACTTCGTGGATTGATCCTGGTCGAGAGGTACCTTCGTGATGGAAGTGATACATGGAAGAAGCTGCGGCTGCGCTGCGCATTGAGGAGAACGAGGCTTGACGTGACTTGTGATCAAGGAGTCGGTCGTGGGTCATGTGCGTCGAATGATCACCATCCGAGGCTGCGGGAGGGTAGGTCAAATACGAAGCTTCACGGCCGTGTCCAGAAGCGTAGCCCGGGTCGCCCATGAGCTCGACCTCATCGTAATCGTCCTTCAAGCTGGCTCCTTCACTCGAAGACTCCCGGCGAGACATGCTGTGAGAGTAAACAGATGATGCAGGTTCGCCGACGTAGCCAGGAGCAACGTAAGGTAGCGCATGGGCTCGGTTCATGTCTTCGATCCATCGTGGTGTCTCAGCGCCATTGCCAAAGGCAGGTGAGTCGCGACCCTTGAAGGGAGTCGAAGCTCTCAAGCTGGCTACAGAGCCATAACGTGGAAGTAGACCCTTGGGAGCATGCTCGAGCTCCCTGACACTGTTATAGGACCTTGCGTCCGAGTTGTCGTCGTCGTCCTCGATGTCGTCGTCTGAGTCCGAGTCGGAGCCGTAGATGAGGTCTGGAGAGGTCCAAAGTTGAACGGGCTTGGTAGCAAGCGAAGCCGAACCATAAGTGGGGCTCATGGTGCCTGGCGTGCCAGCAGGAGTTAGACCGAACAGGCGAGCCTTGTCGTCCATGCCCTCAACGTCGTAAGGTGTGTGAGGAGGAGTGTCGCTGAAGCTGGAACCAGAAGATGCGAGTGCAGACACGCTGGGAGGTGCTGTGAGACTCGAAGCGTGTCCTTCGGAAGATGAAGCTGAAGACTCGCGCTCCTTCTCCTGTGCAGCGATGGCAGCAGCTCGCTTCTTGTCCTTCGCCTTGATGGAACGCACGACAAGACCATGGGCAATGGTCATGATGAAGACACCGGCAGCGAGTGAGATCATGATGATGGCGTACAACGGGGCTTGGAACGACTTCTTGGAGATTTTGACCTTGTCAATCGCCGCAAGATCAAAAGGGGTGCTGTCACGAAGAGTGATATCCTCGGTGCTGCAGACGGAATCAGCATTGGCGCTGGCAGCAGAGCACTGCGACTCAAACTGCGTTTGACGCTCTGCCATGCTTGAGTTGAAGAAGAAACGCGTGTAGCGGATGTGAGTGAGCAGAGGCTGGCGGAGGGGAGGACCTTGAGACTGCGATGACTCTCCGTTGGCCCATGCCTGGAAGCTGATTGGCACCGGAGTAATCGGAAGGTGTGTGGCATTGACACCCTTTTCGATTGCGTAGAAGCTTGCGCTCTCGTTGAGGGCGGCATTGCGCCACTGCAGAAGCTCGGGTTGCCAGTCAAAGCGGTGCTCGAGATAATCGGTGGTACCAAGCGAAGAGATGTTGAGCTTGACAGGGTCGTCACCACGGCCGTAGGCGGAGTAAGACCACTGCAACGTCGAGTTGGCAGGATCATCGGAGGTGAAGACGCCGATGCTAACGGTTTCCGAGTCGTTGTATGCGGCGCTGAATTTGAAAGCGGCACCACGTCCTTGGGACACGGCGGGCTCAATCTGAGCTCGGAACGAGCCATAGAGAATATCGCGTCTCCTGGTAACGATCTGTGAGCCGTTGACGATGCGGTGAACAGGCTCAGCAGGGGAGACCTGAAGCGCAAGAGCGTTGTCATCAAGGAAGGTGTTGTTATAACTAACAGCACTGCGGTAGGTAGCGTCGAAACTCTGCTCCCACTTATTGACGAGGTTACCTACGAGCGACCAGGCCTGCTGGCCATCGCCAGTCTCTCCAGCTGTAGCCCCGCCATAGATGCGAGGCGATACTGCAGGTTGGGTAACAACATCATTCAAACCGGTTTCGTTGAAATATGTGATGGTTCGATCTGTCCAAAGCGCATTTGTGAGTGGATCCCTGTAGCCACATTCGCAAGCGGCATGGACAAGTGGCAGTGTTGAGGCGGCAAACACAAGCGCCGACGCAACCAGAATTGCTGGCGTGGATTTGTCGATGGCGAACATGCTGACCTTCAGCGAGTCTTGACGACCGGCGTGTCTAGACACCTACTCGAGCAGGTGATCTTCCCGCAGCGTTGTGTCAAAGGGTTGTTCTGGCTAGCAGCCCAGTTGCGGTGATAATGACCCTGGCCAGAACGATATCGAGATGGTGGAGAGTGGAGATGGGTGGGGAAGAAACCTGAACGTTGGCTGTGAAGGTCAAGAGGATTGTGAAGAATGGTGAACGAAGAAGGTCAGGACGAACGAGAAGGTTGGCAATGCGCGATTGAACGGTGGAGGCCGGCAAGGCAGGCAGCTGCAGTGGATCAGGTTCTCTTTCGCGGTCGCACCACGCGAAGGGAAGAACACCGATAGAATTGGTGTTGAATCGCAATGGGCGAACGCAAGAAGATGATCCAGGAGGCAACCGCCGGAGACTGGGCAGGACAATGCGATAGTGGAAGGGAAGTGTGCAGTAGCAGCAGCTGCTTCAGCTTCAGTTAATGGCCGAACGTGTCTCGGAGGGCTCGAGTTTGCGAGACTTTGATGATTTGCGACCTGAGGTCGGTTGACCCAGGCGAACAAGGGTAGGGGATAGGCGGATCGTCTGCAAAAGCAACTGTGCTTTGGGGGTGCTCAACTGTTAGGTGAACGAGGAATACACGGAGGAATGGCAACGAGGCGCTGCTGATTTGGTTTGGTTGACAGCACAGGCGCAGCAACAAATGACGGCAACGAGCGCCAAAGATAGCAAGAAGCAGCAAGCAAATGCTCGGTCAACATTGATACACAGGCTTCAAGAGAAGTACCGACAAGAACGGGTTGCAGAACAGCAGAGTGAGGTGCAAAACACAGAGCAAAGAAGAACGAGAAGGTGGAAGAGAGGCAGTGTTGGAGCGTGATTTTCAGGGTGTTGGTGGACTGTCGATGGCCGTAGAACTGTGTCTGTGAGCTCAAATTATTTGGCAGTTTGGGCGGGGGAGCGAGGTGAAAGGGACCAAAGCGAAGGGCGTATAGGCGTGTCCCTTTGCCTTCATGTCATTCGCAAGCCGCCTCTTACTGTACGACGCAAGAGGTGAGATCAGAGCATTCAGGTTTGCAAAGCGGCGCCAGACGATGAGAGACGACGGAAAGCATAGGCTTTGCGTATTGTGCAACTGCTCATGATAAGCTCTTTGTGTAAGTGCTGGCCGTACAAAAGGCGAAAGCTGGTCAGCGTATGGTTTGCGCAAGCTCGCCTTGTTTCGGATGTCAGAGAGTTGAGAAATTTTTGCTATTTTTACGAATTGTCGGCTGAAGCTGACGCGGCGTACGGTAGACTGCCTAACCTGAAGCGGGCCATCATCTCAGGCGAAACAGCAGTTGCGTCGACTCTACGCATCGTCCGACCTTAAGCTCACGCATCAGTCTATGCCAACGCACAGCACATACGCAAACACAACACACACAGCTCAAACAGCAAGGGAGACACGACTTCTGGGTTTCAAATTGCTGCGAGCGAGGATTGCCGAGACTGTCGATTTGGCGAGACAAGCTGACCTCGATGAATGATTGCCCTAAGCCACCAATCGCATTTGCCTCGCATGGCTCTTCGTCAGCTCCTCGCATGGACATTTGCGCTGATCTGTGTGAATCAAGGTACGCATATACCGTACAGGTACAGTTCAGTTCTTTGACTTCGTAACGGTGTTCAACACAGCCGTTTGTTGTTTCATGTCCGGTTTGGCACGGTGTCTTTCATATCCCTTCTCTCGTGGCTGTTGTTATTCGTGAAACAGAAGCATAGCGCGTTTGCAATCTGCGACAAGCCTGTTTGTTGCGGCGCGCCTCTAGCTGTCATTGAACCCAATCTCAGACCTCACTCGCGCTCATCTCGCAGCGGCATTTTCGCCTTTCGGCATGGAGGGCGCTGGCACACATATGCCATTTACTGCCGTTTTTGCCTTGCCCCTTCTTCCGGCTGGCAGTGCGCGAAAATTCATGCTTGCGTCGACGTCGCTATTTTTTGACAAACATCTTCGTAGAACACAGGTCTGTGCAGCCGCAACGCTTTCTAGGGTTCAACCTTCCTCTCTGAATAACGTTTGCAAACGATTTGCGACAAAAGGTTTACAGCGTTGCCCGGTGTCGTTGTGCTGACCGGATCCTAAGCCCTTAGCGTGAGAACCTGAGGCTCGTACGTATCCTCATTCCAGTGCTGGTTAGTTTCCTCGTCCACAGTCTCATTCTGATCATGACGTTCTCGCGTCTAATTTACAGCGCTCATGGCTTCCGTATCCAAATATCCATAGCCGCTCTTTGAGTCGATCTTATCGGCCGCTCCACTCTTGCGGACTTCTACAATCTTTGCTGCTACTCGCATTCTCCATTCCGCTCCAACGACACCTTGCTGCTCAACCACTTCCAAAGCTCTCCTTGTTCCCATCATCACCGGCGCTGATATCTTGCAAACATTGTCGCCAGCCTTCCGACTCCCAAAGGCAACCTCACGTAACTGAGCCTCGACCTTCCTTCACTTCACCATTGCCATCGGGCTCGAACTTCCTATCGCAGGATCACGAAGCTACAAGTGCACCAAGTCAGAAGTACACATCCGCCATCATGGGGTCTCATGGCGCCATGGGAGGCTCATTGGGGAGCCTATCTGCCTTCATCTACGGCTGGACACCTGTCATCCTACTAGCTAGCTACAGCGTCTTCAGCTTCTTCTTCTACCTAGTCATTCCACCCATCCTTCAAGAGATTCTGTTCTACATCTACCTTGCACTTCAAACATTCACTGCGCTTTCGGTCTCTACCGAAGCGATGCAGTCGATTCGGCCCTCCGTCAAGGCACGACGCGCTTTCCGCAAGGCAGCCAAGGAAGGATGGGGCGAAACCGAAGATGGCAAGCCATGGCCCAAGATCGATGTCGTCCTTGTGGCCTACCTTCCCAACGAACAGGAGATCATTATGCGCCAACTACGATATGCGCTCAGAGAGATCAACTACCCCAGCGACAAGCTCATGATCAACCTCGTTTACAACACACCCAAGCCCATCGAGCCTATCGAGACGGAGATCAGGGAGTTGGAGAAGGCACATGCAAGACTGCGAGTCATCAAGGTACCCAACTCGACGTCCAAGGCAGACAACATCAACCATTACCTCTCGCTCGACTACAAGTGCGACATCATCACTCTGTACGACACTGACCACTACCCTGATCCTAACGCGCTTAGATGGGTCGCAAGGCGATTCTTACAGGGTGGTATCGACATTATTCAGGGTCGATGCTGTGTCTACAACTACGACGAGACTTGGTTGACAAGGCTGGTCGCGGCTGAATTCGACATGATCTACGGTGTCATGCACAGTGGTCGTGCTGAAGTGCAAGGCTACGGCTTCTTTGGTGGATCAAATGGTCACTGGAATGCATCACTACTCAAGACGCTCGGTATGCAGAAGCACATGCTTACCGAGGATATTGACAGTTCGATGCGCGCCATCATCTCCGGTGCCAGGATCGAGTACGATCTCAAGGTGCTTTCCTACGAACTTGCCCCCGAGACTGTACCAGCATTGACCAAACAGCGCATGCGATGGGCACAGGGCTGGACTCAGGTCGCTTTTAGGCATGCCTTGCCAGCGGTGCGTCGAGGTGCTTATTCGGATGACAACGGTTGGAGATCCCGTATTGGACTCTTCCAGCTTTTGGTCTACCGTGAAGCGTACTTCTACATCAACACGCAGCTTCTCTTCATTCTCATCTCGTCGCTTATTCTCAGCTTTCCAAATCAGGGTCTGAAGGCATGGTTCAATGACTTCGGCGGTTTCGCTCTGGCAATGTGGGCTCTAGGTGTCAACCTGATCTGCCTTTTCGTTACCATCTGCATCACACTCAAAAACCGATCCAACTTCACACACCCTGTAGGCATCATCATTTTCGGCTTCTTGGCACCATTCTACTACAGCATCGTCAGCTTTATGTCGATCTTCTGCCACTTCAGAGAGTTCATCAAGTTCGAGAAGTGGAACCCGACAGCGAGGTCCAACAAGAAGTAGAACCAGCATTTTGCATTGGTTAATGGCAGTCCCGGACACTCTTTTTGTAATCATTCCAGCATAATCATATCTTGCATTTGCCTAGACTGCATTCATTTGCTTTCTCGTTCGGTCCTTGTGCTTTGAGCGTGAGAGGAAGCTATGGCACCAATTCAGCTCAACGGATCGGTTGCCGGAATCCTGGATCTTTGCCGATGTCTATCCGAATCGGGGACTGCGGCCGTAAGATCCAGATATTGGCAAAAGCCTTGTCAGGCAGGGCCGTTCGAAGGGCGGATCCTGTTACCCTGAAAGTGTTGTAACTGCTCTGCCATAGCTTTGATAGGCAGCCAGGCAACTGGATGATGATCGTTTGACTTCAACGCCTTCTATCCGCTTGCTGGCAGTGCTTGAGGTCTTCGTCAGGCCGGACTCGAGCTGAGCAACATCAGAGTGGTTCTCGAGCCATGACCTTTGGGCATGCGGATTTGTACAGAATGTTCACCCTGCGTGCAATTCGAAGGGGATACTGTATCACCACGAGCTCAGACCGCTTCTGCTCTTATTGTTCATACCGGCGTGTACGCTTTTGCAATGAGCTGATCGGCGCTTCCCTTCGTCAGGCCGAATGAAGTCCTGTTGCAACAGTGCTCCGTGACTGAATAGAGTCGTGACATGAGTGAGTTCGGATCTCTACTCCCACCTCTAGTCCCCAGCTTTTCTCACATTCCTGCGTTCCCCATTCATCTTCTTCCTGCCAAAACCTGCGAAAGGGCACAATAGCCAAAATTCGTGGCCGACGTACCGATGCTTGACCTCAGCCAACAAGTCTTGGTACCATTTGAAGAGCTCAGCACGATCCCGAAGGTGCCCCTACGTGCCCACAGGTTCTTGTTTCAAGGTCTTCCTCCCGAGAATGCTAGAAAGGAAGAAGAGGCTCTGCTATCCTTTCGAAAGCAAATCTTTGCCCAACTCGGCGAGCCCGCCTCCCTTGGCGGAACCTGCATCGAGCTCAACAACGATTTCCGTTGCGTTCAAATCTTTTTCTCGGAAGGCAACCTTTACGTCAAAGCCAGGAAGTTGGATCTCAAATGGCAAGGAGAGTCGCTCCGCCATGGAGGTCAAGGCGGCTTTGTGCCGGTGGATCACTTTACGATGGAATTGATCTTCGTTCCGCAGTCTGCGCATCTAATGAGCCTTGCAGGCGATGTACTGCAATCCATGTCAGGACTTGTCACCTTCCAGGGAGTCACGGCTCAGTATAGAGGACCTAATTCAGATAGTGGGTGCGTTACAATCCAAGCTGCCTTCAAGAGCAAGCGTTCGCACGTGGGAAGGCTTCCCAGATCGATACAGTCACATGGCAGAGTACACGTAGTCACTTACAAAGGCGGAGAGATGGTCTGTAATGCTTGCAGATCTCAACATTATAGTTCTGATCTTCCACTTTGCATGTTCTGCGAGACCGAAGGTCACTGCCTGCACAAGTGCTGCATGAAGGTTGGAAAGTAGAGATTGGGGTCAAGCTGGTCACCTGTCAACCACAAGCTCGAAGTCTCACACAATGTCGAACTATCCTGTCTGATAAACTGATGCAATCAAATCAGCCGGAGCCCATCACGACGAGCAGGTCTCACAGCTGAGCAAGGCACCTTGTAATCTTGTGGTGAGGCGATATATCTCCAATGTCTGGGCTTGCAGCCACTCGAGATTCAGGCACTGTCGCGCTCTGCCTCATTGTCATACGGCTCGGACGGATACGCCGTGATTCCTTGAATGCCTGCGTGGAAGATGATCGGGAGATCCACGGCGGATTCCGCATCCAATCTTGCTGTTGCTTCGATCTCGAGCTCCTTTCCTTTAAAACAGTCTGGATGCACGCCGACAATCACAAACTTGCCATCTTCGTGCGACTTGTCATCGAGCACGACAAACGACACATACGCAAATGGCGTCGGCTTCTCGAAAAGCTGCGGGTAGACAAAGTCACGAGCGAGCCTGTAGGGCGTCCAACCTTGAAAGTTGCCGGGAAGGTGTGTGAGCTTGATTCGCTCATCAAGACCATCGCTACATTCGGCCGCATCTTCGGCGACTTTGCACTGATTTCGTACCCATTCGTCGGAGAAAGACCGTGAAGAGGTGATGAACAGAGCCACTTTCGTCGGTTCGATATACGGCCGTTCTGAGGCAGAGGTCATGATAGGACCAAGACGCGGTGTGTGCGCGTAGGGATTACAGATGGTGGCTGGCAGGTGAGGTTGTCCTCGGCCCACTCGCCTCAAAGGTCATCTCATCGGTTGATATTTTTAGAGTAAAACAACGGTTCTTTTCATGCTATCGATTCGGAATCTGAACTCGTGCAGCAACATCTTTCGCAGGGTAGAGACTATGGTAGCCGCAGAAAGGGTCGTCGAGAGAGGGTTCACCTCCCATCGTAAGTGCTGTCACCATCGGCATAGCTTCCGAGAAGACAACCCCCATGCTTGAGCATCAGTGAGGCTCCGTCGCTTCAGCAAAGATGTTGGCCGCTTGAAACGTGATCCGTGCAGTATCTGACAGCGTGTCGCGTGAACAGGAGGCGGAGGCGAGGGCAATGTCGGCTATTGGATCAATTCATCATATATGTTTCCTACGTACCAGGATCGTTCGAGCGCCAGTCTTCTCCAGTTGTCCCCACTTTCCAGAGTGATGTCAAGGTCAGGAGCATGACTGCACGAAAAGCCAGATAACTCTAATCCGATCTTGTCAGGTCTACTGTGGAAGCTAGTTTCGATGGAGATCGGAAGCACATAGGGAAGTTGGGCAGGTGGCAGGATCAAGTGGAAGGTGGCACAGTCCGTTTTTCAGAGGTCATGAAACGGTGTGCCAGGCCTTTGACAACTACAATCACCAGATGTGGTTGGATCGCCTTTGTGCAGGTCTCATAATGCAAACTAATCTATTTTGCGCAGGGGGCTGGGCTCGGCCCTCTTGTCACAATCTACTCAATGAAGGCGAGGAATCGCTGGGAAGAGGAGGATTCAGCCATGTGAAGAACTTGTATAACTAACTCCCTTTCTCTTCTTCCACGTCCGGCTTCTTACTCCTCAAACTTCGTATGACCTTCACAATCGCCGAGCAAGCGCGCTCGGCTCAAGTCAGACGGACCTCTCCATCATGCCAAAGCGCGATCGTAGTCCCGACTCGTCGGAAGTGGCGAGCTTGGCGGACTCAGTGTATCAGAAGCTTAACAGGACCTTATGGACCCGGAGGCGCATTCCGAATGCTGAAGAAGCGTGTCTCTGGGCTCTCGAGCCTTCCGGTCGAACGACATACAAACGTGTTCGAAGCCAAGCACACGGAGAAGCTTCTCCGGGCGACTTCCGGGAAAGGGAGCTCACATCGAATTCATATGTCGAAGCTCCAATCAAAACAGGCGGGATGAGTGATTCGGGGCTTGAGAATCAGGGCCTTGTTGCCTCTGAGCCTTGTACTGTAATTCAATTCCCGACTCTGTTCTTCAATGGCTTGATGATCGAGCGCATCGGGCCTCGAGACCTTCCAAACCCATTCATTAAGCGTGTGGAACCTTCAAAGTTGCATCGCTTCTATCTCGAGCAACTACACAGCTGGATAGGAGAGGAATGGGAAGAAGAAGCTCGAAAGTCGTTCGAGAAACAGCTCAGGGAGCAAGTCGATCCCAGCGTCGGTGGCGTACCGCGGATCCACTTTCTCTCGCTTCCGTCGGACTATATCGACGTGACCTTTTCGAACGTCAAGAAAATCAGCATGGGGCAGAGGCTCAAGCTCAGATGGGACGGCAAGGCCTTCTGGCAGGATACAGAGATGGGAGGTATTTTTCATGCCTGAAAACCACATCGTGTTCGGGATTCAAGGCATTGATATGGAGGAGAAGATCCACAAGATCCTTTATTCGCTCCATGACCAACTCGACTTTCACCTCGAATTCAAGGCGATAAGGGCGTCAAAAAAGTGCATTACTGACAAATTCCTCCGACCGAAGCCCATCTGGGAAATCGTGATTCTAGCCGCTTTGCGAGGCCCTGCGACCCATCCCGGCATGCTTCCAGGCTGGATAGTCTACAAGAGTTGGGTTTGTAAGCTGTGCTTCGAGGAGCGTAAGGACGTTTGCGAAGTATGTCGGCTCAAAAATGGAGACAATGGGGATCATCCTGCTCTGTTGAACAGGGCAGTCTGCTCAAACTGCCGCAAAGCCAGCCACTGCGAGTATGCTTGCGTCGACAGAAGTAAGATGGTTTGCAACACAGCTCCCAGACCAATCGAAGCTGTTGGTGGTGGTGAACAAGCTGTTTTGTAAATAACGATGGTCTAACATGCTCCATAAATTGACCTGCCCAAACACCGTATGTGGAGTTGAGCGCGGTTCAAAACAAAGCGGCAGTCTGCTTGCTGCCTGTGTGTTGAGTGTGTTTTTTGCCTTTGGCCTAGAAAAAGGGGTGGATTGAGGATCATGCAGGGACTCGGGGAGCAGAGGGAGAAAGAAAGTCGAGTGTTGTTCTCTGTCTATACACGCGTTGACTGGCAGGCTGCCCTGCAATCCATTCTATGCACATGTGTTGGTCCATTGAGCCGGTGTCAATTTAGGGAGAGAAAGAGACAGACTCACACACGCCCCTGAATCCCCGATCGCAACATTTGCCTCATCATCCATATCAACCATCATCTTGGCACCGCTTGCTCGCCATCATCGTCGCACTTCCCTTGCCTTACATCGCTTACGACTCATTCGAGGAAAGCATCGACATCTCTTCCTTAGCAAATTTCTAGGATCCTGTATATTCCCGTCCGCGATTGCGACTTTCAATCGACGAAGCCTCCGCCATGTCGTCCTTCTTTGGTCTTTCCAAGACCCGCACATTCAAGCCCAAGCGCAACATCCCTGAAGGCACGAAGCAGTATCAGCTCAAACGCTATGCGGAGGCTACACTTGGTAGCGGCAACCTTCGCCTTGCCGTAGTCTTGCCTGAAGGTGAAGATCTCAACGAATGGTTGGCAGTCAACACGGTCGACTTTTTCAACCACGTCAACATGCTCTATGGTACCATCACCGAATTCTGCACACCAACGGAATGCCCCGTGATGTGCGCTGGTCCACGCTTCGAGTACCACTGGCAAGATGCTAACTCGACACTTTACCGACGCCCAACCAAGATGTCAGCACCCGAGTATGTCGACTGCCTCATGAACTGGGTTCAATCGCAACTGGACGATGAAGAGCTCTTCCCAAGCAAGGTCGGCGTTCCTTTCCCCAAGAACTTCCCAGCAGTGGTCAAGTCGATCCTGAGGAGGCTGTTCCGTGTTTACGCACACATCTACAACCACCACTTTGCTCAAGTTTGCGCACTCAGCATCGAGGCGCATCTCAACACCTCGTATCGTCACTTCCTTCTATTTATAACCGAGTTTCAACTGGTCGAGCCCCGAGAGTTGGCACCTTTGGTCGAGCTCAACGAGGCTATTCTTGGCGAGGCATGATAAGTGTGGTTGGCAGTAACCTCGCTTATTGGAGACCTGAAGCACGCATTGATGACATCTCACGACACCTTTTACCATTCACCCTTGTATATATACGCTCGGATTCGACTCTGCTATCTGTCCAATCTACATCAGCTATACCCTTTCCACGATGCTTGTGTGTTCCGCTTTGCTGTCCTGTGAATCGGCAAAGAAGCTCGACATCGAATTCAACGCTGTTAGGCTTTACAAAGCAACAAAACCCTTGATCGCGAAAAAAAGAAAAGGCACAGCTTCCACGTCCTTTCAACTCGATTTCCCTCCCGCGCGACACTGTGTATCGGAATTGGGCTCCTGCGCGTTGGTATACAGCGTATCGGGCAGATGGACACAGTCTTCTCAGTTCACGTTGTTGAGAAAAAAGGGTGAATCTGTCAAATCTGCAGTTCGGCAGCGCGTTCCCGCTTCGACAGCTTGTAAGGCCGCCAAGAAGAAGAGTTCAAGCAATGAACAACGAAGGGTGCCGACATTCCGCGTGTGTGTTCTGTCTGTGTGTGATGTGTGTGTCTGCACTGGAGCAAAAGTGTTGAGCGCTTGGACCGGCACAGCTTTCATCTTTCTTCTTCGGCACGTTTTATCAACGACATCTTCTCGTTTCTTACCACAACAACATCAACTCACTCCGAGCTCCTCCTCCTCCTCGTCAGTACGGAAGGTGCTTAACATGGCGGATCACGAGGTCGATGCCGCAGAGGCATCCTCAAAACCACACCTCCCTTCAGCAGGCACCAGTCTCGTAAATCCTACTCCTGCTGCGCCTGAACCAACCACAGATCTAAAAGAAGCAAGCGAACAGGCTCGAGCCGCTGATCACGACCAAGATGACAAGCCGACCGACACAAACAAAGTCGAGCTGCTGTTAGAAGAGCAGAAGCAGTCGCTTCCAGCGTCAGAGCAGATCGAGGTAGGCGATGCAGGTTCATCAGAGCATGCACAGTCCACCACGACTGACGCGCCTGCAATCGAAGTATCGGAAGCCTCCGAAGATGGTCCAGCAGATCAGACGGAAGCAGCAACAGCAGTAGAGGTTCGCGCAGAGGCAGAAGCAGAAACGAGTGGAACGGGCGCAGCCGATCACAGTGTGAGCAACGGAGCAGCCGATGAAAAATCGGCTGCTGGAAGGCCGCACACACAGGCACCAGAACCTCCTGCGAAAGAGTCATTACCAGAATCGGACGCCCGTCAAACCATCGTTGACAACGCGGAGGCAGCTGTAGATGAAAGTACAGACCAACCCACACCCTTACCACCTGCCGAAGCTTCGAGTTCGAGAGCCAGCATGGCCAAGTCGCGTCGATCTTCTTCCGTCTCCACCACGGCCACCGCTGCTACCACCGTACACTCTCGCTCCAGTCTCAAGAGTCTCAACAAGGGCAGCGCTGTCTTTGTCATCTCGGCTCTCGAGACGCTCGCCAACTCAAAAGAGGCCAGAAAGGACAAGGCGCTTAAGGAAGCAGCTAACACCGCACTCGACATGGTCAAAGCTGCGGCCGCATACACCGCATCACCACAGTCGGCAGAGCAAGACCAGCCAGTGCTGGATCCACGTGTCGTCTTTGAACCCCTTCGTCTGGCTTGCAGGACGCGTAGCAACAACCTCACCATCACCAGTCTCGACTGCATCGGCAAGCTCGTCAGCTATGCCTTCTTTGCCGAAGATGACCCGACCGCAGTCTCTAGTGCCATCGTCGCTGCGGGTCAGCCACCTCAGACGCTTGCTGATCTGGTGACAGAGACCGTATGTGACTGCTACCAAGAGAATTTGGACGACAAGGTCGCTCTGCAGATCATCAAGGCGCTTCTCGCATCCGTGCTTTCAACAGTGGTGCATGTGCACCAGTCGAGTCTGCTCAAGGCGGTGCGAACTGTCTACAACATCTTCCTCATGAGCAAGTCGCCTGCCAATCAAGCCATCGCTCAGGGCAGTCTTACACAGATGGTCCACCATGTCTTTGCACGTGTACCTCGCAGCGGCGCTTCCGGCTCTGGCATGCCTTCAACGTCCAACAGCACAATTGACGTCACACGGTCCAACGGCAATGGTAAGGAGTCAGCAGAAGAGGCTGGCGACACAAGTCAGGACCAGGATGCAAATGCAGCAAGTGGCTCGAACGGAGGTGCAGGCGAAGGCGAGAAGATCACATTGCAGACCCTAGAGAACCGCAAGTCATTCGAAGGCGCTTCCGAGCGCGACAATGCCGGTAGTCTCGCAAACATGAGCACCGCCGAGCTCTTCGTCAAAGACGCCTTCCTCGTGCTTCGAGCTCTGTGCAAGCTCACCATGAAGCCACTCGGTGCCGAAAGTGAGCGAGACCTGAAATCCCACTCGATGCGATCTAAGCTCCTCTCGCTTCATCTGATCCTCACCATTCTTCAGTCGCACATGGCCATCTTCACCGACCCCAGTGTGATCATTCACAGCACAACCACAGGCGAACAGACGCAATTTGTTCAGGCAGTCAAGCAGTACCTCTGTCTCAGTCTCAGCCGAAATGCCGTCAGCAGCGTCAACCAGGTGTTCGAGGTCAGCTGCGAGATCTTCTGGCTTGTTCTCGACGGCATGCGCACCAAGCTAAAGAAGGAGATCGAGGTGTTGCTAAATGAGATCTTCTTGCCCATCTTGGAGATGCGCACTTCGACGCCCAAACAAAAGTCGATCCTGTTGGGTGTTATGATTAGGCTCTGTCAGGACCCACAGGCATTGGTGGAAATCTATCTGAATTACGACTGCGACAGGACGGCGTTGGACAACATCTACGAGCGATTGATGAACGTGATCTCCAAGATCTCGCAGGCGCACGTGTCAGCCACTGCTGACGGCAAAGATGGTGCTTCTTCTGCCACTTCGTCTTCGAGCTCGGCATTACCGAAGACGAGTGGATCCGGACCGGCTATTCCACCAACACTCAGCACTGCTTCGGCGAGTGAGATCGGATCTCAGGATTCGGCGCTAACCTCGTCGGGTGCCAATCAGTCAGTAGAGGCAAGGTTGAAGCGACAGAGTCTCGACTGCCTGTGTTCGGTGCTGCGATCCCTCGTTGCATGGTCCAGCCGTGCCTCGGTAACAACAGAAGCAGGAGGACAGGTCGTTGGAGGTCACCCAGGTGACAACACAGGCTCTCCTCGTGCAAGTGAAGACATCCGCATCGGCAACGAGACCATCACTGTCGACAGTGAGAACCTTATGGAATCTAGTGGCCATGCGAGTCCCGCCATCGGCGCTCACGGTTCCGCCCTCACCCTTGGCTCCCATACTGGCTCCGAGATCGCACGTGGCCACACTCCTGAGCCACAAGACGATCCCAGTCGCTTCGAAAATGCCAAGCAGCGCAAGACGATTCTCCTCGAAGGCATCCGAAAATTCAACTTCAAGCCCAAGCGTGGTATCGATGATCTCGTCAAGAACGGCTTCATCCGTTCCCGCGAGCCCGCTGACATTGCTCGCTTCCTTCTGTACGCCGATGGTCTCAGCAAAGCCCAGATCGGCGAGTTCCTCGGCGAAGGTACTCCCGAGAGCAATGCCATCATGCATGCGTTTGTTGATATGATGAACTTCGAGGGTCTTGGATTCACCGACGCGCTCCGCCGCTTCCTGCAAGCTTTCCGGCTGCCGGGAGAATCGCAAAAGATCGATCGATACATGCTCAAGTTCGCCGAGCGTTTCGTACACGGTAACCCCAATGCCTTTGCAAACGCCGACACTGCTTACGTGTTCGCCTACTCGGTAATCATGTTGAACACCGACGCGCACAACAAGCAGGTGAAGCACAGGATGACACTTCAGGATTTCATCAAGAACAACTCTGGCATCGATGACGGACAGAGTCTTCCAGAGGAATACTTGAAGTCGGTGTACGATGAAATTCAGAACAACGAGATCAAGATGAAGGATGAAGTCCCCGCTCCCGCGCCTGTTACACCGTCTTCCGGTCTCGCCAACGCCATCGCTACCGTTGGCAGAGACTTGCAGCGCGAGGCATACGTGCTTCAGTCTGAGGGCATGGCCAACAAAACTGAAGCACTCTTCCGCACTATGGTCCGTGCCCAGCGTCGTATTGGACCTCAACAGCGCGCTGCAGCAGAGCAATTCTTCTCAGCTTCGCACTTTGAGCATGTCAAGCCGATGTTTGAGGTCGCTTGGATGCCTTTCCTCGCCGGCATTTCGGGTCCCTTGCAAGAGTCCGACGATGCCGAGGTAGTGGAAAAGTGCTTGGAAGGATTCAGGGATGCGATCAAGATCGTCTCGCTTTTCGGCTTGGAGTTGGAGCGAAATGCTTTCGTGACAACCCTTGCCAAGTTCACCTTCCTCAACAACCTTGGAGAGATGAAGAGTAAGAACGTCGAAGCGATCAAGACCCTGCTTGGCGTCGCGCATAGTGAAGGCAACTATCTCAAGGGAAGCTGGAGAGAGGTGCTCACGTGTGTCAGTCAGCTGGAAAGGTTCCAGCTCATCAGCGGCGGTATGGATGGCAGACAGCTTCCTGATCTCGGCAGAAGAGGTACGATCTCTGGGGGAACTGCTGCTGGAGCAAACGGCAGCAGAGCCAGACAGCCCTCGTTGCCCAACAGCGAGGTGGTGCAAGCTGGTGCATCGTCCGAAGTCACAGTTGCAGCTGATATGGTCTTTTCGTCCAGCGCATCCCTCTCGGGTACAGCTATTGTGGACTTCGTTCAAGCGCTTTCCGATGTCTCCTGGGAAGAGATCCAATCCTCCGGTCTCACCGAACATCCACGTATGTTTTCGCTGCAGAAGCTCGTCGAGATCTCGTACTACAACATGGGACGTATCCGTATGGAGTGGTCCAACATCTGGGCGATCTTGGGCGAACACTTCAACATGGTCTGCTGCCATCCCAACGTTCATGTCTCTGCATTCGGTCTCGACTCTCTCCGTCAGCTCGCGATGCGGTTCTTGGAGAAAGAGGAGTTGCCGCATTTCAAGTTCCAAAAGGACTTCCTCAAGCCATTTGAGATCACGATGCAGAGGAATCGCAACTTGGAGGCGAAAGAAATGGTACTGCAGTGCTTGGAGCAGATGATTCAGTCGCGCGTGGACAATATTCGTTCGGGATGGAGGACAATGTTTGGTGTATTTGGTGCTGCATCTGTCGCTCCTTCTGAACGCGTGTCCGCATATGCTTTTGACTTGGTTCGTCAGTTGAATGCAAAGCATTTGGGAGCTGTCATCGTCAATGGATCCTTTGCGGATCTTTGCATCTGCGCAACACATTTCGCAAAAGCCAACAAGCAAAAGATCAGCCTTCAAGCAACCGAGCTTCTCCGCGGTCTAGTAGCTTCCATGCTCAACGCCAAGGAGTGTCCGATCGAAGAAGGTGGTGATCCTGGGCCGGCAGCTAGCACCCCGATGTCTGATGATCCTATGGTCAGGTTCTGGTTCCCTGTCCTGTTTGCTTTCCACGACATCATCATGACTGGCGACGATCTGGAAGTGCGTCGTGTCGCTCTCGACAGTCTCTTCTCCATCCTCAAGCAATACGGTCGATCCTTCCGACCCGACTTCTGGGACACAGTCTGTCAAGAAATCCTCTTCCCTATCTTTGCTGTTCTGCGTTCGCGTCAAGACGTCACGCGATTCTCCTCTCACGAAGACATGTCCGTTTGGCTGAGTACTACGCTGATCCAGGCGTTGAGGAATCTGGTGGATCTTTGGACGTTCTATTTCGAGATTCTGGAGAGACTGCTGCCAGGGTTGTTGGATCTGTTGTGTGCATGTATCTGCCAGGAGAACGACACGTTGGCTCGGATCGGAACGAGTTGTTTGCAAGGATTGTTGGAAAAGAATGTGAGGAAGTTGACGTTGGAGAAATGGGGGTTGGTGGTGGATACGTTTTTGCAGCTGTTTAGGACGACTACAGCGCATCAACTGTTTGATCCCGCTTTGAGAGCGGATGGTGTGGGACAGGGCGGAGCGGTGGAATCGCCAGTGAATGGTGTGACGATGCCGAATCCTCTTTCGCCTGGTCCTAGTCCTCAGGCACTTCCAGACGTCGCAACTGAAGGTGCACAAGAGGGCCAAAAAACAGAAGCATCTGCACCAACCTCTCGTCAGCAGCAGCAGCCCATGTCCGGGTCGGAGCGTAGACGAGCATTCAAGCAAATTATTGTCAAATGCGYTCTTCAACTCCTCCTCATCGAGACCACTCACGAGCTTCTTCAGAACGAAGAAGTCTACCGCACCATGCCAGCTCCCCAACTCCTCCGTCTTACCGGAGTACTCGAGGATTCCTACACCTTTTCCAAACGTTTCAATGCAGACAAGGACCTTCGCGTAGCCCTTTGGAAGGTTGGATTTATGAAACAACTCCCCAATCTGCTCAAACAAGAATCTTCCTCTGCTGCAACTCTTGTCCACATTCTCGTCCGTATGCATGGCGATACCCGTGCAGAACATGTTGCACTCCAATCGCAGATTCGGGAGAAACTTGTTCCGCTCGGTTACGACATCGTATGTGGATTCTTGCCTTTAGAGCCGGAGACACAGGCAAGGAATATTGCGGCTTGGAGTCCCGTCGTTGCCGAGATCTTCACTGGTATTTGCACGTTTGATGATGCTAAGGAGGGAGAAGGGGAACAGGTGTTTACGCAGCATAGTTCGGCATTCTATGCGTTAGCGGTGGATTTGTTGTCGAAAGAACCACTGCCAGGAGAGATAGCAGAAGCCTTGAGAGCATTCTTGTTCAAAGTAGGTGTAACAAGAGGTATGATCGATCCGAAGAAGGAGGAAGAGAGAAGGAGGAAGATCGTGGATGGCAAGGAAAAGGAAAAGTTATTGGGGGAAGGAATGAGGAGGTTAAGTGGTCAAGGTCAGCAGCAGCCTCAGCAACAGGGAGGGGTCGAGAGCGCTTGAGGGGCAGATTTGGAGACTGAGAGCAAGTTTAGTTCAATTTGCAAAACACTCTATTGTAGAGTTCTAGACTTGTTGTCTCTGGATGTGTGTTGGCGTGATCGGAAGCAGAGAGTCGTGCGATGGTATTGAGAGCAAGCTGATCACCAATATTGAAGAGCCGAATTTATCTCAAGCAGATCAGTCCTTATCTCAACAAAGGACAGGATGGACTTCTGATTTGGAAAGGTTTGACTTGCTCTTGAGGGCGCCATGAATTAAACTTTACATTTCTCCCACCATCCATGACTATTCCTCCCCTCCAAAGCTCTGAGCAAATCCTTCTTCTTACACAACCCATCTCTTCTCTCCCCACACTCCCTATACTGACTTAACGGTATCACTGCATCATTCAACTTAAACCTTATCCACTCCTCATCTTCTCCATCTCCACAACTCCATACCTCCACGACGAACCTCGCAGCAAAAGGGACTACTTTACTCGTTACGAAATTCCTATCCGTATTGATCCCCTTCCCTCCTTCCGGTACTTTAAGTTCTTCGTCAAACCTAGGAAGGTTCAGAGCTGCTAGAACCGAGGTGATTGTAGAATCGTGTGTAAAGTCTACGTAAAATCTACGATCGAGTGGGAAGGTAGTTGAATCGAGATTGAGGGTTGAATTCTCCGAAGTCTGTGTAGCTGGATCCCAAGGTGTTCGTTGAAGTCGAGATACGAGTTCGTTCACCCAACCCAAGCCATAAGCATGACCAAGAGGAGAAGTAGCTCCATTCGTATTCATGAACTTCAGATCCCATGCATACTCATAATCCAACCATTCCTGCTTTGTAAACAACCCACAGAAATCACTGTACCCAAAAGCCACTGTGTCGTAGGAACACATCTGTTGCATCGCAAACAGCAGTGTCGAATTCAAGTTTGCTCCTCCGAAATCATTTCTGAGCCTCAAAATAGCATCGGAGAGGTAGGATGCAGCCCAACGATCCGCCATTCTGCCCCCAGGCGCGTTGCCAGGCTGGTTCCATGCTGGACAGGCAAATTCAGGTGCGGTGGTGGTGTTGAAACCGGGTTCTTCGATTTGGATCTCGAAAGAGGTGGTGTCGGTCCAATTGGCACCGAAGAATCCATTGAGCCAGGCAAGACCGGAATCTACGATACGCTGTTGCGATCCAGCACGGGCAAAGAGGGTTTTGGGCTTGCCTTTGGCATCCTTTTCTGCGAGATCAGAGGCGACAAGTTTGCCGTAGAGTAAAGCAGCTTTGACGCCGGAGTCGTAGAGCTGACCTCGTCCGACAGGAGTGAGGAGCTCCTCGCCAACACCGAATTGGTAGTTATTGAGGAAGGAGAGCGCGCCGCTGTAGCGGAGGTTGGGATTTGCGCGGAGGAAGTCTCGAAGAACATCGGGAGGACCGCCTGCGGTGGGGTAGCGTGCGCCGTGGCGGTGAAGCATGTGTGCTTGGGTGAGAGCGCAAGTGTTACCGGATGAAGGGTTTGTGGTGGGCGTACCAGAGTATTTGGCGTCGTCGATTCCCCAGCCTGAGGAAGAGACGTACGGTGTTAATGGACCCATGTGCTCGAAAGGCTTGAAGTTGGCATCTTGGAAGCCAGGAATGGTGGTTTGGATGGGTGATGATCCGATCGTTTGTGTTGGTGCCGGGGCTGTACGTGTCATGTGTTCTGCGAAGTCGGGTGGCATGCCAGTGGTATAGAAACCAGGATAGCCTGGTGACTTGTTGAATTCGAATGGGATCACGCCGCTATCTCCATACCATTTGTCTCCCATGTAGTCGTAGAATTTGGAGGGCGATACGCCAACTTTGGGACCTAAAGCAAAGGCGAATGCGCCAATGATGAGCAGTCCAGCACCAATCAACATGCTGACACGCAAGCATCGCGCTCTCTGCTTCCTGTTACGCTGCGCCATAGACGCTGACATGCCAACGCCTCTCGTGCTCACGCCGGGTACATCGCCTTCGAGTAGACCGCGAAACCATGCTGGACGGCCGGTCTTGTCGATGCGGGTTGAATTGTTGGACCCCTCAAGAATGCCGCGAGCTGGAAGCTTCTCCATGCGCTCATCTTTCAGATCGTATTCTTCGTCAAGATCGTCGTAGGCATCCGTGACGCGAGGTGTTGCGATGGTATTACCGACAGACTGTATACGTGATGTGCCCGAAGCATCTGTGGAGAGACGATGGAGGATAAGCGACTCGGCTTCAAGGTCGTCATCCTCTGAGCGGCGATCTTTATTGGATGGAGCCGGCATGGTAGCTTCTTTCGACGTGAATCGCTTTGTGCTCGATGAGGGGAATCAAAATGATTGTCGCTCGCAAAGCAGGATGAGGAGAAGGAATATCGTGTAGTGGGAAGTACAGTAGGCTCATGCGCGGCTGTCAACTGCAGGGTCTTTTTGATTTCCCTCTTTGCTCGCCAAGCGACCTTCTTGACAGATGCCGATTTCCGGTAGATGGTTTTTCATAGAATGTCATGTTTATTCTGGCCTAACATATATCTCTGTCGCCTCCACTGACGGAGATAAACGCGGAGTTTGTCGCAAAAGTGTCAGGTCTGAAGAACACTCGCACCCTTCTTTTACAGTACTGTAGGTGTTGCTTGTCTTACCCCGCATTTCTTCTGAGGATCTCGCCAAGTTAGACAAGCAGTCTTGTTACATGTCTGTGCGAGCTATGCACGAGGTTCAGCTCATCAACGCATCATCTATATGTCGTCCCATCTTTGACCATCACATCCAATCCCCGCAAACAATTCACACACCTCTACTTACTCATTCGAGATTAGAATTGAGTTCACATCCCGAGCAAAGCCTAAGCTTGGCATTGTCAAGCTTCCAATACGACCTTTGATATGACGCGGGATCAACCTCAAACCAACGGTACTGGTGCCGCCGCGATGAAAGAATCGTACTGCGATGTTCTCATCATCGGCGCTGGACCAGCTGGATTGATGGCAGCCAATTGGCTTGCTGTTCAAGGCTTAGGCCCATCCGTACGCATCATCGACAAACGCAACGATAAGATCTTCAACGGTCAAGCTGACGGACTTCAATGCCGCTCTCTCGAAATCCTTCACAGCTTTGGACTGGCAGAAGACATCTGGAGGCAAAGCAATCGGATGATCGAGATGCGATTCTGGAATCCTGGTCCCGATGGGAAACTGCAAAGGACAGGAAGCAAGCCAGATACTATTCCGGGCATCTCACGTTGGCAGCAGTGCGTACTGCACCAGGGTCGTATCGAGAAGACATTCCTGGACAGCATCGCGAAGCACTCGCATAACAAACTTCATGTCGAGCGAGCTGTTCTTCCAGAATCTTTGACGGTGGATGAGGCGTCCATCGACAATCCAAACGCATATCCTGTTCAGGTCGAGCTTCGAAAGCTGTCAGAAGAGGAGGCTACACCGACACAGATGGGCAAAAACATCCCCAACGGTCTCTTCCGTTCCTCATTAGCGCCGGATGATACACCGACAGCCAAAGCGAACGATTCCAAAGTCGAGCCAGGCAATAGGGAACGCATTCACGCCAAGTACGTGATCGGATGTGATGGCGCTCACTCCTGGACAAGACGTCAAATCGGAAGCAAAATGGAAGGTGATCAAACGTCATTCATCTGGGGCGTACTTGATGCGGTCCCCATCACTGACTTTTCTGATGTCCGCAATCGTTGCGCTATACACTCTGCAGATTCAGGCAGTATGATGATCATCCCACGTGAAGACGGCCTGGTTCGATTCTATATTCAAGTCTCGGAACTCAACAAGGGCGTGGACCGATATAGCATTACGCCCGAAATGATCCTCAGGACAGCCAAAGCCATTATCGCTCCATACACGCTCGACATCGGTGAGGGCGATCTCGACTGGTGGACGGCCTACGTGATTGGTCAAAGAACTGCCGATCGCTTCTCCTTACACGATCGTGTGTTCATTGCTGGAGATGCTTGCCACACCCACTCACCCAAAGCAGGTCAAGGGATGAATACTTCGATGCAAGACACGTACAACCTTACTTGGAAAATCGCATCAGTCGTCAAAGGTGTTTCCCCACGCAGTATTCTGCCGACATACGAGATGGAACGAAAGCAAATCGCCCAGGACCTGATCACTTTCGATCACAAATTTAGTCGGCTGTTCAGTGGTAAGCCGGCAAAAGATGAGGCTGATGCAGCAGGTATCTCGATGACCGAATTTCAACAGGCTTTCGAGAAAGGAAACCGTTTCGCATCAGGATTGTCGGTCGACTATCAGCGATCGTTATTGACAGTCAAGCCGGAGGGAAGCAGCAAGACAGCGGTGGAAGGTGGGACGATTGTGAGCCATCGAGAGGTTGCTCCTCCTGCTGCCGGTGTTGAAAGTGATGGTAGTTTGTCTGCAGAGGCTGCGGGCGAGACACGCATCGAGTTGGGCAAGAGATTCAATACGGCTCAAGTTGTATGTCATGCTACGGCATTGCCCTACGAGTTGGCGGACTGGATTGTTTCGGATGGGAGATGGCGAGTTGTATACTTCTGTGGCGACATTCGCAAAGCTGAGTGCGCCAACGAGATGAACGAGTTCGGCGACTACCTCTCCCAGCAGCTCGTTCCAAGATTCACACCGCAAGATCAAGATGTCGACTCAATCATCGAGGTGCTCACGGTCTCTGCTACACCACGTGGAGAAAACGAGCTGACAGACTACCACGAAGCACTACGACCCAAAACAACACGACACCACCGTCCCACTTCTGGTGGGAGCTACAATATCTCACCAGATTACCACAAGATCTTTGTGGATGACGAGACGTACCATCAAGGTCATGGACATGCTTATGACAAGTATGGAGTGCGAACGGATCGAGGCACACTAATTGTCATTCGTCCTGATGGCTATGTGTCATTGTTGATTCAAGCCTCGCAATATGCTAAGCTAGGGGATTTCTTCGGTAGAGTCTTGCAGCCTCCGAGCCATCACTTGGAACATCAACATACGCGCAAGAAGCGTGAGAAGGCAGCGTACATGCTCATCTCTCAGGAAAAGCAAGGGAGCTTGCCTGTCGCAGCTGGCTTGCCAAACAGCACACTTGCCACAGTACACTCGCAGAAGAACACGCAGGAATTGGCGACCGCTGAGAAGTAAATTCACCAAGATCGGCATAGAATAAATAACAAGAAGAGATTTCCCGCTTGCTTTGAGACTACTACAAGTATCACGCCTTGACGGCTCCTCCCACTGTTTATCCAAAATCGTTACGAGACAAGACTCAAGCCAAGAGAATGATATGGCTGCCGAACGACCACGGCATGCAGACTTTGACGTTCTAGTCTTTTTCCTCACCAACAAGCTTTCTCAGGAATCGAGCCAAGATCTTGTTGCTCTGATCGAGGCTGAGGAGTTTAAAGACTGCGTCGTGACAGTCGCATGGACCAACGAGCGTTCTGGAACGCAAGAGGACATAGAGCGACTATCACGACAAGCGGCGGTCGAAGCAAAACCTTTCCAAGCCAGGACCGTCGTGTACATTGACGACGAGTCGCCTCGCGACAAGAAAGTTATCATCACCGACTTTGATGACGGCGGAATTCAAGTCAGCAGGCGTATGCTGGCAGCATATGCTGGTCGCATTGCTGTCAGCTGCAATCTCTGTTGCATGTATCTGGAAGATGCTGTTGAACAAGAGTAGCCTACCATATCATGCAAAGTAAGCCCAAGACTTGATTGAGATCGGTGCACTGCTCGATGATGAAATGTAGTCTTATGGACAAAGCCAAAGCATACTGTGTTGAGTATGTGTAAACGAGAGGATTGCTTCCGATCAAGACCATCGACGTTTGAGTGAGAGTTAGTGCAAATGTAGTGATTTGGCGCGAATCAAGACTAGAGGATTCAAAAGAGGTGTCGGCTTTAGAGTGTGCTCGACTCAGATCCGTTGAGAAGCCAGTCTATCGACCATAGACTTCTCGATATGGGTCTATCTAGAGGTAGTGGAGAGTGTGCTGAGGTGGAAGGAGAAGACATGGCTTATGAATAAGGCATCTTGCTCGAAGAGTAAGCACCTTTTCGGCACTCGATTCCACCTCACCACGCGCCTCTTCCTTCTTCCTTCAGCCTTCAAGATGCGCCTTTCGTCGTTCTCCGTTTTCAGCCTCTCATTCCTGTTCTTGCTCAGCAGGGTGTCGGGCTTGGCTCTTACCCTTGCCTGCGATACGAATTCGGGATCGGGAACCTCTAACATTTGTGATGGCATTTGTTACTATGCTAACTGCCGCGGTGGCAATTATAGATAGACTGCACAAAGAAGACCTCTGTCTGGAATACAAAGTGAACAACCAGAGTCTTTGAGGCACCTCTTCGAGGCGTAGATCGCCCTTGCAGTAGCATCGGATGCTCCGACACAGACTTGGTGACAAAGCCTGGACCTGTCGCATTCTCGATAGTTTGCCGTGCTTTACCGCTTCACGTTTAGCTTAGATAGTGGGAAGCAATCGAACGAGCATGAGTGTCAGAGTAGGCAAGTGACACGGATCTCGTCATACCGATTTTGATGCACTTTGCAAGGTACAGCCGATGTTTGAGATAAGTGGTGCCTGAAGCAGAGGCCAGAATCATCGGTACATGGACCAAGAATTGGATGCACTGCTGC
This sequence comes from Ustilago shanxiensis, assembly GCA_019972555.1. NCBI lineage: Eukaryota > Fungi > Basidiomycota > Ustilaginomycetes > Ustilaginales > Ustilaginaceae > Ustilago > Ustilago shanxiensis. The sequence continues at coordinate 219,666 of BPMX01000011.1, read as the reverse complement.
TATGCATTGGAATAGCTTGATATAGAACAGATGCAGGCAAGTCAGCGTCAACACGACTGCACACCATTCAAGTGGTGCGCATGTGATTGGAGGAAGAACCCGTGGAGTGACCAAAACCAGGTGGATAAGCCGTTTGAAGCATAGCTTTGTGTCACATGAGATCATGTCTCCAACCTGCAACCAATCAAGCGTTAGCAACAGCTCTGTTTGACCGTCATCAATGCGATCTAGAGAGATACAGTAGACCCCGCAACAAGGCGGTTGAACCGATTTGCGGGAGCAACATGGGCAACACCAGAGTAGACTGCGTCTGCAATAGGGGGAGACACGGAAGGCAGATGCCCGTGATGCACGAGAAGTGGAAGCTGCGGGTGCGGAAGGGATAGAAGCTGCAAGCCTTCGGTTGTGGCAAATCCGCAGAAGCAGGCCGCAGGTACAAGCGGTTCCCACAGGGTCAAGATGCATCAGAGTCTCAAGATTGCTCGGCGAATCGTGTTCCGACCTGCAATCAATCTGTGCATGGCCTCACTTATCGGCCCCACAACAGCCGCACTCCGTACAGTATATCACGGATGGCCAAAGTGAGTGAATGGGAACGGATATGGGCCTCGTTGCCTCTTCGTCCAGTGTCATTTCCGAGTTTACGTTTGAATTGAAAGAGCCGTTCGCGGAAATATGTTTTCACACAACTTCGGCGAAAATTGCGAAGGAAGATGGTAAGCCAAGGTGATCTAAAGGACACGACAGTGTGGGACCAGCTGACCGGTCTTCGCAAATTCGACTCGGCAAGATGCGATTCCGAACTGCAATCACGGAGAAGGGCGAGTACGAAATACAACTTCACTTCAGCAGAGCATCGGTCGCACGATAAGCTAAACACCCACAACAACACCTCGCAACACGAGAGACAGTGTTCAGGAACCATGGATGAAACAGAAATGTAGATAGAAGATAGGCCACCGCCGTCGTGAATTGGTGCGGGGAGACGGGGCAGAGTTGACCGGGCTGTTGCAAGGTGGTCATACAAATACAGTAGTTAGGTAGTTAGGTAACTGGGTTGTCGAATTGAAAAACATTTCGGAAGACGTTGATCCGTTGCTTGCAGGAATTCATGCGGATAGTTTTTGAACATCAAAGCAAATCGCTTTTAGCCGTGGGCATTTGGACAGCGTGTTCAAGAGCATGTTGGCACTTGCGGTATCCTATGGACAACTTGAAAGTCGTGCGGTTGCCTTTGCTTGCGATTTCAGGACGGCCTCTCGTTTATAAGCATTTGGATTCATGCTTCGAGATAGTGGTCTTTCTGTCTTGATCGTTCGTGCAGTGGTCAATCTGATCCTTGCTGCGTCGCTTCCGGCTCGTCCGTTACAATCCAGTGTGCAGCATACCTGCGATACCGCAAGATGACCGTGACAACCGACAAGTGCGATAGAGACGCAAGGTGTTGAGAGATTAGAGTCGGAGCATCGCCGTCGATCTCAAGCTGTTGCTTATCATCTGACCCAGTCAAACCAGTTCGGATGAGCCGTCTTCTGCTCGTTCCATGCTGCTCACGCCACATCGAACTCGCGCGATTCGAGCACATGAAGTCTTTCCTGCACAATGCAAAACAGTGTGGGTGTTTGTGAGGTGGTGGGGAAGGATTTTTTCGATCCACTTCATCAATCAGGAACCATCACTTTGCTGCCTCAGGAGCATTTCAAGAGGAAGCTCGATTATGATTGGACCACTATGTTCTTGAACATCTTGTCGCCGCGGTTGTCTGCGGCAGAAAGGGCCTACGGTTCGCGGTGTAAAGTGGTTTCGAGCAGCGAATTATAACTTGTCAAGGTCTGGAGATCAGCGAAGACTGACACTACACAAGTCGATTGGGAAGAGAGGTGCAAAGCCCACCTGCTGATTTGGCTGCATGCATTCAGACTCCGTCCCTCGGTTCGCTGATTTTAACCAACCGCCGCTCCAGATCATAGGCTTCCATCGAATCAGAGGTCGAATTCCCAATTTCAAGGCGCGGTCTTTCCGCCAAAAAAGAGGACACCGCCGTTTCACCTTCACCGCTCTGCGCCGGTCATCTCTGCCGTCGGGAGCCAATTCAGAAAGGGTCAATCAAATCTGCATGCTCTTGCATTCACTCGCATGTAGACGCCTGACATGTCTCTGTCTCGTCTCGCTTGCACCACTGCCCACAGGCACTTTTACCCACTTCTTCTACATAAAGTCCAATTGTGCCCCTTTCTGTTGCCACTCGTCTTATCACGCTGCATTTGCCTCTGGTCTCTCTGGCTACGCCTCTGACCAAGGTTATGGTCGTCTGACGATTGAATCGATATTTTTCTTCCTTTTCGTTTTTTAAGAACGAAACACACTAGAATTGAAGCTCAACTACATTTTTGGCACATCTTGACAAGCCACGCTTCGGAGGGCTCATGTCCGAAATTGCATTCGATTTCGATACTGTACTGTACAGTCCTCTGTTCTACTACAAGCCCACCTCTCCCCTCCTCGTCCTCTCTCGCTTGCACAAGAGTCCCCACACAATTGCAGCGAATCAGATTGCTCCAAGTCTATCAGCTACTTGCGCAAGCGAGCCAACCAAGCCACGCCGCTCGAGTCCTGATTGGTAAATGTCTGATAAGTTAGTGATTGTCTTGGTTGAGATTGCAGACCGTCGGCCCCGCTGGTCGACACTTACCTTGTTTCGTTCTTGCCCAATCAGACCACTCGAACCTCGTCTGACTCTTCCAGGAACGCTTCGTTGCTCGCATCTCCGCCTTCTTATCCCTTTCTACACATCGGCCAACCACTACAGGCGCTCCTTCGGCCAAATTCACACTGATCCTATCGCACCCTCACCTGACCGGATCGCCCCTTTCCGTGCTTGCCAGGTGAGCAACCGCCTTCCTCTTACCTTGCAAGGCCAAAGTGTTTAAAAGCAAGAGCTGATTCTCTGGTGCCCAAGGTTGCCCCCTCCCCCGCGTCACCTTCACCAACCTCCGCTTATTCCCCTCATTTCCATCTCATTTTCTATCCTTCGCCCCAACTTGGGTAAAGATAGTCAAGATGGTCAACGAGATTGATATTGCCAGGACATCGAGCCATGGCAGCTCCGCCGAGAAGAACTCCTCCAAGGAGGACTTCGGCACCCCCGGCATCAACGAGCTCAACAATGTCGAGAACAACCTCAAGACTGATTTCCTCGACCACCGCATCAACGACCCCAACATGGAAACTGCAAAGATTGATGCCGTTGAGCATGTCATCGAGCAGGGCGACTACAAGGCTGAAGCCCAAATCGAGGAAGATCTCGAGGAGGACTCTCCTTACCCAGAAGTTCGTGCCGCCGTCTCCAACGTTGATGACCCTTCCATGCCCGTCATGACTTTCCGTACCTGGGTCCTTGGTATGTTGTTCACCATTGTCATCCCAGGTGTCAACCAGCTTCTCAGCTACCGATACCCAACTGTCACCATTACTTCTTTCGTCGCTCAGTTGCTCGCCTACCCTCTGGGCTGCCTCATGGCCCGCGTTCTACCCACAAAGGTTTTCAAAACCCCCCTCGGCAGCTTCACTCTCAACCCTGGTCCCTTCAACGTCAAGGAGCATACCGTAATCACTGTTATGAGTAACGTGACTTATCAGCGTGCTTACGCATCCAACGTCTCTGCTGTCCAGCGAATCACATACGGCTTCGACTGGGGCTTCGGCTACATCATCCTTTTGACTCTCAGCTCCCAGCTTATCGGTTTCTCCATGGCCGGTTTCTTCCGTCGATGGCTCGTCTGGCCCGCTGCCATGATCTGGCCTGCCAACTTGGGTAACACTGCCTTGTTCACTGCCCTCCACCGACAGGTCGACACCGGAAGCAACCACATGTCTCGATACAAGTTCTTCATGATCGCTTGCGCTGGTGCCTTTGCTTGGTACTTTGTTCCTGGTTACCTCTTCGCCATGATGTCCGTCGGCAACTGGTTCTGCCTTATCGCTCCCGACAACGTTCCTCTCAACCAGATGCTCGGTACTCAGCAGGGTCTCGGTCTCATCCCCCTTACCTTTGACTGGAACCAGTACTCGTACAACGGGAACCCAATCTATACTCCCTGGTGGGCACAGGCTAACGTTCTCGGTGGTTTTATTGTATGCTACTGCATCATCGGTCCCATCCTCTACTACAAGAACGTCTGGAACTTTGCCTACTTCCCATACTCCACCACTCGCGTTTACGACCGATTCGGAAAGAAGTACAAGACTGCCAAGGTCACAAGCGCTAACGGCCTTCAATTTGATCCTGCCGGTTACAACGCGTACTCCGAACAGTACTTTTCGGTTACCTACGCCATCTCCTTTGCCCTCTCCTTCGCCTCCATCACTGCCATTATCGTCCACGTCGCTCTTTTCCACGGCAAGCAGATCTACAAGCAGTTCACTACCTCGGTCACCGCCGAGCGCGATGTCCACGCTCGTCTCATGCAGAGGTACCCCGAGGTCCCCAAGATCTGGTATGCCGTCCTCTTTTTCATCTGCCTCGCCATGGGCATTGGATGCACTGCTGGCTACCAGACCGACTTCCCTGTTTGGGCTTTCATCATCTCTCTTATCATCGGTGCTTTCTTCATGCTCCCCGTTGGTATCGTTTACGCCATCTCCAACGTCGAGGTTGGTCTCAACGTTATCTCCGAGTTCATTATTGGTTACATGCACCCCGGTTCCGCCACTGGTATGATGATGTTCAAGGTCTTCTGTTACATGGCCGTCTACCAAGGTCTCTCCTTCACCGCCGACATGAAGCTTGGTCACTACATGAAGGTTCCCCCTAGGGACATGTTTATTGCCCAGGTCACCGCCATCGTCGTCTCTTCCTTCGTCGTGCTTGGTGTCCAGAGTTGGGTCTTCTCCAACATCTCGAACGTCTGCACTGATGAAGCTGCTGACAACTTTACCTGCAACTACCTCATCGTCTTCGGTACTGCTTCTCAGATTTGGGGTCTTATCGGCCCTGGTGCCGTCTTCTCCCCCGGCAAGCAGTACGGCAAGCTGTTGTGGATGTTCCTGGTCGGTGCCATCGTCCCCGTCATCATCTGGGCTCTCACCAGGAGGTTCCCTCGCTCCTTCCTGCGCAAGGTCAACACGCCCGTTATTTTCACCGGTACCGGTCTCATGCCTCCTGCCACCGGTATCAACTTCACCTCCTGGGCCATGTGTGGTTTCGTCTTCAACTACCTTGTCAAGAAGTACCGCACCGGTTGGTGGACACGTTATAACTACGTCCTCGGTGCTGCTTTGGACACTGGTACCGCCATTTCTGCCGTCCTCATCTTCTTCTGCCTTATCTTCCCCAAGGGCAGTCAGAGCGACTTTGCCTCGGACGGCTGGTGGGGCAATGTTGCCTTCGGTAACACCGCCGATGGCATGGCCACTTCTTACCTTACTGCTCCCAAGGAAGGTTTCATGCCTGCCCCTGGCGAGTTCAGGCCCTACTAAGCCTAGATTTATGTCGTCTTCACGATTTGTTTTGCAAACGTTACTACATTGGATTCCCCGCCTCTATTAAGAGGTTCAGTAATGTAGTATTGTAAAGGATTCATCTTCAAGTTTGTGTTTCTGTTTATGTACAAGTGAGCGTTCTTGATTATAGGACATTGCTTTGGATTCTGAGACATTGGTCATACACCTATGGTGAGAGATGTGATGTTTCATCGGTATTACACTTAAGTTGAGAGGTATGGTAATCCTCGAATGAGCAGAGGATATGAGTATGTACTGTTCATCGCTTGTGCATCTTAGTCACCGCCACTTTCTGAATTCCTCATCCCTCTAAGGGTCGCACACATCTCAAACAGACTGACGGTCGACAAGAGACCGTGTCTTGTTGCGCTTGCTTCCGCGGATCAGGTACTCATGCAACTGAAGCCGTGGTGATCACCACGCCGACAAATCAGCGACAGCACAACGCCTCGCTCGCAAGCATTTTCTCAGAGAAAGTGAATCAGCGATAATGATATTACAAGCACATATATGACGAGAAAGATTACGCAGTCGAAGCTTGACCCTGACCACCCTCCTGATTCTCCTTCGCATCCTCTTGCCCCGGTTCTGGGCCCAACAAATCCATAAACGTCGCCAATCTCGCCCTGTTGCCTCCCGCCTTTGTCGTCAGATACTCTACCAACCCTGTCCTCAAATCCGGCTGTCTACTAACCACCTCCCTCAACTGATCCTTCGGCAACTGTATCAACGCACCAAACGAACTTGGAGCCGTCTGTTTAGCGCAAAGTATAAACCCATCCCACAATGGAGGATTCTGCCAAATCTTCTTTGTAATCAATCTGGACAAGAGGTTCCTTGCAACATAGCCAGAAAGCGACTTGTACGTCGAGACCGCCATGATCACCGTGCGCATGAATAACATCGGCAGATTCTGATCTTCCGAGATCTGATTCAATACTGCTGCTAGCACCTCTGATCGATAGACGTCTGTCATACTGAAACAGATTTGAATCGCGGCGACGGTGTTCTTGAGCCCAATCTCGCGTTCAGCATGATGCAGCAGACCCATGAGCTCGACAGGTGTCAACAGTTCGCTCTGTTTGACGCGTGGAAGGTTGGAGGAAACAGAACCGAAACCTTGCGGTGGCATCTGAACAATACTCTGGAAGACGGACTTGATCAGTGCTCTGTCCTCTGGTGCACGCGATGCCAGGATGGTGACTACCCGGGGCAAGCGCTTCATAATTTCGGCCTTGTCCAAGTCTGCCATGATGGGCACCAAAAAGCGTGGATCCACATCGCGTGTATCTACCAGCTCCTTGACTAGCGATACAATCGCAGGAGTGCGGCTCTTCTCGGTAAGCGTCTTGAGAATGCATAGTGCCAAGGAATCAGCTCCGTCAGGGAAGTTGCGAAGCAAAGTCAGCAGACGTGGATGATTGGGTCCAAGTGCACGTATAAGGTTGACAATATGTGTCTCGATGGCATCTTGTACGAACTTGGGTGTTCGAGGGTAAGCCATGAAGATCTCATCGAGCATGTCGGGGATCTTGGTGCATAGCGAAAAGGGCAACTCGACGAAGCGTAGCACGTCATCTCCATCAACAGGATGGGTTGATTCGTCTTGCTCCTCCTCTGCCGCTTTGTCTCCATTTTCGTTGAGGTTCGCAGCGGGTTCTACATCACCTTCAGCCTTGACAGAACCGTTGACACCGTTCGCAGCTGCTGTGTCTCCGTTGACCTTCTCCGTGGTATTCTCAGCTTCTTCGCTCTTGATCGGCTGTTGCGTTTCGATGAGAATATCAAGGTTGCTGCGTGCGAAAGCGAGGATAGTAGCTTCCAGCGTACTGTTGGTGACGGCACACTGCTTGATTGCGATGATAGCCCTGGCCCGTGTGCTTCGTTCGCTTGTCCGGGTCAACTGCAGCAACTTGTCCGCCGACTGGTCACGTAGCGCAGGTCTCGAAATGCAGATGTCCTGCAACGTCGACATACCAGCCACCATCTTGAGCTTATCCTTGCTCAACGCAGCAACCAAGTCGAGCACTGCGGGCGGAATCTCTGGAAGATCCGCGAGAAACTTGGCGAGCGAGCGATCTTTGGCATCGATGCCAGGGATCCAAGCCTGAACAAGCTTCTCGAGCCAAGTCGGATACCTATCCTGTGCAGGAGCACCGGATGATGACGCTTGCTTGCGACTCACGCGATCACAGAACCACTCTTCGGCCATCCATGTCACAGCAAACCGTGTCCTGCGCGCAAAATCGGCTTTGACGAACTCGAGCATAAGCGATCTGATAATGTCGGCCTGTGCCGAAAGTGTTCGTGATGGTTCAATACCCCCGACGATCTTGGTCTCGGCCTCGGTGGAGGCTGCAGCAGGATCAGCAATTGGCTCGGCAAACCCTCGTGTCGCCAGACGTATGACGAGTGAGGACCAAAGAGCTTGAGTTCCCGAATCTGGCTGTGATGTATTTGCCAGTGCTGCGGATGCAGAAGATCCGAAGTCGCAAATTCTAGCGATGGTGTCTTTGATCAGAGAGTCGGACTCGCTAATCGAAAGGTATTCTGGCGGAGCGAGGGCGAAGTTCTCGATGACAGCTAGTGAGAGCTCTTCCTCCTCTTCCTCTTCTGCATCTTGCCCTGCTGATCCACCTCGTGCATCTCGCTCGCGTCCTTTGGCTTCCAATGCTTCCAGGTCCTCCTCTGCAATGTCCATCGCCAGCGGATCTTGGACGGTGTTCTCAGTAGTATCCGGTAGATCCTCCATCTTGACAGCTTGCGGTGTATTGTCGCCGTTAGCGTGTGCAGGATAAGCCATCGGAGCAGGCGGTGGGCCAGGTGCGGGACCAGGAGGGGGTGGTGGTGGCGGCTGCATCGATGCGCTGGCTACCGATGGTTGTGGCTGTGCTGAGACAGATGCGTCTGGAGGAAGATTTGCTCGCATGTTGGCGATGGCAGAATGGAGGTCGTTGTCCGACAGTGCTTGAAGGTTGGCGATGATGAGGTCGATGACAAGGTTGATGGGCAAAGTCTTGACATCGAAAGCAGCAAGGGGATTGCGTTCGACGCCACCCGTGGTTCGAACGGATGCGTTGCGGAACGCCTCGCCCGAAGCACGATCATCCTGCTGATCGCTCGATCCATCTGCCGGGAAGGCCTCTTGATGCTCGAGCTTGACCTTCTTTGGCGCTTCGAGCTCTTCGTCGATTCTTTCGCGTTTACGCTTGGCTTCAGCTTCCTTCTCGGCTTGATACTTCCTGGCAGCCTCCTCCATACGACGTTGCTGTGTCTCGAGTGCCTTTTGCAATGATGCTGACTCTGCACCGGCGAGCTGATTGACGACAAAGTGACGATAGAACACGCGAACGGTCTTTTCGACGTTTCGTATTTGTGTGTGCGTTAGATTCGAAAGACTGGCAGGTGTCCATGTTGCCATTGCTCGAAATATGACTGATCCGAGTTGTGGGCGTGCCTTGGCAAGTACGGTGAGTGAGTTGATAGCAGCCATGATGAGATCGATGACATCGCTGGTGAAGATCAATGTGATGAGCTGTGCGAAAAGTCGGTTGCCCTCTTCTTCGAGACTAGCGGCATTGAGGAAAGGATGAGACGAAGGTACCTGACTAAGGCTGATGTCGTTTTTGAGTTGAGCACGAGGGTCGGTAGAGCCACGCGATTGGACCTGTACGATGCGCTGGTAGCATTTGATTACGGCAAGTCTGGTGCCCTGGCTTCCATGGTCGAAGAGATGGACGGCTTGCGCCTTAATCGTCTGTACTGTTTGCCAGAGGCTCGACTTTGCGCGATCGTTGCATGCGAGACGAAAGAGGACAGGATACATGCTTGCAAAGCACTGCGAGGCAATCTTGGTGAGACGCGGATCTTTGTCCTTGATGAGCAAAAGGATTGCTTCGGGCGCATGCATTGCAAGGTTGGCTTTGGTATCCTGAGCGAGAGCAGGTCGGCAGAAAGCGAGATCCATGACTTGGGCTATCCATGTTCGCAATGATGTGCTGGCTTTGGGCAAAAGCGAGATCAGGGAAGGTAAGAGGATGGGGATGTTGCCTGGTTGTATTTTGAGAAGATTATAGAGCTCCGAAAGATGGTGGGCTTCATCGTTCTTGTTGGACGAGTTGAGCGCTGCGCTCAACAAGCCTAACGCATCTGTATTGGCCGGAGCCGCCATAGCGAGATCGAGGACTGATCTGCTGGTGGCGTATCAGCTCTGATAGAAAAGGGAAAAGGGCTGACAAAGAGCGATGATTGGCTGATGAGCTTTGTTGAGCTACAAGGGCTGAGATCCAGCAGTGTGCCGGCTGTAGTTCACTAGCGGGAGCGAAGTGCGAGAAGCATTTGTATCGGGTGCTGATGAGCAAATGATGGATATCAACGCACTCGGGTGTGCCGGATGGATTCCCTGAAAGATGATCTTGTCCGTTGAGAAAGCGTGATCGAGATGTCGGAAGATCCGTTCAGCCAAGCAAGGCTAGGCGTGTGAATGAAAGGAGTGGTCGGAAGGCGCGAATATGCCTCTACGCTGGTCAATTCAGGCTGTGCTAGATCCGTCAGCAAGTCTGGTGGTGCTGATAAGGGTGGAAGATTGTAATGTAGTGATGAAGAAGAAGCAAAACACTCCAATTCGAACGTCGATTGAATCAGTGTCGGGCTCGGTGAGTGTGCCTGAAATTTGGCTTGATTGCCTCGCGAAGGCGACAGCTTCGACTTTTCGGGTCGCTCAGATTACTGTTGTGTGTAATTGCACAAAGGTGGTCTGTGAACAGAACTTGAGACCCTCTTCTCTTTTTTTTCCTCACAACTTGGCCGTCGTGTGACGTTCGTCTGCTTTTTTTTCGCTTAGATTTCCGCACTGCAACGGGATGCCGTCTTTCCTGCTCATTACATCCTCACCGGTGCTATGTCTGTTATGAAAGCTTGCTAGTGTAGCACCAAATGCTTCTGTCACTGTACAGTACTGTTTGAACGAGCAAGTCAGAGTCTGACCACTCAAAGAGGTACACTGCATCTCAACGGCTCGCAACTAAATATAGGTGAAAGTGAAATGAGAGAGCGAGTGAGATCGGGATTTCCATCTCTAAATCGGGATGCCAAGCGCACGGATGCACTGAGCACGACGTGTGTCGCACCTGTGTAGGCTATTTTGCAGCTCAGCCCCTCTACCTCGCAGCAGCCTGATTTCGCAATCATCGCCTCCACCCTTTTCGACGTCCTTTTTGATATCGTCGCATTCGCATAGGAACCGTTGTCGCCACTAACCAACATCATCGCTCCGCTGCACATTCACAATGGTAAGTAAGATCAGCACGCTCGACATTCTGTTCGCCTGTCTCATGGACAAGAAGGCTCGTAAACTGACGACTTGTCCATTCGTCTCTTCGCACGAAACTGTACCTTTCTCCAACGATGCAGGCCGCACAACAATCACAGGGTATCCAGACCCTTCTCGAGGCCGAAAAGGAGGCGGCAAAGATTGTTCAGAAGGCAAGAACATGTAAGTGTGCTCACACATGGCTTAATCGCATCAGCCATCATTCCGCAGTTGCATGGCCACAGCCACCAGCTCTGTTGCAACGGCAACGCAACAGTTCAACACACAGAGCATGACTAACCTTTCTACGACTCTGCAATTCTTCCTTACTGAATCATCTTATTCGACGGAACACAGACCGAACTCAGAAACTCAAGGACGCACGTAACGAGGCATCAAAAGAGATTGAACAGCTCAAGTCCAAGAAGGAGAAGGAGTTCAATGACTTCCAGAAGGAGGTATGTTTTGGCGCCGATCAAGTAGCTCGCTGAATATCCTCCGCGTTCGCAAATCTGACCCTGCTTTCCGCCTTCTCATTCCATCTCCTTTTGCATATTTCCTGACATTCAACAGCACGAGGGCTCAACCTCCAACTCGCAAAGCACCGTAGACAAGGAGACCGAAGAGAAGCTCGACGAACTCAACAAGGCATTCGAGGCCAATCGCGACCAGGTCATCAAGAAGCTTCTCGATCGTGTCGTCGACGTCAAGACCGAGCTCCACAGGAATTTGCAGCTTCAGCAGCAGCAGAAGGCTTGAGTTCTCACTCTTCGTCATGGCGTGTAGAGCAATCTACTGGCATCCTCCTCGCTCGTTGCATTCGGCCAGACTCTACACAGCTGACTCTTGTGTAGTCTCGCTGCTGCGTTAGAGTCTATGTATGCATGTGTAGCGCACACATGTAGATATATATATCCTTTCCTATTAAGTTGGTTTCCGTGCTTCAAATGTTGCTGTCTTGTTCCCTCTGCGCCTCCTTTCGATCCGTGCTTGCTGATCCGAAGGTGCCACTCCATCAGATCAGGTGGTGAATGTACAACAGCTGGAGAATGTTGCTGTACGAAATCTGTCCTCGAAAAGTCGATACAACGCTGCATCCTGCCGGTATGGCCTACCTAGTTCTGTCTACCTGCGTGAAGAAATCAGGGTCCTTGCTCCAATGATTACCTCGATCAGGCTCGCCCTTACCTCGATCTGCTCCTCTCTGCAGCCGTTGATTCCTGATAAGGTTAACGATCCATCCGAGCAGGTCTAAGCTTGCCACAATGGGTGCGAATCCGGTCATCAGAATATGTCAATCCAATCAGTGACAAGGCCAATCCAATCAGTGACAAGCCAAGCACAGCACATGTTGGTTGTCGGAAGACTGCGTCAAACATGGTCTATATGTATGTGCAGCCGGGGGTGATTGCCAAAAGCAGGCAACTCCATCCCGATTAGCTCAGTCGGTAGAGCGTCAGACTTTTAACACAAAGTCTGCGAGGTCACTCGCAATAGTTATATCTGAATGTCAGGGGTTCGAGCCCCCTATTGGGAGTCGTTCTTTTTTGCAATTTTCTTTTTTGCAGTCTTTTTCTACCCCTCTTTGCAAAGCGGTCAGCAACCTAAATTCACATCGAAAAACGCCTGAACCTGGGCCGTTGACCCCGTCCTGTGACCCCGGACAACCGCGTCTGTGCTGGCCCAGAATCTGACCCGCGAACGCCGGGTCTTATCCTGCGTCCTATGTGACCCCGAATAAGACATGGCAGCAAAAGTAATGCCCTGTTTGTGAATAGGTCTGTGGAGGAGTCGAACCTCTGACTCCAGGAGGTTGGTACACACACACACAGGCACAGGCAGACACACGCTCAAGAGATCTCACTCAATCCAACTCAGGTACTCAGGTACTCACGCGAGGGCATGGGAGTCGAGCAAACAAGTAGTTGAGCAGCACAAAATTTCGAAGAAAAATGCTGAATCGGGGTCAAGAGGCCCAGGTTGTCGACGCAGAATATGCAGAAACGGGGTCACTACTCTGCGTTGTCGCTGACCCGGACTCTGTCTCTGCCAATGCTGAGCTGCGTCGCATTGCCCAGGACATCGGAGGCGCCTGAATCACATCGAAAAAGGCCTTATCCTGGGCCAAACAACGCAGAATAAAGACCCCGGACCATTAGACCTGGGCCTGCGACGCCGATTCAACCCGCATGTCCTGCGTCAAAACGGGGTCGCAGGCCCAGGATAAGGCCTTTTTCGATGTGATTGTGCGGCAGCAATTTGCGTGATTTTTGTGTATTGTAGAGCAGCAGCAACCTGCAAGCCTTGCAGCACCAACTTCGGCCATGATGGTGTCTTCGACAACGACATTGCCTCCTTCCTTTGATTATGAAAGGAGGCACCGGTCACTGTGTTCAGCCAAGGATATCAGAGGTCAGCCTCCTGTTCTCCTGCTTGAAACCACCGTCGAGGAGCCCGAATGAGAGAAGGTTGGACGAGGAGTTATCCCAGAGGCAAAGTGAAGTTGATTTGATGATCAAAGCAGCTTTTCGCATTGCAGTCACACACTAGGGTTTATGTATGCAATACTCGGCCCTAGACAACAACACGGTTTCATGGCGCAGTTGGTTAGCGCGTCTCCTTAACAATTCCGATTCTTCTCGGATCGTTAGGGCTTACGGAGGAGGTCGCCGGTTCGAACCCGGCTGAAATCATTTTTTGTATACATTTTTTCGCCTTCCTCCGCTTCGATCAACAACGATGGTTCTTTTTGCTCACGTCACAGGTCACAAGTCACGGAGGCAATTCGACAAGTGGCAAACTTGTTATGGGTATCATGTGTTATAATTACAGCTTCGCCGCTCTTGCGGAGACAGGGACGCTAATGGGTATGACGACGAGCAGTAGTCTCTTCACGAACATGCTGTTCCATATCCGGATTCCAACACGCCACTGCCTTTCGTTCGCCAAAAAAGTCCGCTCCTAAAGTTGCCATGCCCATCGCTCTTTCTGCTTCGCTGCTTTCCTCCTCTAGAATGCTGTTGAGGTCAGACAAATTGTCATTACTGCTGCTGCCGGTGGTGGGAGAGGTGAGGCCGAGTTCCAGATCCAGCAGGTCACGCCACTCTTGCTCTCGGGTGAGGCTGTTGAATTCCTCCAAAGGCGAGTCGGTATCATCGGAGGACAGAGAGGGTCGGAAAACGCCACGAGAGCGGAGAAAGTCGTGGACTGCTTGACGGTCGTAAGTAACGGCTGTGGAAGCAGGCGCACTAGTAGCCTCCGATGAATCCGGGATCGAGCCCGAGACGTTGTCCTCACCACTCGACACGGTTCCAACTATCGAAGCTATTGCCAGCTCCGAGCTGGACTCCAAAACAGGTTCTGCGGTACAAGCGGTGATGTTCTCTTCCGCAGCAGCCACTTGCGCGCCATCAGCATCCTCCCCTGTCGCCGGTGTGGTGCCGGCAAACAACGCTCGTTCAACTTGTGCAGACGCATATTGCTCTTCCACCATCTTGGCCGCTGCCTCGCTCGCCGCAGTACCGAGGATGGACCTGGCAGCCGCTCTGACCTTGGGAGGCATCAAGAAGACCGATCTTGCATGTCTGAGCTCTGTCTCGTACTCCCTTATCGACAAGCCATCTGGTGGGCGGAACTTTTTCGACTCCTTGCGTAGTATTGTCGAGATCGAACCATGTTCCTTCAGCAGACGTAATGCTGTTTTTGGTCCGATGCCTGGAACGGTTCGGTTGAAATCGGTACCGCAGAGGAGAGCAAAGTCGAGCATCAATGATCTTGTCATTCGGTCGTAGAGTTCGGCGGAATCAGAAGTCAAGGAAGTGCTTCCACCGCCTGTGTGAAGTGATATGAGTTTCTCGACCTCGGGCTTTGGGAATAGGCCAGTGCGGACGCGGGTGCCGCAGACAACCTCGAGTTTGCCTCGCGCACCTTCTCGAGTGAGCACACCTGGACTACGGACACCACCCATGAGACCACGTAAGAGAGGAGCCTCGTAGAGGAGAACATCGCTGTCCTCGCTCGCAACAAGATCAGCGAAGCCTGATCGAACGAGCGAGGCAGCGTAGGCTTCTGCCTCATGGATCCTGCCTCCGCCTGTGCGTGTACCGTCTCCTGTCCAAAACACAGGGACGGCCATGAGCGAGGATAGCGTGGCGCAGTCCTTATAAATTGAAGCGGATAGGGGTGATGTGGCCCGGTCGTATGTTTTGGTGAGCGAGTGGTGCATTGCGTTAATCGAAGATAGGGGATGCGACGGGGTGACCTCTCCGATTTCAACGCCTGCGTCTAGCCCTTCCTGTACGGGTGGAAGCGGCTGTGGAGCCTCTCCGGACTTGAGCTGAGTCGCAATGGTTTGATAGACCTCTTGCTCGGCTTCAGCCAGCAATTTCTGGCCCTTTGACTGGTTAGAAGCGCCGCTTTGTAAGCTTCGTTCGAGCTGCAGCCAGTTTGTGTGCATGCTGTAAGCTACGGACTGTGACGTTGTGGATGTTTCAGGCGACGGTGGCGATTTTGAGGGCATCGACTGAAGCGATGGCAAGTCAGAGGAGGCTAACGTTTGGTCGAGCTGCTCGGACGATTTCTCTTGGGCTTGTTGTCGCCATTTCTCAAGTAGCTCTCCGACTTGACGCCTCTCGGATTCTTGTAGGGTCGACAGCGCGTCCAAATGCGCTTGAAGCTCTTGCAGACGTCCACGCCGCTCGTGTTCTAGCTTGCTGCGTATTTTGTCGAGCTCGCGTTTGTGCTTCCTTTTTATCTGCTCACGATCCTTGAGGGCGAGTCTCTTGTGAGGGTGGTCAAAGATCATAATAGGGACGACGCCATTTTGGCGAAGTGATGTTACGAGGCGATAGAAGCCGATGACGTGGCGTGATGGGTGCGGATCATCAGCAAAATGGAGGCGTTGAACGAGAAGCGTAGCATCAATCGCTAGACGAAGACCTTGGAGCGCTGGTAGGGCAAACGAGGGTGATATCGCATCTGGCACGAGTGTTCGAATGAGTGGGAAGATGCCGCGAATGCCATACGACACCGACGAGGAGCGCATGTTGGAAAGCAGACCTCTGTTGCCACCTCAACGGTCCAAGATCGTGCGTGAGGCTACTGCTAGGCAGCTTGACTCTTTTGTGCTATGTTGACTGGATCTTGAACATGAGTCAAGGATGGGGCGATTGAATTGTGAACGACGAAGATGGTGATTGTTGCTGAGCACTCATTTGCCACGGTTTAGAAGTTTTGTTTGGCCATAACGCCATGCCATGCCAGGGTCCAATTTTGCCGAGTACAGAGCTGCTGCAGCTCGAATCAGCAAACGTTTGTGTGGAGGCTTTGCCAAAAAAGAGAGGAAAAAAAAAGTGTTCTGTTTGCCTCAGACGCGCTCGATTCCATGTCAACGCGTTCAGGGCCAGCGACGCAAAGCAAAAAAGATCTCCCAACGTGGGGCTCGAACCCACGACATTCAGATGAACTCCGAGTAAACTCGGAAACCCTTGTAATAAGAGTCTGACGCTCTACCGACTGAGCTAGCCGGGATGGAATGTTTGTTAGAACATGCAATGTTGCGTATATATATCCACATTGCAACATATCGGGTTCTTTGTTGCAGAATCAGTCATGAATCACTAGCGACACACCGTTGCCTCGCAGATTCAATACAGTACAAAACGAAAACTGAATTTGCATTCGTACCAGACGTCTGCGCCACACGGTAAGCGACAAGCTATAGACGCCAGCGCTTGCAGAAGATAGAAGTATGATGAGCTGTGAAAAGAGTGCACATAACTCGGATGGTGATCAAGAGTTGATAATGGAAACGAATGTGAGAAGGAGCGGCACAGCCGACGTCCAGGCCGTGACTAGAGGAAAAGAGAGATAGAGACCGGTCAAAAGCCACGTTTGTTGAGCCATCCAAGTACAAACACGCCCAGTGTTGTCTGCGAGCCATTCAACAGACAAAACGCTGGCATCAACTGCCGTGCTTCTCGTTGGCAGAGCAGGTGGAACGCAGCTGAGGCAGTGGTCGTACTGCAGGCACTTGTTGCTCGAACTGACCTACCACGTTTCCGGGAGGGTAATACTCGCAGACAATGTACATGGAAGCCTTGTCGTTCGAGCTGTAGCCTTGCATCAAGTCCTTGCGTTGGGCAACAGCACATCCTAGAAACTGCGTGTCCTTCCAAACGGCTTGCGTCCAGTGACCGTTGCTTTCGGTCATATGTGGATTCTGTGCCCAGTTACGGTCCTCGTCCAGGAAAGACATGACTGCGTTCTTCATGCCTTCCAGCGGATCGCTATAGCAAGGATCTCCGAGACCCATCGCAATGTTCTCTCCAGAAGCGCAAAAATGGTCTTGAGAGTGGCCATATGCCTTGAGGTCGGCCCAACAAGCAGCCATATTGGCCAGCTCAACGTTCCACTGAAGCGGTTCAAGACCGTACCGAGCCCGTTCGCTGTTGTGCAGATCGAGCGCAATCTTTGAGACTGGATCTAGAGCCTCTTTAGGGAAAGGCTGGTTGAAGCGATGGTCCTTGTCCTCGATTGTGTATGGTTTGCCAGTGAACGGGAAGCGACGATTGCAGATATCTGCTTTGGCAGGACGAGGTATAGGCTCACCGATCTCGGCTACTGCTGAGAGAGCGACAGACTCTACCGGCGAGCGCATCCACTCCACTTGAGCATTCGAAAAAGGTGCAATGTTAAAGGACTGATCCGTGTGGCCGCTGACAACGTAGTGAAACACGTTCGAAAATCGTTTATAAGAGGAAGTCGACGAACTCGAGTGCGATTCGGTACTAGTGGTGTGATCAGTGATGTGGCCATCCTTGTCCTCTACAACAGTTGTAGATTGACGGTCAGTGCGGGCTGAATGCTGGCTATGGCTTGAGTGAACCTCGGTGACCCTCTGAGCCGGCTGAGGTGTTTGAGGAGTTAGTGGAGCTGATGGAGGCTGGGCGTACGGCTTTTGAGCTTGAGAATGCTGTTGATTTGGCTTTTGTGCTTGACGATGAATTTGGTGCTGAGAATCATCTAGCTTTGCATCGCTGTCATCCGGGCTGTCAGAGCCATGGCTGACGTCGTCACGGGTCGACGAAGATGACGATGAGGAAGATGAGGTGGAAGAGGACGAAGAGTGCGACGACCAAGACCATGTCCAGTTTCGAGAGGACCCATTGGGACTAGACGACGACTTCGCTTTGACCATAACATGTGGGTTCCCGTTCAA
The DNA here is from genome assembly GCA_019972555.1 of Ustilago shanxiensis. Taxonomy (NCBI): domain Eukaryota; kingdom Fungi; phylum Basidiomycota; class Ustilaginomycetes; order Ustilaginales; family Ustilaginaceae; genus Ustilago; species Ustilago shanxiensis. The sequence goes on along the minus strand of BPMX01000011.1, from coordinate 201,634 downwards.
AGCAGGTAAATCTCCCTCAACTACCTGCTGCTGACCTCCAGTCTTCTGCGATGCTGCAGACAGCTTCTTGATCTGGTCGTTTGTGTACGAAGCGATCTCGTCCTTACTTTCTGAACATTCTTTGCCCGGTGAAGATGCACGCTTACTGATCAAAGCTCTACGAGCAGCCCAGTGAGCATGACCAGGAGAGCGTGGAACCAGACCAGCTGAAGCACGATCTGTAGCCCATAACACAACGCACAGCATGACGACCAGCGCCACACTGAGAGCATTCATCAATCGTACCATCGTGACTGAAGAGAGTGTGCAAAGAAGGAAAGAGGAGACGCAGGAGACGAGGGGAGGGGCTAACGGAACAACAGGGTATATGGAAGTGTAGAAGGAAGATGCTCGTGTTACAAGGTTTCGTGTCTTGAGCTAAGTCTCCTGATTGCTCGCATAGTTAGCGACAGCCCGCAATTGGTCCTATCTCTCATGCAATGATCAGGCAAAAGGAGCTGCAGCACTCATAGGAGACAAAATCTCGGCCAAGCTTGAAGCTGCTGCATTGCAATTGCGCTTCTGCCAAGCCGCGTTTTCTTAAGGGAATGATCAAAGGTACAACCCACATCAAGCCGTGCGAGCCTCTTGAGCTTGAGCGTGGGAAACATCCTCCTCGCACTGGCCAATCGAGGCTGAGAGCGAAAGAGTCGAGGCTCGACAGCTCACCAGCCCTACCAGGTCTGGAGCGATCGCTACGTGCTCCGATGCAAAGGGAGACAACGTGACAAAGGCAAGGTGGGTTGGATGCGCCCAAATAGGGTCATCGCGGTGAGATGAAGTTGACGTGGCTGCTCGGACCTGATGGGCAGAGAAACACTAAATCGGACCGAAGTGGGCTGTTGATGGTGGGCCGTAGTCCAAGGTGTAAAGTGCCCACCATTGACTAATCACCCACCCACTACTGAAGCTCTTCAAGCTGAGTTCGCATCATTGCAATCTAATCAATGGCTGTGACTGCATGATATTCGACGCACTGATGCATGTCGACGTTGTCCTTGACTTCATACCATTCTCCTGTCCATGAACACGAATATACTTACATGGGCGATGGTTTGCATCCGTCCGCGAGGATGCTTGGATGCTTGACTGTTCCACTTTCTACCGCAATCTGTAATGACGATGATGCCCCACCTCAAGGTGCTGTGAGGTCAAGGTATTGTCGCAAGGGAATCTCGGATGAGACTCATCACTCGAAATGTAGCACTTCATTTGTGCGAAACCGTACTCGCCGACAATAGTAGGCCGACTGTACAGCACGTTTCATTTGGTTTCAAACTTCATCTTTGAGATCCCTCGCAGCTTCCTGAGTGTCCCGTTGCACGTCTCTCTTGACTCTGCAGGATGTGGTGTGGGCTCTTCTGGATACGCAGCCGCAGTTGTCAGCCAGCTCGGTGGTTTGCTGGAAAACGACGTCGCCTCAACTTGTGTACTTGTTTGGTTCCCACCACCATCACAACTTCACGAGGCTGGACTCTTCTTCCGCGAACGAATATCGCAGAGCATACAGACAGAATCGATACGCTATACCAGAGGCTGGCCTCGTCATCCTATCAAGATTGGTCCTCGTTCAGCAATCCCTATCTCGCCATGCGAGTAGAGCTCTTGCTTCTCCTCAGCCTGGCTTGCCTTGCCTTCACGGCACAGGCAGCTCCTGCATCCGTATCAGATGCGCTGCTGCAACAAAGAGACAAAAAACATCACAATGGCAAGTCCAAGCAGCACGGGTCTGAAAGCCCTCAGCATCACCACCACCACCACAAGCAGTCCGAACACTCTGCTTATGGCGGCAACTCCAAACGCACTCGGGCGTTGGAGGGCGAGGGCTTGAAAGCGGCACAAGAGGCCAAATCAGTCTTCATGCCCAGTATCGAATCCAAGCTTCATGCCAAGCTCGATGGCATGGAAAAGGCAGGCATCACCAAGGAGAAAAACAAGCTTCACGAGATTCAGATCGCGGACACCGCGCACATTGCAAAACATGGTGGTACGCCGCCCAAGTTCCCGACGGTCACCGTAAGTGTGCCTTTTCATTGAACCATACACTTCTTATGTCAGTCGCTGACGCCTGCAAACGCCTTTCTTTAATAGAGAATCGGAAGTACGATTGGTCTCTCAGCAGCAGTCTTCAATGTCTTCAACTTCATTTTTTCGGCAAAGACCACCGCTTTGGCTACCGACCAGTTCTCCGCGCCCCCAACTCCGCCTACGCTCCTTGACACCGCTGGACGCTGGGATGGCCAGCAATATCATCTCATGCCTCTGCCCGACAATCCAAATGATGGTAAAGCCAGAAGACGGAAACGAAGCCTTCCGCATGACTCTGCACCTGTGATTCCAGCGGATAATCGCATGACCAAGCGCAGACGTCCTCAGCATTTGGAGCACGCTTCACTCCCTGCAGAGCACCAGCATGATCCCAAGTTGTCGAAGAGATGGATGACAGCTTCTGTCGTTGGACTGGTAGCAGGAGCGGCCCTTTCTCCAGGAATGCCTTTGCCGATCATCGGAAAACACGCCGAGGTCGACCCTCCCCCTTTCGATCCCTATGACCCTGACATACTCAAGCCCAAGGACCCTTTTGCTGTTGCTGCCGCCAATCCAGGTCAGGCACTCCCCGCCGTCCCAGTGACAAAGGGGCCTCAAATTAGCACGGGCGTCGGGAACCCCGCGCTAGGAAACGTCGTCTTCCCTGCTTCAGCTTACACTTCTTCTGACACCGATGTCTTGAAGCAGCAGCAGCAGCAGCAGCAACTCGCAAATGATGCTGGCGCCCGGCAACGCGGTGCTGTCAGCTCCATGAATCCTTCCGACGGTGGCAGCACATCCGCTGCGTCCGTTGACGACCAAGGGGTCCTTCGCAAGAGAGCCGTCGTGTCCAACAAGATTGTTGACGGCGAGATGGACAACACCAAATTGTCCGCTCCCCTCGAGAAGCGTTTCCTGTTTGGCAAAGGACCTTGGGGCAGGATGTCAGGCGGTGCTGCGGCTGCCGGTGTTGCATATGTTCTGTACATGGGCGTAACGCATGCAAGACACCAGCAGATGAATCCGCGTGATCGCGACATCCTCAAAGATCTAGATGACACGCCGATGTACGGCGCTGTCGGGGTACCCAAGCGCGTTCCAGGACAGCTGGCTACCAACGCTATGCCAGGCTACAGCGACTATGTCGCTCAGCTCCAGGCTCAGCAAGCACAGCGACAGGCCCAGCAACAGGGCCAGGTACAGCAGCAGCAGCTACCGGCTACGCAAGCTCAGGCACAGGCTATCGCAGCACAATCCGCAAGTGGTGGTCAAGGTTCAGCGTCGGCTGAGGCGGCCGGCAATGATCCCGTCCTGCGACGCCGCAGCGTTGATCAGCTCTCGTCGATGCCATCTCATCTCTCACCCCGTATGTTCGGCGATGCTAGCCAGACACGTCTAGAGAAGCGCGGCAAATGGCTGATCGGAGGAGGCCTCGCTGCTGTAGGTCTTGCGTTGGGTTATCTGCAGTCTGCGACTCAATTCCCTCAAGATCGAGATGAGGAGAAAGACGAGCGAAAGCGAAAGCAGAAGAAGGAGCAAGAACAGCAGTTGGCAATGCAGCAGCAACAGGCCCTAGCAGCACAAGGTGCACAGGCGGGAGGAGCGAGCTACGCACCTACATCTGCGGGCGGCGCTCCTTCCGATTCTTCTGCACAGCCGATGCCAGGTGCCGACACTTCCGCTCAGTCATTCATTGGCAACAGCGGAGGAGGTATTGTGTATCCCAACTCTGCTTCTGGCTCAGCTGGCGGTGTCGCGTCTCCTGTAACCGGCGCTGGTACCACCTACGGGAGTAGCGGTGCGTCCACTGGAGGCGTCTCATCAGCGAGTGCGGCGCTCAATGCCGCTGCCGGCTACTCTTCATCCGGCGATGGTGGTGGTAGTGGCAGCATCCTCAGGAAGCGAGAAGCCTCTACATACCGCGACCAGGATCTCAAAGCAAGGTCGCTGTCGAAGCGAACGCCCGGCGTCGGTTCGTTTATAACCATCGCCGGTACAACGCTGTTCCTCGGTACGCTTGCCGGCAACGTGTTCGTGGGTGAGCGTCAAAAGAGCAAGCCCGTGCCTCTGGTAACTCCCAACGCTGATACTCGTGGTCCAATGATCCCTGGCGGTGACTTGTACACGCAGTATTTGGCATCAAAGAGACCTCCACCGTCTTCTGACACTGGATCCGTCGGAGCAAATGGAGATGCAGGTGACGGTGGGGGCATCCCAGCCTCGATTAATGGCCAAGCAATGACGCCTGCTTCTGCTTCTGCAGCCAATATCGGTCAGGCTTCGGATCCAGAGTCTCAGCCCGTTGCTGCTTCTTCCGCCAACCCTCTCATCTCGGCCAGCTCTGCTGGCAGCGACAGCGCAGGCGCAAGCGGTGGAGCAGATCCCGTGCTCAAGAAGCGAAGCGCTCTATCACTCAAAAAGCGCACACTTCCTGCCATGATCGAGGCGGAATCAGTGGCTGCTGGCTTACTTAGCAAGGGCGGCCTCTTGGCTGAAGCTGGTTCAGGTGCTGCCTCTCTCCTTGGCAAAGGCGCTGCCGTATCAGAGGCTGGAGCCGGAGCTGCTTCTGCCCTCAGTAAAGGAGCTGCTATCTCTGAAGCTGGTGCTGCTTCACGGTTCGCTCCTTTAGGCTTACGAACTGGAGCCGCTGCGTCTGAAGCAGGTGTTGCCGGTCTAGGCCGTGCCTCGATGGCAGGTGAGAGTAGCGCTGCTGCCAAGTTCTTCGAGCCCAATGCTGCGGCAGTTGGATCTGCCCGGCCTGCTATGCTTTCTGATTTAGGCGGAGCGTCAGGTCGAGCAGGTATGCCCGCTACTATGGAAGGCGCAGGTCTCGCCGAGTCCGCAACAGCACGTCAGTTCAGTCGAGAAGAGATCTTGGAGACTGAACGGAAGATGGCAGCTGCTCGAGCGGCAGGTTTGCCCACTGCTGAAAATGGGCTGGCAGAAGAGGCAGCGACGGAGACGGCAAAAAAGAAAGGATGGACGTTGGAGAAAAGTCTCGGCGTTGTTGGCTCTGCTTCTGGTGCAAGTATGGTTTTCAATGGCGTTGGCTAAGTTGGTCCTTTGCTATGTCGTTACCGCTGGTTGTGCTCCACATCTCCATGTCTGTCGTTGCATCCCGCTTCCCTCTACTGTTGCGCGACATAAGCGCGCTCCTTTTCACTTGAACCTCAGATCTTGCTCCGTCTTCTGATTATTACATTCGCTGGCCAATCAAACTTTCTCTTAGTCTGATCGTTGCGTCGCTCTGTCCACTGTCCTTGTCCATACTTTCCAGAAATAACACATTCCTTTCCATTCATCTGTCTTGATTGAAATATTGGATTGCATGTTTTGGTTCAAGCGAGTGGCTGTCCTTACTCGCTATACTGGAATAGGTTCACCTTCAGACTTTCAGAAGGATTGGGAAAGGGGCGGGAAAGGAAACAGTGGGAATGTGCAGCAATTGGGTAGTGTGCATCGACCTATGGGCCTTTGTAGACCTAGTCGACACACGACCTTAAATATTGCTATCTTCTATCTAGGCTTACTTTTTGACCCCAATGAATCAATTCAAAAAAACCTATCAGCCTGCGATCCCCTCATCTCCGAAGAGAAAGTGAGGAGAGGCTAGGTTATGGGGCTTCGAAAGAGCCAACTTCTCCCGTATAAGAGAGTATAGGCAGATGGGTAAGGGAAGTAGAGGGAGGAGAGAAACAAGAACAGGAGCTGACGAGAAGAGCGGAGGTACACTGAGATGAGCATGGGATCACATGATGTTCGAACCGGTCTTGCGATGCTGGTGGGGGGAAAGGAAGGAGATGCTGGAACGAAGCGACACAAGGCGGAGACAGACGAAAGATGAGAACGGGGATGTCGAAACCGATCTGTACACATGCAATTTGCCGGTCTAGTCAGAAGAATGTGACTCGATGGTGGTAGGGATAGACGTGAAACCACTTGGATGGTGATGGTGAGAAAAGAAGGCATGGAGAGGAACACAAACGGACTTTTGGCCATTTGTGTGTTGCTCTCAACTTTGAAAAAGAAAGCAGGAAGAAATGCGAGAAAAAAGTTGCTGCGGGCGACCCAAGCTGGGCTTCACATTAAGGATTACGTAATACACATCCTGCCCTCGACCACCTACGACAGTGTACTGTAACTACTGTACTTGCAGCACACCAAACAGTGTCAAGCAGCCAGGAGCGAATGCGAAACCATATCTTATTCAGTGTAGTGTACAGACAAAGTGAATGATGCAAACAATCATACGCTTGCGGTATTGGGCGTCTGTGCACGAGCGTTTATCACATCAGCCTGCTTCTCGATGACCTGCTTAACCGCGGTGATGAGGCCATCGACGCCAGGTTTACCCTCTGGCTTGACGCCGATGACCCTCCTCTCCTTCTCGAGCAGACCGATCATTTCCTTGGGTAACACATCGCGCTCAAAGTCAAAAGAAGCACCTGCCGACTCGAGACTGGATGTAACCGCTTCGGCAAACTTGGCCGGGTGCGCTGTGGAGAGGACAATCTGGTGCGGCCTTGAACCGTCCGTGGCAATGACGTTGGCGGCGGCCTTGAAGCCGACGGCTGTGTGAGGATCGACGAGGTACGAGCCGGATGGGTAGGCGGAGGTGGGCTTTCTTGTGAAGTACTGGAGAACGACATCGCGGATCTCTTGATCGGAGACACGCTCAGCCGCAAAGTCGCGGCGGGCGATGCTGAGCTGCTTGTCATCCACCACCAGACGGCCCTCGGTCTTGAGCGACTGCATCCATGATGCAAGTTGACGACCGGCAGCCTCCTCTTTCTCCTGTTGCGATGCATCCGCATGTGCCTCGGCTTGAGACTCGTATGCAATGTACCAGAGCAAACGCTCAAAGTTGGAAGAGACAAGAATGTCCATAGCGGGTGAGAGGGTAGCTCGGACACCGCCCTGCTGTGCGCCATCTGATGAGCCTTGTGCTGGCTCGGTCTGTGCTGAAGAAGCAACGGAGCTGGAGGAGGGAGCGGCGCTGGACTTCTCGTATCGACCTGTCGCCCAGAAACGCTGGAGAATGTCATTCTCGTTGGTGGCAACGACGAGTCGCGAAACAGGGAGACCCATGCGTTTGGCGTAGTATCCGGCAAGGATGTCACCAAAGTTGCCGGTAGGGACGATGAATTCAAGGTCCTTGGGTGTAGGTTCAGATGCAGATAGACCGAGCTGCTTGCGGAAGCTGAAGTATGCGGAGAAGTAGTAGACGATCTGTGCGAGGATACGAGCCCAGTTGATCGAGTTGACGGCACCAAGACGATGTTTAGCGTTGAACTCGGCGTCGGAGAAGAGAGCTTTGACGACGTCTTGGCAGTCATCAAAAGTGCCTTGAACAGAGACGTTGTGGACGTTTTCGTCCAGGACGGTGGTCATCTGAGCTTCCTGAATAGGACTGACACGGCCATCAGGGAAGAGAATGAAGATAGAGATGTCCTGCTTGGACCTGACTCCTTGAATGGCAGCACTGCCGGTATCACCACTGGTAGCACCAACGATAGTAAGTTTCTCACGCTGATCGTCGGATTTGCCCTTGTTTCTTCGCTGGAGGAAGTATTCGAAGAGGTTGCCAAGAAGCTGAAGAGCAACATCCTTGAAGGCGAAGGTGGGACCATGCCAGAGCTCGAGACACCATTCCCTGTCGTCCAAGCGGACGAGTGGTGTGGTATCGTTGTGTCTGAAAGTGGAGTAAGACTTGTTGATAACTTGCTGAAGGTCGTCGGATGGAATACCGCCCTGAGCTGGATCTTGGGGAATGTAGAGCGAGAGGACGCGGTGAGAGAGTTCGGAAAAGGAAAGGTTGGCCCATTCGGATTGCCAGTTGGCAGGAAGCTGTGGCACCTGGGCGGGGATGAAAAGACCTCCGTTGGGAGCGAGACCGGTGAGGACGGCCTCCTCGAAGGTGAGCCGCTCGGGACCACCTCTTGTGCTGAGATACTGCATTGTGGTAATAAGCGTCGGTACTTTGGCTGTGACGATGAGGAGGAATCTTATCGCCTTTTTGCGATGAAGGTCCAAAAGGTCACAAAGGAGATTCTTTCACGGTTTGGAGTGGGGAGCAGGTTGGAAAGCGTCAGGCAGCGTCGAGCACGTTCGTGTTCATGTCCGAGAATAGAGCTCTCTGTGTGTGCGTTGCGTGAGTCACTCGAATGCTTTCTTCTTGCAGCAGCACCACTTTGAGCGTTGCACGGCCATTTTCCGAAGAAAGCGGCCCACACGTGACTTGGATGGCGGACAGATCTTCTTATCGCAGATCGTGGAGCACAATCTACCCGATATCAATTATCTTGGCATTTCCGTGTCACTTTTTTTGAATTCATTTTTTATCTCTCTGCAGACTTCATGAAAGACAGTTGTTCTTGGATATGTGAGCGTGACCTCTGCTTGTCTTCCCACTTCACCTGAGAGCAGAACCTTGGTCCGAGGAATAAGAACAGCTTCACGCTAATCAATGCAGAGCATCGTGACCACGTTGGGTACGGCAAAAGGAGGCGCGGACGTGGATTTTTCCGACGACCGCATTAGAGCCAACCGAGTGGCAGTGTCATGCGTTTCACTGCATACTGTATGTCCCTTGCTGAACGACTTGCAACCATCGCCTTGCACGAGTGAAGTACTTTATTGAAGCCATGAGAAGAAAGATGATGATTTCGGCGACTTGTCGAATCGGTCACAACCGCCAGAGTCCTGCACCGATGGCATGACGATCACAGTACAGGTACTGTACAGTTCAGTAGCAGAAGACTCTCCTGAATGGCGCGAAGAAACACCGAAGAAGGGGAACGAAAGAACGGAAAAGGTGGACCTGATGTAGACACCTGCCAAGTCCTCGTCTACGGTACAGTACTGTACAGTAAAAGGCTAATCCAAGGGAATCTCAACTCCGACCGAAACTCAGCGCTGCCGATCTTTTTTTTTTCGCATGCCCATGTGATGTCCACTTTGAGGTCGTAACTCATCGAACTTTTTGGTCATTTGGTCACAGGCACCGGGATTGACCAGCGACAGGCCATGCCCGGAAGCCTAAGAGAAGGCAATATCTGTGTGGGTAGGCAGGGAGTGTGAGAGAGAAGCAACGAAGCGAATCGCTAAATGAGTGGTCGAGACTTTGATGTGCAGTCAGGATGCAGACGCGTGTCTCGCCTGTCTTCGCTTGCAGAGAGCCGCAGCTTCCAACAGCACGAGCAGCAATCGGCGCAGAATCATGGTCGGAGCTCCACGGTCGCGTGCAGTTGTACAGCAGAGAACTGACAGACTGTGATGGCCAATCAGGGAAATCGAGACACAAGATGGATGGCGGTGCTCCTGCGTCCGGATGTATACGGACTGTCATTACAGTTCTAGTCACTGCTTTCTTCTACAGCACGGTACGAACAGGACAGTGTGCAATGTGTATTGGAACACGACAGGCGAGGACTTGTCCGTCACCTCGACTTGACGATCTGGATCTGATCGTGATACATGATCGAGCTTCACACGAACAAGAAGGAGGAGCAACGAAAAGAGAGAGAGGTTACTGTAAGTTGATAGTGGAACGGGAAACACCGCGGTCTTTCGTAAGACCCCGTCCAGAAACCTCTAGAATCGAAGCAAAGTCGCACGAGTCATTCATATCGAGGCTGTACTGAAACCCAGCTTTCGCCTTCACTTTGGTGTCTCTTTCGATCGATTGCGTGTTGGATTGTGTTTCGCTGACGATGGTACAGTACTGTACAGCACAGTATGGAAGTAGGAGGAAATACTATCGCAAAAGGTCACCCCTCAATGAAATCGATGCTGCCATGTGCAGAGGTAGCCGAGGCTCAGGCAGCAACGATTCCGCCGCTCCGACATGGCAGGTTGCAAAATCTGTGCGAGCGGGTGCTACTTTTCTGGAAGCGCTCAGAATATCCGCCGAAATTGCTCTCCAGCAACGACACTTCGTTAGGCGGCGCAGTTGGCCAAACAATCTGTGTGAAATCTCTTGTCTCCAGAGTGAGCACGGACAGTGAGTACTGTAGCCAAAAAAGTCAGTGCGCCTCGCCTATTCATTTCGGAGCTGCACTCTCTTGCACTTTACGCTCTCTTTCGCACCGCTCTCTCCATTCCTTTCCACCGTCAACTCGCACATCGCTTCTTCTTTTCTTCTCTGCACCATACCAACTTGATTCGATCTGCCACCTCTAATCTCGGCGTGCCCTCTCTGTCATCCAACCTACTCCGCCTTCGAATATCGGGCTTCCCTTCCAACTGCACAACGCATCTCTACGTTACACTACCCATCTTGACATCTGACAGCACGCTCTCAACGCTCTCGCTTCTTCTCATATCGCTCCATCTCACTGATCCGTTCGCTTGCTCGTCCAGGATAGGGTATCCACCTCCCTCGCATTTCGTCCTCTCGATAGCCTTCTCATCTCGATATCACTCATCAGCGCCTCCGCTTGGTGGCACATTCCCCGCTTTCCGCAGTATCGGCATCGACGCTCACCACACGATCCACAGGCTCGTGCGCCGACCCTCTTCGACTCTCTCTCTCTTCAATCACTCGATCGTTCCGCTCACCATGTCGGATTCCACAGCAGCACAGGCGCTCAAGTCGCCAACCAACCCAAATAACCGTCCTGAAGTCTGCGGTCCCCATGCTCCTGAGCGGCCATACCCCATCTATCTCCGCGGCAAAGTCGAAAAAGGTTTCGGTCGTGGCTCCAAAGATCTAGGCTGCCCCACCGCCAACCTGCCTTCCAAAGTGGTTGGTCCCACCTCGCCTCTCACACGAACTGGTGTCTACTTTGGCTTTGCCCGAGTCTTGCCTCAAGATCCCGATGACCCAACCCTCACTGATTCCGAAGATGCCGATGCTGGCTCGTCTGCACACATCCCGGGCGCTGCAGGTTCGCTCGATGACGAAGACAACGAAGTTGTTCTTGGAGCAAGTCCCATCGGCGATGTCGGTGAGGGTTTCCTCGACAGTGGACTACCTCGGCCTCGTCAGGGCAGCCGCGGACAACCCAGCCCAGCTTCTGTACTTGAGGCAGACTCAAGTAGACCCGATAAAGAGGCCGAAGTCAGCCGATCCGAGCTACGAAACGGTGCCAGCGATAACGCGCCCACCCGCTCCTTCCACGGCGCAACAGCTTCATCATCGTCATCTTCAAGCAGTCTTGCCGCAGGTCGACCAAAGAAGACGAAGCGGGTCCACCTGCGTCCAGAGGACTCGCAGGTCTTCCCCATGGTCATGAGCGTGGGCTGGAATCCCTTCTACAAGAACACACACAAGACTGCTGTAAGTACCACTACGCCGGTCATTGCTCTCACTCTGCATTGGGTTCTAATCTTCTCTGCCATCTTTCGCAAACACAGGAGGTGCACATTCTACACGAATTCGGCGGCGATTTCTACGGTCTCGAGATCCGCGTTGTTGTGCTGGGCTACGTTAGACCCGAGTACAACTATGATTCAATGGGTAGGTACTACCTCACATCGCGATTGCGGGTTGCCCTTCGCACCTTAACAACCCAGTACTGACCCTCTATGTCGTTTCTCTTCATCGTACGTTCTCCTGCCTTGTGCTATTTTCTCCCACCAACCACCACTGCCATCGCCGTTTGCCGTACCCAATCACCAAACTTGATCGCCACCTACGCATCACGCCACCATCATCGCCGTCACCCCTTGTTGTCGCCTTCCGACATTCGTCACCATCTCATGTTCATCAACAACACGCTCTCGTCCGCCATCGTCTTCCTCACGATCCGTCCATCTGACCTTCCTATCCTCTGTGCACATCATCGCCGCCACCCCTTGTTGTCGCCTGCCGACATTCGTCACCATGTCATGTTCATCGACAACACGCTCTCGTCCGCCATTGTCTTCCTCACGATCCGTCCAACTGACCTTCCTATCCTTTGTGCACATCATCACCATCCTCATTCCCCTGCGCCTGCGCCATCGCCATCATTGTTCACACTTGCCAAAAACAGACGCACTGATCGCCGACATCGAAATGGACAAGAAAGTGACCGTCAACTCGCTCGCCCGTCCGTTGTATCAGGATTACTCGCAAGATCCATTCCTCGGTCGTTGAAACGGCTTTAACACTGTTGTCACTGTTATCTTCTTCATTCACCACTCCCACCTCCCGCCTCCTGCCTCCCACTCTGGTCTCCATTCGCTGTATCTCTTCGTGGTTTTCTTATTGGGTTCGTGCTATCGAGCACGCGCGAGTCTCGTCATATGCAATCTTACCTTGGTTGTACAGTTCATTCACCTGTGTGACTGTGCTGCTTTGCACTTTGTGATCGGAATCGTGTGAGCTCAATACAATTCATTGCGTTTGAAAAGATCATTATCGAGACAAACAAGTGCGAACCAACAGATCCCATCACTCTCTTTTGACATCTGCATACAACCGGGTCGGTCCATTCCGCGATCAGTGGCCCATCGTGTTACTCTTGCTCAAGGCAAGTTGATCACCTCCTGCAACGAAGCGATTTGATCCCTTGCCACGTTCACCGCCTTTTCGATCGCCTGATAGAAACGAGTTTCCGGCTTGGGATCGTGCCCGTCAAAGCGAAAGCCGCATTCGGGGCAAACTTTCATCGGGCTTCTCTTGAAGACCCCGCATCCAAATTCGTCCATGGAGACGATGCGAAGGATGTAGGCGTTTGGACCATAGTTGAGCAGAAGCCGCTGTCGAGTGACCAGTCCTGCCGTGGACGGACGAGGCGGCTCTTCCGTATCGTCATTGAGGCCGCCAGCGAAGACGAGTCTGGGATCGATGTCCTCGTCCTGTACCATCGCCTCGTCGTCGGAGTTCTCTGACTGTTGCTCGGCATGATCATCGCCTTCGTTGTCACTGGAGCTCCTCGAGCTGTCGTACATGTCGATTTCGGAACGCTGCTCGTCGTCTGACTCTGACGACGTGTCGGATGCAGTTTCGACGTCGACGTAGCGAGTGCCCTCTTTCTTCAAGCCGACCAAGGTGGTCAGGAGAAAGATCTCCCAGGGATCGGTGTTGCAGGTAGAGCATGTCGACGCTTGGCGAAATTTGCCAGACCACCGGGCTAAAAGCTCGTCGATCTCGGCCAACCGCCAAAAGTGAAGGCGGTAGAGCCGCATGAGGAGGTTTGGGCCGATTCGTTTCTCGTCATCCGCCGATAGCATGCCCCAGTCCGCTCCGAGTGTCAGACGAGAACAGCTCTGAACGGTCTCGGGCGATCGGACAACAGCACCTGCGTCCACGAAGTCGGCGAGAGCGGCAAACGGGTTCCATCCGATGGCCTCTTTTGGGTGGTCGAAGCAATTCATAAGCTCATCAAGAGCTTTCTCGAATCCCTGAAAGGCAGAAATAAGAGATGTCGTCAGTAGAGGCTTGGTACATACGCAATCTGAGGCTGAACTTACTCGTAGGATGTTATGGTCGATCTTTCGCACCCGTGTTGCCCTTACATAGTGACCGTACTGTTCAGGAAAAGTTGGCCATGCGGAGGGAGAACGGTCAGTCGCTGTTTGAACTTCTTGTCAGTGAGCTGCGAATTGGAAAGCACTTACAAAGTCAGTGAACTTTTTAGCCCTCATCTTGACGAAGGTCTTGCTGACCTTTTTGGGCACCGACAGCGAGTGCCGCATGTCTCGAGGCACAAATTCGCTGAACTCCTTCCTGAGCAAGTCTGAGCGCCTGACGGAGTCCATCACAATTGCGTACAGTGTCTGAAGGCTCTCGTGTCCCTGCCCGTTGATCGCCTTCCTTGGGCTGAGCCTGAGAGGCTCATCGGCCTGAGCCACGATCTGGCTCGCTGCCGTCGCCGCCTTAGCAAGACCTTGTAGAAACGTGTAATCATCCTCCAGGTCATTGTTCTGTCCGTCATCGGAATCCGGAACAGAACAGGACGAGGATACAGCTCGGCCCGGCTGGTCGACATCCATGCCGTCCTCGGAGGATCCTTCACTTCCGCCTTCATCCTCGTCGTCGGAAATGAGGATCGTGGGTAGAGGAGGCGGTCGGTACTGGGTCGATCTGGTCGATCGGACCGGGAGGGGCGTAGGCGACGTCTGCGTTGACCGTGCCATGCTGTCGAATTGACTGCCACGATGTTGATTTGTAGTGAACAGCTTGTAGATGGTGACGACGACGGTGGTGGTGGTGGTGGTGGTGTTGCGGTCGTCGCCATTTGCTGAGCAGACGAAGGAAGGTGCGGGAGTTGGAAAGCATCCGTATGGACAGACAAGTCCAGGAACGGATCTTCAGTCTGAAGACCCAGCCCGGAAGACCAGGCACTTCGACCGTGAATCTTGAATGTGACAAGACCCTCATCCGATTCATGTTTGCCTTCGCTATGCCATGCTGTGTCGCCTCTTCCGAACGTGAGCTTAAAGGAAGCTGCTCCGTGCGCCTCCACTCCACTCTACTTCACTGTGATCAAGCGCAGCAGAGGAATCAGCTTGGCCAGGCGCCAAATGATTCAGTAAAGCGCGGATGTGCCGCCAATCTTCTTGCGATTCTTTTTGCGCGCGTCGTTCCTCCTGCGAATCCGGTGCCATCACGGCGCGGCGTCGGTCTTTCTTCGTTGGTGATTCTCATTCTCTCGATTTGTGCGATTCGTGGTCCCTCCTTTGCATCACGGTGCCGCCGTTGTAGTCACAGTCGTTGAGGCTTTGCTCTAGATTCAGGACCGTTCACGAAAGAATCTTGCTTCAGGTGTGAAAAGATCTCGCATTGCGCGCTTGAACTGATGAGATGGCGTCGGGGTCGTTCGAATCTATTCCATTGGGTTGGTGCGACCTGCCTGTTGGAAGGAATGGAAAGAGGCGCAAAATAAGCTTGGCTCGTTAGCGTGTCATCGCCTCTCGCGGCTTGGAGATTTGTTGGTTCAAAGATAGACTTACCTGTTCATCATCATCATAATCGCGTTGGCACCCACATAGCAACTCAGTCCACCATGGTTTGCGAATCTCTTCTGGTTCGGCTGCGTGCTCGGTGATGCGCATGTTCCGACCCTGGTCCTTCGCCACACCTCTACCCACCGCCTCAATCCAATCATCGCCTTCTGTGATGCCTAGCTCACGAAACCTTGAGCTGCTTGTAGATGCTCGTGCTGGCTGTGATCGGATGACGCCGTCTGCATCGAGCGTGCTTTCCCCTAGATCGCCGTGCTCTTCTAAGCCTTTCAAACCACTTCCGGCTATCTCCATAGCCACTTCCTCGTCAAGTCCTCCCTGATGTATGGTCGTCGAAGTCGCTGCTCTACTTCGCTGGCGGTCCTCAGCGGAGGCGAAAGGGTTCTGGATGCCTCTTGAGGACATTTCGTCAGCCTCAGCCTCTGCTTCCGCTTCTGTGTCCGTCGCAACGATCGTCGGCATTGATCGTCCCTTACCTTTCCCCTTTGAGTTGTAGCTTGACTCAAGCGCTCTGCGTTGGATGCTGGAAGCGCGGCCAACCGTAACGATCGGCCTTGAGGCAGTCGGCGTAGGTTTGAGAGACGCGCGCTTGCGGGAAAGGTCAGGCGAATCCTCCCCACCACCGCCATCCGAAGGATCACGGAACGGATCGCGTGCGCTACCATTGGTACGACTTGGACTAGCCCCATTTAATAACTTTGCGCTGCCTCCGCTAGTATCCCTCTTGTGGTTTGCCGAGTTCACACGAGAGCCTATTGGCGGCAGTCTGCGGTTCGGCCGATGATCGTCGGAGATCATGGAGCCGAGTGACTGCGAGCTGTCAAAGGATGATGAGCTTGAAGACCGGTGCAGGCCTCGAGCCTCCCCACCGATTGAAGAGGCAGAGCCACGTCGAGCAGCCGAATCTCGACTTCGATCTCCCATATTCGAGTTGTAAGGAATGCTAGGGCTTGCGCCGGGACCATCGGCGAGTCGCTCAGAGGAAGGACCCGCGCCAAGATTGTTGGTATTGTTGTTGCTGAAACCTGCCGAGCGCAGAATGGACAGACGATGTGTAAGACCACCTGCGTTGGAGATGGTCGAGTTGCGATTGGACAGGATCTTGGAGGAGCGTTGCGCTTTGCGTCTTTGTCGCTCTTCAGCAGCCCATCGTTCCAAGTTCTGCTGTACACGCTTGGCTTCCGAGTCCTCTTCACTTGTCGGCGGGTAGGTGCTCGGTGAGTACGGCGCTTCATCCAGGTCTGTCGAGCCGACGCGAACATGCTGGCGATATGGATCGCTGTTGTCGTCGTGAACATAGCCATTGGCGGAGGAGCGATACGGATCTACGTATGCATATGAAGAGGCACCAGCTGCCGAGGTCTCATCGATGGTGCTGAGCAGACTTCCTGATTTGTGATGCTCTGAGTCGACCATGTAGCCGTTGCTTGGCTGCTTGCCTTTGTGTGAGTTGCCAATCTTCGAGCTGATTGATTTCATCGACCGGGAGGAGCTATCGGCGTCGGGGTATGAATGTGACATAGTATAAGATGAAGATTCACCATTGCCACCGCTGCTCAGTTTCGAAGGGAGAAGATCGGTGGTGGATGTTTCGGAAAACATGGGCGTGGGGAAGTCAGTGTCTTGATCTTCGGTCAAAGTCGAAGTGAAAGAGACCTCAGAAAACTCGGAAGCGTCTTTGCCGCGAGTGCGGTGGCTGGTTTCCTCTGACAGAGGTGCAGCATCGGCACTGACTTGTGTCATGATGGCCTTTGTTCCCCGCTGCGTTGATGTCGATCAAAGTCGATACGCTATCTGAGCGTGGACATGAGTTGCTGGCCCTCGGATCAAGAGGAGAGCTGTCGAGGAGAAGCCGTCCGGGACAGGCTCATGAGTGTGCGCAGCTGCAGACAGAAATAGCTTCGCAAATGGCACGCTGTCGAACGAACTTTGCGACGAAAAGAGGAGGAGATGAAGCGGAGGTGTCCGTATGTGTAGCTTTGTTGCGCGTTTAACTCTATGCGGATGCTGTCGGAACAATGCCGAGCAAGGTTAGGTGGGGATCTCGACCGAACGTGCGAAGGCTACGGAATACGATGCGAAGTGTGTAAAGCTTTGAGTCGATCACTGCGCAGTGATGACCGTCCGCCGAGACATCGATGGGGTATGATGAGAGTCAAGAAGGTGAATGACGGCAAGGTCAATGTCGGACAAAAGGTGACGGGCAATGGCCGAGGCGTAAAGACACTAAGAAAGAGGTCCGGGCTCGGCTTCTGCTGCGTTGGCTGGTGAAGGGTTGTCTTGCTGCTGCGTTCTGCAGTAACAGAATTAGTCGCGGATTGGCAGTCAACCGGTGAAGCGAAACAAGCGAAACAAAGCGAAAATGGCAGCAGAAGGCGATGAGGTCGCAGCTCAGAAAAAGATCCAAAATTGAAAAAGCGCTTTCTCATTCACACAGCTCGCGGCTCTTACACTCCTCACTTGCTCGACTCAAGTTTCTGCACAGAGCATCAGGGTTGCCAGGGGCTATACTCGTTCAATTGGCCACGAGATGCAGTTGAGGGGTAAGATCAATTGGCTTTGAATTTGACTGTGTTTCACCTTGTTTTCCCCAGGCCAAGATGGACAGATCAAAAAAGGTCAAGAACAGCAATCCTTTCGCATATCGAGTTGGTTCGAATCGGAAGATTGTCTCATTGGGAACACTCGTTCGGCGCATCGCTGTCCGCTGCAGCTTCGAGTCTGTCCTGCATCCATTTGACTGCTGGTCCCACAAATACGATGAAAGTTGAGGCTGGAAGCCTTGCTGAAGAACCCACAACGGCTGCAGTGACTGACTAGTTAACATATGGAAACGTTGCTCAACTTTGCATGAGCGGATCATGCAACACCTCCACCTGCCAATCTCTTCCCGGGATGAAGGCGGCAAACGGTCGTTCCACACGAAACGAGTCGCATGTTCACTTGCAAAGAGCAGCAAGGCATCCCTTTTTCTCGAAGAAAGCATTATGTTCCTTCGCTCAGGAAAGATGGCAATGTCCATTGAATACTACTGCACAGACGATACAAACCAAATCAACAGCAGGATGCAAACGATGCACACAATTGAAGTGAATTTTTCTCCTATGTGGAAATTGATTGCTCTAACAGCAGAAGTATGATTTTCGAAAACTTGGACGGACGCGTCTCGATTTCGCACAGGATGCAGCAGCTTCTTGGATTTGGCACCCAAAACACGCTTTTCTCCAGAGACACGCTCCGCCTCGCCTCGCCGAACCGGCTCACAGCTGGTGAATCACGCGACGAATTGTGCAACTAACAACGCCATATCTGTCTACGCCTTCCTAACCTCCATCTCTCTTCCGTTGTCGATCTAAGATCACCATTCGGCAAGCCACGCGCTGCTTGCCATCAGCATCTTTGGCTGCTCCGGAAGTGCAAAGTCAGTAGCAAAGTTTCCGAGCAATTGCTTGTTCGAATCGAGCGCACTCGCCATCTCTTCCTCAGCCGCTTCGGCTCGACTCACATCCTTAGCAGCTTCGGCACACTCGAGCATCCTCCTTGAACCAGTACATCCGTCAGGCTCGAGTCCGAAGCTCGAATTGCAACCCGTAGAATCTCAGCATCGGATACTGGTCAGAGATCGATCGGCAAGTTCCGACAGACAGACTGCATAGCTCTCACGGCGGACAGCAACTTTCCAAAGTCAACACTTTACGTCTCGTCCAATTAGGATCTACAGATGCTACGCTTCAGCCCTATTCTCTATACTATCACACTACCATCCAACGAGCACGCTTGAGTCAGCATGCCCGCACAATCACGTAGATCAACGCGGCTCAGCTCGTCCGCCTCTTCCGAAGTTGCTGAGCGGGTTCCATCCACATCTTCTTCCAAAAGAAAGACAGCTGCCTCCTCATCTTCCACCTCTTCCTCCACTCGATCCTCAGCTGCATCGTCTGGCGTCATCCCAACAGTAGCTGCGCGCAATGCTTCCAACAAGAATGTAAACAGGCGAGAACGTCGTCTCGAAGATCTTCTGGACGATACCTTTGCAGCAGATGATACACGCAGGATGGACATCAGCATGGGTGCTTTCCAGCCCGTCAAGGCATCGTCCGCATCATCAAAGAGGAGTCGAGAAGATGCCGAGGCAGCAGCTCGCAAGCTCCAGCAAGCGACAAGTAGAAGCGAAGGGCCACCAAAGACCAAACGCAAGCTCCGTCAAAGTAAGTACACGGAACTGAATCCGTCGCCGAGAGGTCACCTTGCCACTGATGACTAATACTCAGCTTCTCTCTACTCGCATTGTCAACAGCACTAGGAGATGACTCCGACGACGACTTCATCTTCAGTCGCGAGCCTGCTCGAAGCAAAGCTCCCTCTTCATCTTCATCATCATCATCATCATCATTAGCAGCACGTGCGCAACAGTCTCGCAACGGCACAACAATACCTTCGTCCAGTCGCACCGTTTACGAGCCATTACCAGATGCTGCCGGCGGTGAGACACCGATCATCAGACGGAATCAAGCATTCCGAGCAGGTCTCGAGAACAAACCTCGCCGTCCCACAGGCCGTGAAGCTGAACAACAATCTCGTCGCAGCAGTCTCAGCCTCAAAGGCCAACGGCGCGTCTCTTCACTTCGCGATGGAACCGCAGCATATCCTCACGACGATGTACCTGACCACGAGCTCTTCCGACATTGCAGCGATCAACTCCCTCCCGTCGTACGTATGAAGCATCTCGTCGGCTGGATTGTCAAAAGGTCTCTCGACGTTGCTAGTGGCAAAGCTGAGCTGCCAGTTCGATCTCGGGATGCAGCAAAGAAGGCGAAGGGCAAAGCAAAGGAAGCAAGCGAGCTACCAGTATTCACAGAAGCAGAGTCCAAGCTCGTCCGGTCAAGAGAATCTGAAGTGAAAGCAGTGCTGGATCAAATTCTGTCAGACCTGAATGACGGCGTCTTTGGAATCAGTTGGATGGGTCAAAGCAATGAAGCGGACAAGAAACATTTGCAACCACATCCTCGTAACGAGTCGAATAGGAAAGCTGCTGCGCAACTATCGGCGATCGTCGAGAACATGCGCAACGAGTCACAAGCTTGGAGCAAAGAGCTCACTCGTCTTGAGGACTACGAAGCCGAAACGAGCAGACTTGAAGCCTTGCTACGGGAGGACGGTACGACCGAGACCGGCGATGTCATTGCATGGGATCGCAATGATCTTGATGAAGCTGGCTTGCAACAGCTGCGCGACGCGGAAGCAGCCATTGAATGGTTGCGGCGACTCGAAGATGGCGATGGGGTGGAGGCAATCCAGGCAAAATCACGTACGAAGGGACGCGCATCAAAAGCTGCTACTGCACATCAACAGGACGGGAGCGCAGAACTCAAGGGCACAGAGCACGATTCAAGATGGACAGATGTCGAATTCAATGTCGACCTCCTACGTTCACGATCTCACCAATTTGCACAGCTCGAATCTCTCGCGAGCAGGTACGTTCGCACCGTCTCAGCGCACGCAGCACAAGCGCTCCGCGACCGCACCTCATCCTCCAGCGCCTTGGCTGGCACTTCCTCATCAAGCGGCAAAGGAGGCCGTCGCAAGACCGCAGCTGGCAACAAAAACGGCCACGGCAGCAGCGAACGTCTCGAAGTTCTACTCAGTGGCGTGCGCGAATCGCGCTCCATCTCGCGACCTTCCACGGACGCCAAGCCAGCCAACGCGGCAGATCAGAGCGTTGCAGATGTCAGCGCAAGCATGGCCGCTGTGGAGCCGGATGAGAGTGATCCTACCGACCTTCTTCGAGCCCTAGCTCGCATGTAAAAGTATTGAACTTGCTTATATACCAATCATCATCTTATTCTTTGGAAGCGTCTTTAGGCTTTTTGGCACGATCCTTCATCTGTGCTGCTTTCCAATGCGCTCGGATTGCAGAAGTCGATTATGCAAGCTTCTGAGAGGCGCGAGAGATGCGTTTTTGATGTGCCGGGCCCCAGATTACCGAACCTTGAGGCCTTTAAGGATCGCAACAATCCAGTGGCGTGCTTGAGAAACGAGTATAGGCAGAAGTGTTGGTTACGACGTTTGTCATGGAAATTCAATGTAGGATGCATTGCAGACAGTGTACACGGGTTACATTGCGGGACCAATTCATCCTCGCTGGGCGACCTTTGGCTCCCATGCCGACTGTTGTTTGGGTACGCATTGACAAAGAGCGAAACAGATTTAGTCGTTATTGCTCTCATGCTTTATCCTTTGCTTGCGGGTTGTTGTGACTTACGATCTTTGGCTTGGTAGTGTTGTATGTTTTGAAACCACCTCGAGTACCTGTGATGTTCTCTCGCGGAGTCTGTATCCCGGTTGCCGATCAAGTGATGTTGCGAACAAAGAAGGTCAGTCGATTTGCTCTTGCAGCAGAAGGATGGACCTCCATCAACGACCTGGGCTGAATTTGCACTTACAGTCATCCAAGATTGAGTCATCTTCTGAATACCCGGATCCTCATGTGGTGGAAGCTGACGAATGTGGTGCAACCATGAGTGCCACAGGGGATCCACCTGCGATGCGTTGAATTCGTTGTCGGCAGCGTAATCGACCCAACGATGTCTCAAGTTGAACTCGTTGTGGTTCTCGTAGTATTTGTTGCCATTCCTGATATCATCCAACAAGAACAGCACCACACCGTTAGCATATGTTGTGCTGGTCTGAATGATTGAGAAGGATGGAAGATGAAAGTGTAGTGCTTACCTGTCAACACCAACAAGACGACCGGATTTGGCATCACCGATATAGTTCAAATCCCTCCAGAACTTTTTGATTCCCTCCTTTCGGATGTAGTTGATTGTACGTGCGAGCGACATCCTGTGTGTTGATCTATCCTCGGTGTGCTAAGGGATGAATGATGACGATGGCGAACGAGAAGGGTGGGGACACGCGCGAAATGTGAGCAATGCGACGGTTCTGGTTGGGTTTGATTCGCTTCCGATTTTCAATCGCTGATCCACAATCTATGGGGCAGTTCAAATCGGGATCGGGAACTCTTATATCGCGCGGAGAAAAGGCGTATTTGCGCAAAGTGCACAGACGGTCGAGATGATTTTACCCCGCATACGACTTTCGCTTCCAAGGCGTTTTTTATTCTCTTGTGACCTCATGAGAAGCCGAGAAGAGCCAAGACCTCCCCACCTGAGGTGAGGCAGTTCTGTTGTGCGGGAGAGGAAGGGATACGAAGACAGCAGAGTTCAAGGTCGAGATGCGGGGCTATAGCCGCCGAACTCATTATCGCTTGCTTCAACCCTCCTCGATGGCAGCAAGCTAAGCGGGAGGACATATAACCACCCACCGCCCCATTACAACCCGTCTACATCAACCCATTTCATCCTGACCATCGTCAACGATCTGCACTGCACTGCACCTTTCACAATGTCATCCAACGGCAACAACAGCGAAGCCTCCCGTTTGAAGGACCCCTCGCTCTTCATTACCAGATGCATCATCGGCTCGAACCGTGTCTCCTCTCACTCGAACAAAACTTTTGACGTTGTCTATCCTGGCGATCGTTCTGTCACCATCGCGTCTATTCCCGAATGCAACTCTGCCGACGTTAATGATGCTGTCGCTTCGGCTTACTCGACCTTCCAATCATTCCGCAACACCACCGCACGTCAAAGATCTGAACTTCTTCGCAAACTCAACGACCTCACCCTCGCCAACATTGACGATCTCGCCACCCTCATCGTCCGAGAAAATGGCAAGACTCGCGCGGAAGCCGAAGCCGAAGTGAAATATGCCGCTAGCTTCCTCGCCTGGTTCGCCAACATGGCAGAAGTAGGTGCTCAAGGTGAAACGATTGCGGCGGCGAACCCAAATATGAGGGTGCATACGATCAAGCAGCCTATCGGAGTGGTGGCGTGTTTGTTGCCCTGGAACTTGCCCTTGGCGATGGCGACTAGGAAGATCGGTCCTGCGTTGGCGGCTGGATGTACTTGTGTGGTGAAGCCTGCTGGAGAGACGCCTCTGTCTACCTTGGCTTTTGCGGAGCTGGTGAAGCGTGCAGGATATCCTGACGGATGTGTCAACGTCGTAACTACACTAGACAACGTCGCAGAGGTAGGCAAAGCCATCTGTGAGCACAAACAAATCCGTAAAGTCTCTCTCACCGGATCCACCCGTGTAGGCAAGCTCATCGCAGCACAAAGCGCAAGTACACTCAAGAAACTCAGCATGGAACTAGGTGGAAACTCTCCCGTCATCGTCATGAACGACGCCGATCTCGATAAAGCCATCTCCGGTGTACTACTCGCCAAGCTTCGTACCTCTGGTCAAACTTGCGTTGCAGCCAATCGAATCCTAGTTCAATCCGGAATTCACGATCAATTCCTCTCCAAACTTGCAGAAAAGATCAAAACCTACAAGCAAGGCGATGGAGAAGATAAAGACGTCCTTCTCGGTCCACTGATCACAGATAGAGCGGTGGAAAAGTGTCGATCTCACGTGCAGGATGCGCTTGACAAAGGTGCTTCGTTGTATTACGGTCCTAAACCACCTTCTTCCTTCCCGAATGAAGGAGGGTTCTTCTACCCACCCACGATATTGACAGGACTGAAGGACGATATGCAAATTTGCACAGAGGAAACATTCGGTCCTGTTGCTGCTATCCGAAAGTTCGAGACCGAAGAAGAAGCTCTCAAGATCGCAAACGATTCCGATGTCGGATTAGGCGCGTACGTTTATACCAACGATCTAAGGGTCGCAGCTAGGATGTCAACCGGGATCGAAACAGGTATGATTGGAATCAATACAGGTATGCTAAGTGCATGCGAAAGTCCATTTGGAGGTGTCAAGGAGAGCGGATACGGTAAAGAGGGAAGCATTCATGGTATGGCAGAGTATCAAATCATGAAGACCATCACCACCGATGTTAGCGCGTAAGCGCATCGACCTTGATCAAGTGTAGACAGTGTTCCAGCATTGTTTGGCAATTGAAAACCAACTCGCATACTCAGGAAGAGTGCACATTCGATTCGTGAAATGGGGATGACGTTATTGAAAATGAGCTGCGATAAAAATACAATTGAGCGGAGGTAGGTGACTAAGCTAAAGAATGCGAGCAAGCATATTTGTTTGCGAAGGAGAGATGAATAAGTTCTGGGTAGTTTCAAACTGGAGCGGTGTATTTCGGCATCAAAGCCGATAAGCGATGACCAAAGCCAAAATTAAATCCGAGATGTGATGTGGTCTTCATGCAGAGGGACTCCCATAAGGGGTCTCTATCTCAGCCAACTTTCCACGCGGACGGAAACCTTCTCTGGCAGAACCAGGACCGTAGTGCCATCCTTGGACCGGACTAGAAGCTCGCGAGGGTGGAGCCCATGGCGGTGGCGGAACGTTCGCATCCGTATTCTCCACCCAAGCACCTGGGGCAGTAGGAACGCCTTCCAGCAGCCTCTGTTCTGCTTCGGTGAGCTCCTCTGTCGTGCGGCCGCAGTTGCAGGTAGCATGTGAAGTTCCAGTTCGATCTGGCAGATAGCTGACCGCCCAAGGTACGTTGTCTGGCAGCGAGCGTGGAGTCGAGTATCCGTGATTGCGGTTGCTTCCATTCTGGTCAATGTGACCTGCAGAAGCAGGGGTCAGGGCGTGAAGACCAATACTGCTCAGGCCGTTACCAGAGCGACCACGATTGTTGCGTGTTGGACTCGAATTGCGACTCTTACGTCCCGAACCGCCAAAGTGGGCGGCAAATCCGTGACGGGTAGGTGAGGTGTCACGCGAACCAGCGCGAGAATTGGAAGCTGAGTTGAAGGCGGAACTGCCTCTTGAGCCCGGGAGCATGTTGTTGAGGGTGGTCGTGCGCTTCCAGTGCTCGAGTTCTGGGTGAGAGTTGCGCAGTGACGATGGCGGTGTTGGCGAGGAAGGTCTCGAGTTGACAGGCGATTCGAGCGAGTAAGGAGGCAGATGAATGGTGTCGAATGTGCAACAGCAGGAGGGGATGGTGGTAGCTCTGCGCATCGAGAAGACCTGTACCTTTGGTTTGCCGAAACTTTCGCTTTCTTCCCTCGTATCCAGCACGTCTTTGCGAGAGAAGAAGATCTCGGCACCCATCTCGTGGCTGACACGTATCTCTGCACGGGAGCCCCGAACTGTGCTGGGTCGGAGCAGGTTGTCATCTGGCAATCGAACGACCGACTTGATCCTGTAGCCATTCTCCATGTGCATAGGTGTAGCTGGTTCCATCGGCGTGACCGGAGCTGAGACAGATCCATTGAGCGGAAGACCAAAAGGCGAAAGGTTGGCAGGTCCAGGACCAGCTCCACGGCCAGGTCGTCCAGGAGCACCATTTTCCATGTCTCCGATCCAGATTGAATCCTCAGGACCTTGTGCATCGGTGTGCTGCTTGGTCTTGTACGGCATGTATCCCTTCTCCCACAATCGAAGCTTCTCGGTGGGCAATTTGAGCCAACCCTTGCGAACCTCGCTGTATAGCTCGAAGGTCTGTTCCAGGAAGACGCGAACGACGTGGACGTTGAGTCCTGCAGGTGGGTCGGGGTGGTAGACGTTGAGATTGGCTGTACCTCCTACTGTAAGTGATGCTGATGTTAGAGAGACAGAAAGGGGGCCGAGTGCTTCGTGCACGTCGTGATACTGAATGTCCAAAGGAGCAGGACCGCCATCCGAGTTGACGTGGAGCATGATGAAGATCTCTTTCCATGTTGAGATGTTGTTTCGGGCACGACCGGCGCCGAGAGCAGTGGCGGTGAGAATGTAGCGAACACGGCCGTGCTTGCTTCGCTCGAAAGGTGGGGTGGAGGCGGGAATGATGAAGGCGAACTCGAACCCGTGTATGCCCTTGTCGAGGTGAATGCCTTCAGAGACGTTGCAGTTCTTCTCCTTCTCTTTGCCCTTGCCAGACCGAGATTGCCTGACAGGGATAGCACCTGGTGTACCGTCGTTCATGATTTCAACTGTCTTTTCCATGATGACCTTTTCCTCCCATCGAATGGAAGCAGCCGATGCAGAGGCACCTTCAGGAATGGCAAGGGTCTGCACACCTTGGAGGACGACTTTGACACCCTGAATGTGACGCTCACTGGGACATTTGATCTCGACGAGACCGCGAAGAGTCTTGTCATCGCCAGGATACTCGGTGTTGGGCGGTGGTGGGTGAACGAAAATGTCCTGCGAGACGAGATGGAGCGAGATCTCGCAAGGATGATGCACGATAGAGCTGAACATGGCTGGCAGTGCTGGCTGATCAGCCAAGCCAACTGATGTTTTCGAGAGGAGTTCTTGATGCTTCCCCTGTGTTGCAAGTGCTAGCCCAAACCTGACGTATTCGTGGAGGAAGAAGCGGCGTTAAGACGGTGCTTGCGACCGTGGCTCGTCTTGGACGCGGTCTTGCTGTAAGAATCTCTTGTGGTGTCAATGGGAAGAAGTTCGGAGGAGGTCCGACGAGAGAAGAGCGTGATCGTCGGACGGTAACCTGAGAAAGTGACCGAGGCGAAGCTGTAGTATGAAGCCAAGCTGGGCTTTACGACGCAATCGTGACTGAGCCTTGATGGAGAGGAAGCAGATTGTGATGCGGTCGGTGATTTGGGTTGAGTTTGGTGTGATTGTGACTGCAGCTGGTGGGACTGATTTTGAGCTGCAACCTTATCAGCGAGACGTGACAGGCGACAGGAAGAATTCTAGTGATGGCGTCTGCTTATGCTGATCTTCTGTAAGGGAACCGTGCGATCTATACGCAAAAGCAGTGAAACAGGCAGCAAGCAGCAAGCAGCAATCAAGTCAATCCCTTTTTTCAAACTCAGAGATAAAGTTCGACTTTTTTCTTTTCTTTTGCCTTTTTGTTGTGCGTGATGGCTCAGTCGCGTGCATCAACGGAGGCAGGAGATGAGTCAAGCCGGTCAAGTGGAGTTTTGAGAAAAAAAGGAAAATTTTCCGGAAAAAGAAAAAGGCAAAATTGATCTTCATCTTAGCTCTCTCGCTTGCGTTTCGGTGGTCGGCCAAATTTTCGGGTGAACCCTGGTCAATCAGGATAACGTTTTGACAGAGCTAGCGTGTGTCTGAGCGGCGTGAGTGTGCAGATCTCAGAGCGAAGAGAAGTAAGTATGCTGAAGAGCAGAACCGAAAAGACGCGATTGACACGATAGGCGCCACCCGCGGTCAGCAGAGTGCGTGATTGTGTCTCACGGGTAACAGCACACAACGTCCTGATCCCACTTTGCTTGTGAAGCGAACAACAATAGGAAGGTAAATCCAAGCTTACAGTCTGCATTGCCATCTTGCAATTGCAGTTGCAGTTGGCGTTTTGTCGAATCAATACGGATACCGTGCCTTATCCGATGAACGCCATTCGTTGTCGCAAAGACCGAGCTGTTTCCGTTGCCTTAGTTGAATTCTGAACGCTGCCGAGGCACGGCCAACAAGCGCTGTTGGCTCATTTCGGCATCTTTCTTGGTGCCTCGATTTCATCAGAACATGCTCGAAATCCATGTTCTCGAGCATGCCAGTCCAGCTGGCTGTCGATACCGTAAGCATCAGCAGAGCTTGACTTGATGCCATAAAACGACGCCGAAATGACTACTGTAATGAACTCTGGCTTTTGACGCCATACGATAAACTCGAGCCATCATTTCACACGCAACAGGTTACGGTGTTTTGTCAGAAAGCCATGATCAGATTGTCAGTAGCCATACTGTATGCGTCGAGATGATCTGGTCAAGGTCGACGATCGTCGATGAGATTGAGTGGCTTTGGCATGGCCAAGCCAAAACGGAAACCGAAGGAAATCGATGAGGATAAAATTTCCTAGCGAGATGCAGGGTCCACATATGTGACTGTGATTGTGACTGTTCAAGGTTGGACTTGCGAGCTGGCGTGATTGCTTTGCATCACACCTCTGTCTGATCAGCATACTTTTCATTCGAAACGCCAGAACCAAGTCCCAGGCAGAAGAAGCAGCGAGTGATGAAAGCCTCCGAGCTTCGGAAAGAATTGGTTTTCATGCCGAAGTGCACGCTCATACGTACATACAGTATCGTCATGTTCATCGTATCGATATGGTCGCCATGGCATGCTCGGTGGGCCCTTTTCATCGTTGTTGCTAGCCAACAGTCCGTTGATCACATAAGTTAATGCCTGTCCTCCTCTGCTCCTTATGCCTGTCGCACAATGCATATCAGAGCTTTGCGATTATGCTTGTCCGCTTTCACACTACTATGGACAACGCACTGCAAAGTTTCTTTACCGTCACCAGAGTAGCCCATTCGGCTCTTGGTCTGAGAAGTCTCTGCTCGGCACCATGACGAGATCAGCGAAAGTCGATGTTATGTGGCTTTCACCAGCCTCGAGGGGAAAAACAGGAAAGGCTGATGGCGCTGATGTCAAAATCGATAAGCTGCAGCCAGCAGCCGCAAAACTTTTTCTCATTTTGACGCAATCTTGTCGAGTTTTCCAACTCTCTCATTTGGTGGGACTCATCATGCACAAGTGACAGCTCGCCTTGCATATCAATAAGCTTCTGAGCATGCACGATTTGCTGCCATCCATCAGCTTTCTCCTTAGATTGCCGACATTGCCAACGTAGATGTCCGGTATACAGAGTAGCCGGAACTCGGAAGTCCAAATCGAGAGAGACACGGTGTCAGATCGATATTTGATCACAGCTTTTATGAAACCCAACCTTGGTATGTCTCTCTCTCTCTCACACATTTCAGCAGCGGCGACAGACTTGCTTCGCAGCGGCCGGAACACCAATGTAGGGAGGCGTACGGTCGTTTCGTAGGGCGTTCAAGGACGTTGCTGCTGGCCCCTTGATACAATATGATCGCTACTGCTGCGTGAGGCCTGATCGACACGAAGGACTTACTCTTCATTTTCGTCGATTGGGTACTTCTTCACATACTTCTGGATATGGGCACATGAGGGCGCTACCGAGCAGAGTCGGTATCTTGCAAGCTTGAAGCGAGAGACACGAGAGCATGTCAAAGTGTCGAGAGCAGTGGAGAAAGCGAGGCTCAGTCGACGGAAGCTCAAAATCAAAGCTGTCGCCCCAAAACTCGGATCGCGTCTCTGTGGCGCATTTATGGGTCAACCGGAAGAGATCGTGCCGACCTCAACGAATCAATGCATTTCGTCCTTAGCGCTCCTTTGGATCACGACAAGATGGTCATGCGCAACATACAACGCAACCTCTTAACACTGGGTGGCCTCTTACCTGGATAGGGACTGTCGCAAATGTCCTTGCAGCGCGAGTGTATGCAAACAGGAAAGCCTTGCCGCTTTTCCCCACGCCCATGCGGGGTCGGAAATGCCGCCCTGTCAGAAGCGAACACCCTCGACAACATCAGCCGAAGGAAGCCTCCTGCCCACCGGCAGAACACACTCCCGGCTTGCTCTGCCCTCTCTGATCTCCCCAACGTCAGGCTGAGTCGATCCGTCCCGGTCACAAGATACTGTCGCTGAACCCAGAGCTCGTTCTGTCCAGAAACGTTGTTCTTATAAAGGTCAACTCCTTCCCCACACCACCAATCTTCATGGTTCCGACCGACAACGCTATTCGTCCACGATGTCGATGTGCCGGCTTGATCAACATCGCTTCGGGCCTGTGAGCCACTGTCGCGGATTTGATTTCACCTTCACCTTTCAGAACTTCATCCTATCGCTCCTCCCATGCTCCATCTTCATCGTACTAGGCTTGTTGCGCCTTCAGAGACTTCTTGCTAAGAAGAGGCGAATTCCTCTAGACCTCTTGCGTTCTTGCGAGTGCTTTGTTGCTGCAATTTTGCCCGTTCTCGGCATTGTACGACTAGCTAGCGCAGACTACCATCGCTTGGGTCCCATCTTAGTTCGATCTACCTGGCTACCCGCTCTCAGCATCAAGTTGATCGCTGCCATTCTGCTGACAGTCATTCAGTATCTCGAATCAACACGTACGCTTGCCGGCCATTTCCTCGTATCCAGCCACTTAGCAGCTTCAGTGATCTTCGGCGTAGTTGAAGTGCGAAGTCTCTTCTTAGCCAGGATTCAGCATGCCGCTCCAACCTATGTTGGAGCGTCATGCGCTATTGTGGCCGTCTACATCTTCTTGCTCGTACTCACAGAGCTACGCTACGCAGTCAACAGGAACCTTCCCGGTCGACTTCGAGCTCCTTTCTTGAATCGTCTCGTATTCTTTTGGCAATTCAACAACCTCCTTTCTTCAATGCGTGCACCTTGGAGTCTGGAACGACTCCGTCAGCACGATCCTTCCCTTTCCTCACGCATCTATGGCCATCGTCTTCAGCAGCAATGGTCGCAAAGCATTTCCTCAAGGGGATCGCGTTGGCGTCTTATCCTTCTCATTGCTCGTTCCTGCCCCATTCTCCTCTTCAAGCCAGTTGTATACAAATCGCTTCTCCTCGCTGCCACTCTTTCGCAGCCCTTCCTCATCTCGGATGCTCTCGCATTCCTGCAGCCCTCATCCACTCAAGATGCCACCACTCTGACAAAGCAATTCCAACAGCCCCTTGAAAATGGATGGGGACTGGTCGGCGCATTTGCTTTGGTCTACACGATTGTAGCTCTCTCATCAGGACAATACTACTTCAGCATCTCCCAGGCTGCCTTTGCTGTGCGCGGATCGCTCATGCACGCCCTCTTGGAGCACACTCACGCCATCCACCTCGATGCTGCAAGTCAAGCCGGCCCTTCCGCAGCGACCAATCTTGTTGCCGCAGACGTGGAGAAGGTCGTCGAAGTCCTCCAGCCCCTCCACGAGATATGGTCTGGCTTCATCACGATTGGAGTCGCTTCGTACGTGCTGTATGTTCGCGCTGGTCTCTGTTTCCTTTGCCCCTTGGGAATGGCGGTGATCTATCTCGTCGCTTTGCCCATTGTTAGCGGCAAGGTGGGCCCCACCATGGCTGCTTGGAGTGCCAAGACCGACAAACGCGTAGGACTCACTTCTTCCATCTTCCGCGGCATCCAAACGGTCAAGTCGTGCGCTTGGGACCACCTAGCTTTCTCCATGATTGCACAAGCAAGACGCATCGAGGGCAAGCAGTTCCGTTCCTTTCAACGACAACTTGTCAAGATCAACGTTTTCACAAACGTACTTCAGCAAGCTCTCGCTTTGTCCGTGATTCTTCCATTGGCACTTGTCGCTCACTTCAAGCCCAACTCAGGCTACGTCTTTGACCTCAACACCGCTTTCACTGTCCTCACAGCTGTTTCGCTGCTGCAACAGCCGCTTTTCGCCATCGGCCAACACTTTTCTAGCGTCATGATCGCCGTTGCCAGCTTGCAGAGGGTCCAAGCTTACCTTGAGAGTCCAGCACGTATAGACCCGCGTTGTCCTCTGGAGACTAACGTCGATGGAATCATCCTTCGACTGTCCAACGTGTCCCTGTCGCGAGGCGTTGAGTCCACGAAGCCGATTCTTAGCGGTGTCAATCTCTCATTCCCAACTGCTTCGATCTCGATCGTCACCGGACCTACCGGCTCTGGTAAATCCACACTGCTCCTGGCGCTTATGGGTGAGCTGACACCTCGGACAGGGCTGATCGAGACCATCGTTGCACAAGGATATGCTGGACCCAAGTTCCCTCGATTCGCCTATGCCAGTCAAAAGCCTTGGATCATGGAGTCGTCTTCGCTCTTACAGAACATCGTGTGTGGACGGTCGCTGGACAAGGACTGGTACGACAACGTGCTTGAGATTTGCGCAATCAGTGGAGATCCAGCGTTTGATCTCAAAGCTTCGTCCATGACCAACTTGTCCGGGGGTCAAAGGCAACGCATCAGCCTTGCTCGCTGCATGTACGGCATCAAAGATGCCGATGTCGTGCTCATTGACGACTCATTCTCGGCCCTCGACGCCGTCACGGAGACCAAGATCGTCCAAAGTCTGATTCAACTTCAGCAGCATTTTAGCTTTGCGCTGATTTGTGCTACCGAGTCGGGACACTTGATTGATCGGGCAAGCTACTTGGTAGAAATCGGCAAAGGGTCGATCAGCTACCAGGGCCCGGTTCTGGCCACCAGGCAAAGAAGGTTCAAGACGGTGCAGACGGCAGATGTCGATGAGATCATTGCATCAAGAGACTCAGCGCCTGATCGTACCCAGGGTACGTCTCACCAAGTAGATCCGAAGCCCCTCGACGACAAGAGCAAGGATAGCCATCAGGAAGATACAAGTCGCAGTGCTGGCTTGGCGACATTCATGTTCTGGACGCGATCCGGTGGCCCTTTCGCGGTGTTGACTATGCTGGTCTGCTTTGCTCTGTATGTCCTTCTGAAAGTTGGTGCGCAGCTCTATCTTCAACGCTGGTCATCAGATCAGCTTGGCTGGTCATTAGGTGTTGCCAGTGTCATCTATACCTTGTTTACCGTCGCCACGGCGGTAGTGTTAGTAGGAATGCTGGCGGCAGTGTTCGTCGCATCGTTGCGAGCGGGTCAATTGATTCATGATGGCCAAGTCAAGACCTTGCTCGGCCTACCTCTTCACCGTTTCACACCCGCATTCTTGGCTACGATCACAACTCGACTTTCTCAAGATCTATATCTGATCGACCTGCAATGGCCGAACGACCTGTTCAACTTTCTTCTAGGCTTCCTCTCGCTGCTCTCCAGTCTCGTGCTCATGATCGTCCCAGCACCATTCCTCTTGATCCCCTTTGTGTCAACCACGGCACTTTCAGTAATTTTGGTTCACATCTACACGCCAACTTCTAGAAACCTGCGTCACATCGATCTTACCGCCAAGGATCCACTCCTGTCCTTCTATTCGGAATTGCAAGACGGTGTAGATACCATCCGCACGTTTGATTACGGATCCCCAGCGGATGACAACAAGATGCCGGAAAAAGTCCCATCTACGTCCTTGGGCTCTGCTGCTCCAGCCTCGCGACCTGATGTCGGAGCCATCGAGCAAGGTCTGACACTGATCGACTTGGCGCAACTTCCTTACTTCTACCTTGAAGCCAGTCGCAAATGGCTTCAGACGTCCCTCAATCTGATCGCCGCACTTGTCAACACATGCCTCATCATCATCTTGGTCGCTACGCGGGACAAGTACAATGCTGCCTCGATCATCGGAGTTTCATTGCTGCAGACTGTTTCGCTGTCTAGCACGCTCAATCAGGTCATTCTTAGCTGGACGGAGGCGCAAATCTCGAGCGTCGCGATCGATCGTGCGCGTCAGTTCACGAGGCAGGAATCCGAGGCGGACGATGCCAGTCTGATCGTCGACCAGCAAAGATCAGCTCCCTCCCGTACGATGTCTTCTCCGGCGATCGAGTTCAGGAAGTACGAAGCCCGCTATCACTCTGCTTCGCCGGCCGATGATCATGCCGAGGACGAGACGAGCAACAGAAGCGAGCTGAAAATCAAGGGCGTCGATCTTGTTATCGAGAGAGGCGAACATGTTATTATCTGTGGTCCTTCAGGATGCGGAAAGTCGACGTTGCTCCATGCGCTCGCAGGAACCATTGATCACGTCTCTGGCAGTCTGTTGTTCAATGGCTCAAACGCCTCGGGCATGTCATTGTTCGACCGTCGTTCGCGTATCGTCCTTGTACCGCAATCCGGCTTCCAACTTCTAGGAAAAACCCTGCGGGAGAACTTGGTCATCGGCACGCGTCTCGATGCGGACGACGTCGCCGACATCCCAGACCAAGAGCTGCATGAAGTGATTTGCGCAACACAGTTGCACGTTGCCGTTGCCGCCCTGGAGACCGGTCTCGATACAGTACTGGAAACGAGCACGTTTTCTCCGGGTCAATGGGCACTTCTCAACATGGCACGATGCATCCTCATCGCACGCAGACGGGAATGCATCGTGCTTCTGGATGAAGTCAATGCCAGTCTCGACCGAGAGACGGACGAGCTGCTCCAAAGCGTTATTCGTGATCAGTTTAAGGATCAGACAGTGATTGCTGTGATGCACAAAATGGATGCTGGACACGCAGGAGGATGGACAAAGACGGTGACCATGAATCAAGGCAAAGTCGCCAGTGTCTCGCTGTAGCCGATGACTTGTCAAGTTGTGTCAGGTGCACAATCTAATCTGTTTGGTGGTCCTTTCCTCATACAATCGATCTTCGAATGGAAAGGAATCAAGATAAAATTCCTATGTGTGCTGTGCCTGCCCGTGCGCAGGAGAGAGACCATGCGATGTTGACTTGCAAGTGACCGTCTGATGGGACGAGAATGGCCGAAGGCGAGGTGTTCATCTCCTGCGCAAGAGCACATCGAAAATCTCTGAGTCAAATGGTCACCTTTCGATCGTGAGCATTGCAAGGCTTGCGATGGCCGACTCTGACTTGCGCAGAAGCTGGAGGCGGCGTATCGTATCCACCATTTAACCTCCGTTCCCTTAATGCTACCTTCCCTCCTCGTTGCATCTCTCTTGTCCCCCGTCATTGGGGCCACAGAACTTCCTGATCTTTTCGCTTTCTCGTTCCCCTTCATTGACGGAAAAGGTTAGCTTCAAATCACTCCCCCACGCAGGCATTCGAGCTAAAAGCGGCTAACGAAGGCTGTCATTCACCCTGCACGAGGCTACACAGGTTCGCCCCTCTACTGCAATCTGGGCGTGCTCATCATCAGTTCGCTCCCCTGGCACGAAGATGGTGATCTCGTCCTACATTTTAGAAGCTATGACATCTCGACTGTCCTACGCGATTGCAAGTTCTCTTCGACGCTCACAACCTCGCAGTCTCTGTTCGACATTAACGCGGGTCTTGAATATCATGATGGACGGCAGAAATACTCAGCGGCACACGCTTGAGAGACAGGCGGTTTCCACTACTCCTCCTGGTGGTCGCAGAGCGCGCTGACTGCGAATGAACAAACGCAGCTGCCCCCCAACCTCGCAAGTAGAAATCTTTCGAAGTCATGGATCAAAAGTCTGGAATGAATCGACGTGGACGACTTCGCAAGCTTTTCCTCAGGCTCAAGGCCTTGATTGTATGTCCAACCTGGAAAGACGAAGACTCGATCATGACTAAGCCGCGACTGAGAGCTGTTGTTGGACTCGCCCAGAGAGCTACAGATGAAGGGAGCGAGGCTTGCGTCGAGATCAGGATAGTTGAGATGGATTTGAAATCATCCCCACGCTATGAAGAATGGTAATATTTATCCGACCGGCGCGGGAAGAAGGG
>BPMX01000011.1:126875-166380 GCA_019972555.1 Ustilago shanxiensis | reverse complement strand
GGGGGGGATGGTTTTCTCAGGGTCGTGGGCATGATCACAACCATAAAGCTGATGATATCTTTCTCACGCTATGGGCGAGAATCGAAGCATGTGTTCCACGGCCGAGATGCCGTCTCAACGCTAAGATCGAGGGCAGAACTGTATCTTCAACGATGATATGGTCATTCTCACGCTTTGAGCGACGGTCCAACCACAGGTTGCAAGGTCAAGACCTCTTTCTCACGCTATGCTCGTGGGCAGGCTCATACCTTCGACTGTCGAGAAGCCTCTCCAGGCCGACCAACACGATCGAGCCACATCTTTTACCTCCTTGATCGTGATCAAGCGGAGTCGACATGAGTCACCTAGAAGATGTTGAAGTTGAGAGTCCTTGCTGTGCTGCGTTGAAGCATGTCTCAGCCCAAGACAGACATTCATCTGTTCCTTCGGCGAGGCATACAGAGCACGAGGCGAGACACTTTGCTAAGTTGAGCCTCCCAAGAACTGATTCGCTGCTTCAAACTCATACTGTTTTCAGCGTTGTGCGAGGTGGATCGAATAGCATATATCATGTTGTGCAAACGAACGAATCCCTCCATTCGTATCTCCGTCTCTCAACAACTTCTCAATCTCTTTATCATCCAAACATTTCCAAGCCAGCAGGCATCTCACAACTCAAGAAACAGCACTTCCAGTAGTCAACATGTACAATCTGCGCTTCTTCAAGTTCTTCATGGCGATGTTCCTCATCGTGTTCCTATGCAAGAGCGTCATGTGCGACGCTCCCGCCGAAGCGAAAGTTTCGCTACCCGTGGACGAGATCGAAAGCAAGATCAATCCCGTGAACGAGTTCGAGAGCAAGATCGATCAATGCTACATGACGTCTAAGCCCGGGAAGAATTGCGAGGTTGGCAATATGATTAGTGCTGGGGCTACATGCACCTACAATAAGAGGTGTGGCATTAAATGCAATGGTATGGTTGGTTGCACAACCAACTGCAGGTGCCTTAAGACGGGATGAAGCCTGTCGGCCATTGTGGGGATGTTGCTTCGGAAGGTTGCTAATGCGATCAGGCGAGAGCATCTCCACGGGCACAAAGCCCTCTGTTTGTCTT
This sequence comes from Ustilago shanxiensis, assembly GCA_019972555.1. Lineage (NCBI taxonomy): Eukaryota > Fungi > Basidiomycota > Ustilaginomycetes > Ustilaginales > Ustilaginaceae > Ustilago > Ustilago shanxiensis. Next base: position 165,286 of record BPMX01000011.1, on the reverse strand, counting down.
CCCAAAGGGCTCAATGTGCCATTTGCTTTGTCGTTATCCCTCCCCTCCCCGCAATCGTCTTGAGTGTTCGTCGATAGCCACTGGTCTGGCTCTTGTCGAATCACACACTTATCACTCCTTCCCTTTGCTGCCAATCGTCCATGTGCTGAAGCTTTCTAGAGCTTCAGGTCTCGCCGATGTAGCCGCAATCAATCTCCTTTCCCCTAATAATGCCGTCACCGTGCATCGTCTGAAAATATTCAGTTGACATTGAGGCTCTGCAAATGTTCTTTCATAGGGATTGTGTTTCCGGACCCGCGGACAAGGTGTGAAGCAGTGGTCCTCACCCGCATGACCCAATATCGTTCCTCATGCCACGATGGAGTAAGGTTGAAGTGCATTAGACTTCGACGCAGGACAAGGCGAGACGTTGCCGTCCTAGGGAAGATGAGCCCTCAGCGAGATCTTTGCTGCTGGCGGGGAACTTCATAATGTGCTGCGCAGGGAAGCCTAGTTAGTCTTCTAGGAATAAAGTTATTGAGTCGGCGGATGCACACTTTAATCGACCGCTCGACAAAATCCTTGGGATCAATGAACTCTGATCTCGAAGGATGACCCACCGATGTTTGCTGCGCAAGACTAGCTGTGAGCGACCTCGTCGTGTCAGCGTGACAAGACGCGCAAACATTGTCCCGATTCGGCGCAAGACTCTTCTTGTTTGAAGACCACCTTGACCTCCTTCACCCCCGTCCACCACTTCTCTCTCTTCCTTCATCGCCCCTCTGACCTTGCGGCTTGTCGCCATTTCACATTCCAAACGCACTTCTCTGTTCTCATACATCACCAAGTCGACTCAATCAGCATCTAGACTTCCTGCAACACCAAGGGACACTTCTACGTCGATCACAATGGTTCTTCTGAGCGCCGCAGGAGGCTACACAGGCCCACGCTTCGACTACGACCAGGGATTGGTCATCATTAAGTCGCTCTATTCGGAAGGTGATGGTCACCCTCAAATTTGCTATCAGCTGGACGAGTTGGACGACCTGCGCGCTGTACTGCACCACATTTTGGGAGTCTTCATAGAGACAACCAATTACGTCAAGTCTATACACCAATTTGATCGGGTCATCTGCATCACAATTGATGGCCGCAGCGTCCATTGGCCTTCGCTCGAGAGACAGGCGGATCCAGCCAATTGTGCACACTACCCTCGATCGACACGATAAGGATCTTGACCGGACACGGCTAGTGTCACCCCTGTCTATCACACATCACTCGAATATTCTCTTGCTTGTTCGAACTTGTACGTCGCACCTCGAGCTCAGAATCATCGTTGAAAGCTGCAGTTCGAAATAAGAAGACTTGATAGTGATATAGATCCACTGAGCAGCGACATACTGCATTCGTCGGTGCCAGCAAGTAAAGATGAGATCAAGATGTCTTGCGCAATGACGGTTCAATATACAACATGGATCGCTTCCGGTGCAGCCTCCGGGTCAAGTTGCGAAGCTTGATACATCCAAGGTTCGTGTGCCGGCGGATGCACATGCTGTAGCGCAAAGTTGAGAGCTGGTCCTTGACCCTTCCGACATTACCGAGACTTGGCGTACCGATCTTACTGTATACATATGATCGATCAAAGTCAAGGTCGGCGCGGCCCGCAACCAAGAGAACAAGCGCTTGATAGTTGCTCCCTTTGGGCCGATCTTTTAGTCGCTTTCGACAACCGATACCTCAAACGAGGTGCATTGGTGCACTGCCGCCAACGGACGGCTACATCGGGTCTTGCTCCGTAGTGCCTCCGCAAGGAGGCTCGGGCTTCAGCTTCCTTCGAGCAGGGGACAGGGGAGGAAGATCTAAACCCTACTTCTCATTGTGAACGACATTAGTATCGTAACTTCGATGGCCGAAGCTTACAGTAAGCTCAGTCACTACGCGTGATCCTAATTGAGCTGAACAAACACCTCAGTCCAAGACTGAGGCTTAGGGGCTCACCTTGGTAGGCTATCAATGCAACAGGTCGGTACCTTCCCTGTTGCAGACCGCTAGGTCATGGAAGGGATCGAACCGTCAGGTCGAAGCGAAGCGAGGCGCTGTTGTCAAGCTTCTCGTCCATCTACGACGTGCGCTAAGGGATACTGTTCGAATCAGTATATGAAGAGTATCTTCATTATTGAGCATCAGTCCCCCCTCCTTCTTCATCCAACTTATTCCATCTTATCCGTCTCTCACCTGCCTTAGAGCTCGTAGAGGACAAGCACGTCCCTTCATCAAAAGCTCTCCTTCTTTAGAGCTCGTAGAGGACAAGCACGCCCCTTCATCAATAGCTCTGCTTCTTTCGAGAAGCAATCACAACAAGAAGACTGAGCCGATTCATCGTCCAAGATGGCGATTCAAAAATCGAGCTCTACTTTTGGTGAAGCCACAACGTGCCGCCTTTACTATGCTATTCTGTTCAGATACTTCACTATTATGCTCATCGGCTTCTGTCTCTGCAAAAGAGCTTTCTGCGAGGCTCCTCCGGCATCGATAGATTTGTTCACAAAGGATGACGACCCCAAGATACTCGAAACTGACCAATGCTACATGGCGTCCAAGTGGTTCAAGTCTGCCAAACCTCCTCGGTATGGAAGGTGCGAGCCGGGTGGCATGAGGTTTGCTGGAGCGAGATGTAGGCTAGATTCTCGGGGCAATTGCTACATTTTGTGCAGGGGCATGATAGGCTGCATCGACAATTGCACGTGCAGAAAGGTCAGCCCTCGGGAGAAGGGGTTTCACAAAACTTATCGGTCCAAAACCACGAAGCGGTGTGGGGCCAGTTCTAGGGCCACTGTGCGTGGGGAAGCTGCAGTCGAGGCGATGAGAATTGCCCAGGAACGACTCGATAATAGTCTCAGACAAGGTCGTTTCTACTCAGACTTTTCTGAAGGCACCACCTACTGTTACCCAGTTGAGGGACGAGGAGGTGCACCCGGTACTGCGGCATGTCTGTTTGCATGGGCCTCTGGCTATCCGGTCCAAAACGTGTTTGACGGTCTGAACGAAGAGATGGACGACATGATCGATGATAATGGGCTTGAGGCTACAGCAGGCTATTTTACTATGCTCGGAGATGCGACTGGATTGGTTACTGGGCAGGTGAAGATTACCTTGACGTGTTCAGCATTGCAGCAGAGTGTGAGCGGTCATAACAATACTCTAACTGTTCAGGAGGCGAGAATGCTAACGGGAGACGGACAGCTGGGGATGGACGCGCCTATCAAGCGGGTAGTCATTCATGAAACGGTGAACCTTGATGCAGAGTACGAGAGGGCTTCAGTGCAGCTTGCCGACTTGCCAGTGGCTCATATCTACCACGTCGTCAAAGAGTCCTGGCAGCCGGAAAAACCACTCAGCGCCCGGACTGAGGGGAGTGTGCTACCAATTTACCATTTTTGTGGCGAGAAGTGGGATTCTTTGAAGGATTTCCCAACCGAAGACGTCACCAAGTGTGATGGAGCTTGGTAGCGCCGTTCGCACATAAGTTCAGCCAGCCATGGCACGGCGTGGCCACCACGAACGTAAGTGTATGTAACCTGCTGTGAAGACATTGTTTTCCTCAGGTGATTTAAGACACATCGATATGTTTTCAAGGCTCAAAAGTGATCGTAATGCAAAGTTTTGATCTGATAAAGACTTGTGAACGTGTGTCCGAGTTCATGCATAGATCGATGTGCCTTGTGAGCCTAACTAGAGGAACAAGCTAAGAATGGAGACCTTCGGCAACACTTCTTGTTTGTCGTGCTTGATCTACCATTGTCACACGCATCCTGAGAGCAGGTTGACTTGGAGAAGCGTTTCGTATGCGCGCGCGTTTGCGCAGCAGAGAGAGACTGCGTCAATCGACGGCAGCCAGTTGGCGCGACACGCTACTGTAACAGAAGGCCCCCAGATCTATCAGCTAGACTCGGGTGCGGAACGAGCGGAACGAGAAAGTATGCCTTTCTTGCGCCATTGTCTGAAGATTCCTTCTGCGAGAGTTAAATTTGGTGGGTGTGCGCAAGTATATCCTCAATGAAGGTCCGAGCTACGACCGTGAGCTTCATTCAGAGGCGATCTCAAACCTTGACTCTGTACAGTGGTGTTCGCGGCGAACATATTCATATGCGCCACAGCGCTGCAGGACTTTTGTATCACTCACACCACCTGTCCCTTCCAACATCGCCGTACACTCACCGCAGCTCATACTCCTCGGCATCCCTGTAGCTCTATACAGCACAAGCGACATTGGTCAGGTATTTTATACTCCGTTCATTCCTCGAAAAGTTACCGTCGCAGAACGATGGTTTACATTCATCCTGCAGAAGGCTACGATGGCCCCCCCTTTGAATTCACCCAAGGTGTGCTCATCGTCAGCGGGCTATTCTCACACGGGGATGGTGACGCAATCCTTCAATATCAGCTGGACTTCAGCCATGATATCACGATTGTACTACGCGATAGCTTGCAAGTGCTCCATGACACTCACAATGTCCTTATCTCCGTTCAGCAGTTTGCGCGGGTCATCAACATCATGATCGACGGTAGAAACGCCCAGTGGCGCTCGCTCGAGAGACAGCTGGATCCAACCGTTGGTGCAGGCCAACGTAGACCGCCACGACAACGCAGTCAGCGTTCTTGATCAATTTCCTCCTTGTCACGAATCTCTTTAGCACCACACGCTTTCATACTTGCACGCATTTTATCAGGAGTTCCATTCGTAATTGTACGGGTCCAATTGCTGAACGGCAGCTCAGTGATCGAGCTGATGAATGAACTTTTGGTGACCAGCTACATGTGATCGAATCGTGCCATGTCAATAACTTCCAAATTGATCATCTTTGCATCAGAAATCGCCTGCTGGTCTTCCATCTTGATATCTCCATTCTGATGTGACCTTGAAGCATCTTGTAGATGCAGCGCCAACCTTCGCAAACTCGAGAGGATGCGTGCCTTGTCGTCCAAGAAATGCGTCGTCACACGTGCCGAGCTGGATGGAGTAACGAAGAACAATGTGACATCGGCGAGAGACAGCACTTCGTCGTGGCGTTTGGTATGCGGAACGCAGATAGGGAGGATGCCATAACCGGTGTCGTCTTTGGAGTTGCCCTTGGTATAGAGAGGTTTCTTTCCCTTTTCAGGCGACGCGGGTGTCGTTTTCGGAGACGCACTCTGTAATTTGGTCTCGGGACAGTCAGATGTAGGTATGGCATGTGCGCAGAGGACAGTGGAGGGGAGATTCGCTGTGAGAAGCCTTCGTTCGCCATTGGCATTGTCTTCGAGTTTCACTGCGTTTGCCAATGAATCCGTTCCATCCTCTTCCGCTTTGATCTTCGATCCTGCGTGGTCAGAGCTTTCACTGCGTTTGGGGCTCCAGCCGGATGCGCGGGTCTTCTTCTTTGGCGAGGCTTGAGCTTTGCTCTTGCCGTTGTCGATAGCGCCGGCCTGCTTGAGTCCTTTAATGAAAGCCTCTGAGATGCCCTTGCCTACGAAGCAGACCGTCTTGGGCTTCCACTTGCGTATCTTCTCTAGCAGGACCGGTACACCAGCGATCAGCTCGCTCGGCATCAATTCGTTGCCCTCTGCTGTAGGCCTGTGAGCGAGGTTCGTCAGTCCAAGCGACAAAGGCTGGATGTATGGAAATTCGACATCTTGTTCCGGCTTCATCCTGTCGTGCGTGATGCCCGCCAGATGCAGGGATGGATAGAAATGATTGGAGTGGTGGGCAAAGTGATGACCTGAATGAGAGGATTTGACTCCGGGATTGATACCGCAGAACATGATGTCGTTGTGCTGTGCAAAGAGATCGGGTAGACCTTTGAGATGGGCATAAATGCTACCAGCGGCTGAGTTGGGGTCATCTCTGGTTCTCCGGATTCTCTTGCGGGGCTTTTTGCTGGGGCTGGACTGTGATGGTTCTTGCTGATCAGAATCACTGAAGTGAGGTGTGCGTGCATTGGACTTCTTGGGGCTTGAAGAGGAAGCCCGCTTCCGTTGATATGGTTCCTCATCGCTGTTCTCAGCAAAAGCATCTTGAAGATCGGCGTATCTGGTCTGTCTTACACGTGAGCTTCGGCGTGGCGATGCGTTCTGAGAAGATGTTGAGACAGATGTTGGCGCCGGAATGATAAGAGAGAATGTGCCTGAAGGGCCTGCCTTGTTCTCGTCAGCATATTCGAAAGCAGCTGCGAAATGGTCGGGGAGTCGTGCGCGTCTCGGCGTTGGCGATTGTGAAGATAGAGACATGACCGGAGCTTGTTCGGAACCGATCCGAGTTCGCACCATCGTTAAGTATCAGCAGCAATAGCTCCCAAGCTGTGTTGATAGTGATGGCATGTCCTGAGATGGTCAGTCATGGTTAGGTGGCGGGTGCATGCGCAACATGCAGGGTTCTTCGAAATCAAGTGTGGAGGCTTCTTGCCGACTTCCGAGAAAAGCTGAGGAGCAGCATCTGAGATTGTGAGATCGAGTCAAGTCCACAATTTAATTTTTTGAGATTTTCTCGATGCACCGTCGGCGCGTCTCCGCGTTAAACTGCAGCTGGGCTGTGCGACTCATGTTGCTCTTCTTGACTCGCTGGCTAGCTGGTTACTGTAGCTGTCTTCCACAGAAATCGCCGTTCTGTCAAAAGCCTTGATCTGTTCTTGTTCTTCGCTGTTTTGTGTGTCAATTGATATGTCGCCGCACGGTGACATGCCTTAAGTCAAACGGGCGGAAAGAGAGGGTGCAAGCTGAGTCCAACACTTTTCTTTTTTTCCTACATCGATCCGATGAACAGCGGAGATGCAATTTCAGATTCTTCGCTGATGTTGCTCCTTTGTGTGCGTGTAAGTGTGTGTGCGTGTGTGTGTGTAGGCTGCACCCCCTTTTGACTGTCAGAGATCACGCGCTACACCGGTGTGTTACACAAAAGCAGCGGCTGCAGCATTTGCAACATCACATACAGTGGTTACACATACACACTCGCACCCGCCTCTTCTCTCTGTCCCTCCTGAAGCCACATTGCATTGCACAGACCCTGTTGTATCGACATCACACCACGCACTCTCGCTTTCGAAAAGTCAGGCATCCTTTGTATGCTCACAGCGAACGAGTTTGGCGTTTCTGGCTAAAACCTTGCTCAGCTTCCAACTCTTACCTAACTTGTCTTTCCCCCTTCGTGGACTTGATAGCATTGCATAGCTTAGCATCGCTCATCAACGCCGTCATTCATCAGCTCTCAGCGTCGATGCTTCGAACAAATATGTCAACACCTTGATTCGCAGGCTAAATCGATTCACACCGTCAACGATACTCACACGACCCTAACACACCCACAGTGAAAGCAACTGCAATACCGCGGTATAGGCAAAGCAGCCATGAGCTCTATCGCCTTTCCTGCCTTTGAGCGGGCTCAGCAGGAGCACATGGGCTTTGACCGATCAGCAGAAGCATTGTATCAGTCCGTTGCGGATGCTGTAAATGCTCCCCAGAGCAATGGCCCTGCTCCACACCATCACCGCAGTGTTTCCGATGCAGCATCAATAGGCAAGCTTGGCTTGTCATCCCAATCAGCCTCGGGCAACACTCCGGCCGATCCAACGGAACCTCCAAAACCCAAGATCACCAAACGTGTCAATGCTCGTCTTCAACTTGCAGCCGCACTCATTGAAGCAGACAACGACCGAATCCTCGAAAAGGCTCAATTCTGGCACATCTATCACCCACCACAGCCTGATGAAGCTCTCCGTCCACCACCACCTCCGCAACCCGCACTTGCAAGTCAAAGCGCCATCTTCGCTCCTTACAGGGAAGGCGCAAGCCTTGCTGTCAAACGTCACGTCCGCACCTGGAGTACTGCCACCGGTCTGTCTCGCCTCATCGATCCAGATGACGACGGTAAGCGACCCAGCGTCGATTTTCTCGGTGTCGCACTTCCAAACGAGCAAAAGGCACGAAGTCGAGCTGGTAGCAGTGTAGCCGGTCTCATCGGAACTGACGGTCCCCGAAGCCGAAGTAACAGCATTTTCTCCAATGCAGCAACATCGGTTCTTGGCCGCGCTTCCAAGCTTGGGTCGCGTCCTGCAAGTCTCTTGAACCCCGATATCGAAGATCACGCCGCCGATGACACGGATGCTCTGAGCGACTGGGGTGTCGACAAGTTTCTTAGCAAGGAGGAGAAAGAGCGAATGGCTGCCGGTCAGCGCAGCCGTGCTCAGAGCCTTGCCGGCAGCAATGGAGCTCGGCCTTCCTTCGAGCAACTCGAACCCCCCATCACTGCTCGAAAGTCGTTGGATGTCGACCGTGCTGCGCCTGACTCGATCATCGCGCCAAAGAGACCGAGCTCTGAGATCGTCGGCGCCTCTTCGGGCGCTGGAGATTCCAAACTCGAGCTTTTGGCAAAGATCAAGCTCTATCGAGAACGTCAAGAGAATTTGCCGCCATCCGAGTGGGATGGTCCCGGTCCCACTGCCTCCAAAGACGAGGTCGTTGAACACATCATCGCCTCGTCCGATGGCAACAAGCGCGTGTCCCTTCGTCAAGCTTCACGTGAATTGAGTCAGCCCACAACTTCCTCGAAAGCCGCTGCAACCCAAAACGATGAAGCCGGCCAAGCCGACCAAGCCACACCTGCCCCAGCTTCTGTTCTTGATCGACCTCGTCCTTCCTCACGCACAGGGTCGACAGCATCCTCTGCCTTCTTGGCAGGTGCACCAGCTAAGGACGCACAAGGCTTCACCGATTCTGCCCAGGACTCCTCCAAAGACAAACTGGTAGCCGCTGCGGATTCTGATCCCAACTCCCTCGGCGCTCGAGCTGAAGGGATGTCTGAAGCTCCAGAACAGACCAGCGGTGCAGCAGCTACACCATCGCTCGTATCGAAGGAGAGTGCAGCCATTCCCATCCCGACGACAGCCCCAGCAACATGGGAAAATCCATTCGGGCCGCCGATGCCAACGGAAGACTCGGACATGGTGGGTGTCGGCTCCTTTTCGAAGAGTCAGTCAAGGCGTAACTCCTTCCTTGGTGGGCCCATGTTCAATCCTCATGGCCTGAGCACGAGCCCATCGGCAGGCATGTCCATCGAACAGTCCACCCTCACACCGTCCTTCCCATCTCACGCTTCCATTCCGAAGGCACCGTCACCGTTGAATCACACCAGGATTCCCAGCAGAGGCTGGGCTCAGGATCAGTTTGCCGAGCACGATCTAGGACTTGGTCCCAGTCCATTTGCAGCTGCTCTACAAGCCGCCAGTCCCAGCTTTGCCAACCTCGCCGATTTCCGCAGCAACGACCCAAATACGAGTGCAAATGTCGCTGCTTCTCCTTCGATCGACTTCAATACCCTCAGTACCCGACAGCTTCAGAACGTGGCGCGTAACTCGACGTTCCCTTCATTCCTTGGTATCAACCGCGATCTGCTTGCAGAGGAGGAGGTCCAAGACGAAGACGCTCTCTTGCAAGACAACGAGATCAGCCCCATCACCAAGCGCAAGAGACGGCAGTCCTCATACGACATCAATGCGCTTGCCCAGGATCTCGCCCAGACTGGCGGCGAGAACTTTGAGATTCAACTCGGCGGCGGCGCTGCCCCTGATCTTTCCTCGGCGAATTGGGGAAAGCCTCGCAAGAAGTGGTTCCGCCTCAGCATGATGATGGATGCCAAGGGCAAGGCCCCTAAGCCAAAGAAAGCATCGGTCATCGATGGCGCTGAAGGAGACGGCGAGTCCGATGCCGAGATCCTCGACAGTGTCGCTGCAGTCGATGAACCAAAGACGACAGAAGTGGATGCGGGCGACCTTTCCGAACTTTATGCTGCTGAGCCATCGGCCAATATGGCTGCTGACGCCGCCGCACCCGAGGTGGCCAACGATTCGGACGGTGTCGATGACGATTACATCAGCCCACCGCGAAAGGGTCCGCTTCGTCCTCGAGGTCTCGCTGCTCGCATGCCCAAGACCATTCTTATGCCACAACCTTTGCAAGGCACCGAGTTTGCTCCCAAGCTCCGTCTCACCGATCCCACGCCCGCTGCCATGGAGGCTCCGTCGCAAACGAAGCGCCACAGCCTGCACGTCCCCGATGGCTTTGTTCTGCATGACAGTCGAGGCGGCTTGCCACCTATGCGCAGTCTTGTTGTGCATAGCGCTAACGGCCCTCAGCCCATGTTCGCTCTTAAAGCCGGCAAGAAGAAGGAGAAGGAGAAGGGGAAGGATGCCAACGTGCAACTCAAAGCAGTTGAAGTTGGTAGAACGGTGCAAGTGCCGGCCGCTGCGCCTCGAGGTATCGGAAGACGAGCTGCTGCGCCGACGACGGCACTCTTCCGAAACCATCTTGTGCAGCACGATGATGAGCGTGAGGGTTGGGGTTGGGAGGCGGGCACGCGCGTCGACGACATCTTCAATCCGGATAAGGATGCTGACTCTGACGACGATGACAAGCCTCTGGCTGACATCAAGAAAAAGAGCCGATCTGCTAAGCGTGCTGCCAAGAGGCTCGCCAAGGAGAAGCGCAAGCGCAAAGCTGCCAGGAGGATTCGGCGAGCCAAACGCGAAGAGGCCATCAAGGAGGGCAAGTCGTTCCAGGAAGTCGGTGTCGACGAGCTCAGTCCGGACGAGGATCTCGATCTTAGCAGCACCACCAGCGAAGAGGAGGGTACCGAGACAGAGACCGAGTCCGACCTTTGGGCTAGCGATGACGACAAGCGCTGGGTCGATGATATCAAGCCAGCCGGCAAACTGTACGGCAAGAGCCTTCTCGATATCGCTGCGCAGCGCAACACGGAACGCAAGTCCAAAGCTCGTTTCTATGGTCAAGTTCAGCTTGAGGATGGCGAAACAACCATGCTCCAAATCGATGGAGAAGATGACAAGGCCGCTTCTCAGCGCAATGGCGCTGCGTCTGTCATGGATGATGGTGCCTCGGTTGCACCTAGTGTGGCGCGCAGCTTCCGAGACAAGCCGGTTGGCTTCAATGATACGCGCGAGCGCATGGAGGCTGTCTTTGGTGCAGATCAGATCTGGGCGCGAGAGATGGCCAAAAGACGAGAAGAGGAGGCTCGAGAAGTGGAGGAGGCCAAAGCAAGGGCTGAAACTGAAGCTGCGGCTCAAAAGCAGGCGGAAGCTCTTGCAAAGAGCAAGAAGGAGCGCGGACTCTTTACGATCGGAAAGAAGAGCAAGAAGAAGCACGAGACGGTGCTCGGCATGTCGAACTCGTCCGCGGTTGGCAGCACTGCCAGCTTTGCCGCTTCAAACGCTGGAGCCTCCTCGATCATGCCATCCCAGGCTGCACCTCACGAGCGCGAGGAGGTGAATGGAGAGGAATCGCTCGCTCGAAGCCAGACGCCGGTGGAGCCTCCTGTCATTGCGCTGGATATCGGAGATGCCGATGAGGAGCTCCATGATGGTCAGCGCGATCGAAGAACGCCTGCCTTGCTCGCAGGAGAAGAGAAGGCTGCGCAAGAGTGGCTCATCGCCTCGGACGTTGAGGATGACGGGCCGAAGAACAACGACTCGAGTGATGACGACATTCCTCTTTCTCAGGTCAAGAAGAATGTAGCATCGCGCCCAGTTTCGTTGGCTGCCGGCCTCTCGTTGCAGCCGAACAAGGCTGGCGATGGTGACTCTTCCGATGAGGAGCTGCCCCTCGCAGCGCTCAAGGAGAAGCGCATCCGTCAGTCGATGCTGCTGGGAGGTGGCAAGCTGGATCTCGACTTTTCGTCGATGAATCAGAGCCCAACTCGCAATGGAAACCTTGCAGTGCACTCTGGATCGCCTTCTTCCATCCGTTCCGGCAGCGTGCGAGAGAGCTTCGCCCTGGAGGGAGCCAGATCGCCAGTCGCGCAAGGGGTGTTTGCATCGGCCGTCGATGCGGGAGGCGATGATGATTCTGATGAGGATCTGCCTCTGGGACAGCGACACCCAGGGGGTGATGCGGCGCTCCTGGCCATGCGTACGGCTTTGGAGAATCAGAAGCGAGCGCTCAAGGAGGCCAAGCAGGCCGAAAAAGCGAAGAAGAGGGCTGCCAAGCTTGCGCGCCAAGTCAGCACAGACGACGTGCATGCAGATGGAGAAGACGCAGGCGCAAATGGACGGTTGAAAGACGGCGATGACGAGAGCGACGACGACGATGATGATGATGATGATGACAGTGAGGACGACAAGCCGCTCGGCTACGTTCATCCGCAAGCGGCCATCATCGCTGAGCAAGCTGCTCTGATTCGCCAGCTGCAATCCGAGAAGGAGCAACAACACCAGCAGCAACGCGAGTCACGCTTGGGCGGGCTGTCGCCATCCGGTTCCGGCATTTTGTCACCATCTGGCATGGATGTGCGCTCTTCGGTCATGCTAAACCGAATGAGCGGATTGCCAAGCATGGGAGTCATGGGCGGATTCCCAGGGGTGGGTATGGTTGATCCTCGCCAGTCTATGGTTGGTCTACCAACAACCGGCTCGATGATGATGGGTGGCATGCCCCAATGGGATGGTATGCCAGCTGCTTCGACCGGGCTGCCAATGGGCATGTCGATGCCGATAGGAATGGGTGGAGCTTCACCGATGGCGCCCGGATCGCAGATTGGTATGTCGGGGGCTATGTCGCCAGCAATGACGATGCCTATGATATCCGGTACACCTCAGATCGGCGCACCGATGACACCTGGCGCAATGAGCATGATGCTGGATCCCAAAGTATCATCAATCCACAATTGGCGAACCCAGGTGCCTGCTGATGCTACAGCGGCTGTCACCCCTCCTGGTGGCGCCTCTACAGTCAATTCCTCGGGTTGAGCTCGCAATTCTTCCTTTGCCTTCAATACCTTCAGCATGGTCTGGAACATGTGTATACGGACTATAATTTATTGCAATCTCATAGAGTTTTCCAAAGCACAACATGGCATTTGTTTGTGATCTGTATGTGACTTTTCGTTTGTTGTTCGACTGTGGGTTGGCATCGGTGTAACATGCTGTGCTGAAAATCAGCGGAAAATTCTTGAGGGCACGAGAGCGCGAAAGAAGCTTAAAGACGAGCGTCGAAAGTGGAGGATGCAGCGTCGGAAGCAGCATGACGCACGGTCAATTTCAGCTTCACTGCGCTTCTATGCGCCAACCTCTACCGCCGCACCCAGAGAAAAGCACCAGCCTTGACTGTCAAAGGATTCAAGAACACGTTGCAGTCAGCTGGTTCGGCTTCCATCCGAAACTGATCTTCAGCTTTTTAAGTCTTCTGCTTCGGCCTTACTTCTCATCATCATTCAATATCTTCAAGCGAGTACCTCCCTACTTGGTGTCACAGATTCTCTGCACAGGATATTCCTTAGCATCTCAGCGATCAACACTCCCGTTGCTCACATCATTCCTTCCCGATCCGCAAGGTACTGTATCACGACTACATCACCTTCCCTTCATCTTCCACATCGACTTCTCACATTCCTTCACTTGTCCACAACAGCGGCATCTCTTCTTCGCTGACTGTGATTTGCCTCCAAGAGCCCATTTACGCTTTCGAACTTCCAACAAGAGATCAAAGGCACCTGCGCTTTCAACTCAACTCAGCCCAAGATTAACGGTCACAACTCTCACACCCGCACACGACCTCAGAAGAGGCAACGAACCAAAACCGACACGCAAACCATGGGCAAAGACTATTACAAGATTCTCGGTGTCTCGAAAGACGCCGATGAAGACACTCTGAAAAAGGCCTACAAGAAGGCTGCGCTCAAATGGCATCCCGATCGTAACAAGGACAACGTCGAAGCGGCCAACAAGAAGTTCAAGGAAGTTGGCGAGGCTTTCGAGGTCTTGAGCGATAAGAATAAGAGGGCGATCTATGACCAATTTGGTGAAGAGGGGTTGAAAGGTGGTGGACCTCCTCCTGGTGCAGATGGTGCTGGTGGATTTGGTGGTTTCCCAGGTGGAGCCGGGGGAGGATTCGGTGGCTTCCCGGGTGGTGGAGGAAGAACGTTCACGTTTACTAGTGGTGGACCAGGGATGGGGGGTATGGGTGGATTCTCGCCCAGTGATCCAAATGATATCTTTGCTAGTATCTTTGGTGGAGCTAGTCCGTTTGGTGGTGGAATGGGAGGTATGGGCGGAATGGGCGGAATGGGTGGAATGGGCGGTATGGAGGACATGTTCGGCGGTGGTGGAGGGGGACGTAAGAAGGCTGGTGGAATGCCAGGAGGATTCAGTTTTGGCGGACCTGGTGCAGGTGCAGGTCCAGGTGGACCCACTGCTGCAGAAGAAAAGCCTTCTGATGTCGAAAAGCAACTCCCTCTCTCCCTCCAAGACCTCTACACCGGTACTACCAAACGTCTCAAAGTCGGACGTAAACTCGCCTCCGGTGGATCCGAAGAAAAGATCCTCACTGTCGAAGTCAAGCCCGGCTGGAAGAAAGGTACCAAGATCCGCTTCGGTGGTGCTGGACACGAAGTTTCTCCAGGTTCATTCCAAGATGTCGTCTTCATCGTTGATGAGAAGCCCCACGCTCATTTCAGGCGAGATGGAGATGATCTCAGGGTAACAATACCTCTTAACCTTGTTGATGCGCTTGATCCTCCCAAAGCTGGAACTGCTGGGTCGAGAAAGCAGATCGAGACGCTGGATGGTAGGAAGATCGATATTCCTATCCCACAGCCTGCTGCGGGTAAGACGAGTATTACACCTGGAAAGACGACGAGGTTGGCGAACGAAGGTATGCCTATTAGCAAGACAGGCGGTAAGAGGAAGGGTGATCTAGTGGTCGAATGGAGCGTGCAGTTGCCTGAAACTCTTACCGCGGCGCAGAAGGAGGGGATTAGGAAGGTCCTTGCGCCTTGAAAATGTTGCGGGCTTGCTCTGGTAGTGGGCGTTTGTGGGTGGTTTTCAGTTCGCATAGGTCATGTTTCGCAAATTGTCAGCATCGGTTGTTCAAGTTTCATGCAATGTCAAAAAGGTCCCAAGTATTTGTGGTTGATTGTGTTCTTGCAGCGATTGTGCTGCTTTGAGTATGCAGAGTGAGACATTCGGGGAGGTGTTGGACAAGAAGATGGGCACGCTTGAAAGAAACGACTTAGTGTGTGGTTTTGCTTTGATGATTTGATTGATCCCGAAATGCTTGTCTAGCCTAAAACGATAAGATACACCACTACGACGATATTGATCACTACCAATGGAACTGTTTTTCAATCAATCAAGTCAATCGTCCGAAACTCTGAGTCAGTATTGCTATGCCACGTCTGTAGGGAGAGAGAGATGTAAGACGTACTTCGCATAAGAGTTCTTACGGCAGAGATGAGGTTGATTAGTCTAGCTTTGATAGTGACGTTGTCTGTAGCGTAAGGGTTTTGTGATGCTGAACCGAAACCTTGATCGAACGAATGAGATTGAGCTGCTAGTGCGTGTGATGACCATCCGACTACATCGTCAACAGGGTGAAAATGGAAGAAAGGGGATTGTCAGATGAGATATCGGGAGGGACGATTTGGAGGGGAGGGAAGGAAAGGGACTCTACCTCTTGCTAAGAATCTTTCTTCTGATAATACAGCAAGCGCATTTGTGATGAATAGAATCAGGTAGAATGCTGAGCCCAGACCGAACATCTTGCTTAGCTATCTGGGGTTGAGTGTGAATAGGAACAGGTGAGATGCTGGGGTTGAAGGAGGTTACAAGTGCTCGGAATGTAATGAAAGCTGTCCAAGGAGGAGTGAGAAAGGTGCCTGAAGGTGCCACTTCGAAGTTATTGCTAGGTTTGGTGAATGCAGATGCTGAACGTCGACCGAGTGCTTTGACAATCAAGGTATGCTGTGATGGAGTGAGCCGTGCTCCTGAAGCACCGAAGATGAGCAAAAGCGATGTCGACGACAAGAGGAGCAGGTGATAGAACGAGAAGAAGAACGCTACGACACATGTGTGTTGTGTGGAGCTTTGGTGGTCTGTGTCAAAGGGCTTGATTTATTTGGTATTGTTAGGTTCCGACTTTCTACTTGCACGTGATGGGTAACATTAAACACTTTCATCAGCCTTCTCGATGACAACGATGGTGATGATGAAGACAGTCACAAGTGCACAGACGCAAACAGGAGACCAGTGAAGGGATGTATATATGCTATGCAGGTACAAATACAAAGTATGAGGGTGTAGAAACTGAGTGCCACGGATGTGCTTTTGGAAAGTGGAAGTGATCCTCGAACAAGGTCAAAGAACGTTTGCTTTGTTTAAAGTTGGCTTAAATGATGTCCAACACATTACGCTTGAGACGATGAGAGACTCTTGACTATGGTAGAAAAGCGAAGATGAGCTTAAGAAACACGAGCAACAACCTCACCGCCATACCCTCTCCTAATCGCATCCCTTACCTCCCACCAACCGTTCTTTCCACAATCCACGATTCCAATCTCTCCCATATCGAGCGGCTTTACAAACTTAGCCCTCCTTCCTGTTGCAAATCTGAGCAGCTCATCCTTGTCCATCGTTAACTTCCTCGATGGCTTTGAAACGACGTTCATCTTTTCCAGCACCGGTCGGTCATCTGGTCTGAACTTGAGGTCGACCCAGAGTCTACGAGCTGCAGGGCTAGCAGATGTGTATGAAATAGGCGAAGGGCCTGTTTGAGTGCCCCGAACTACGTTGTGGATGAACCCATGTTGGAGGAGAATGGAGATGATGGAGAGGTTGTCTTTTGTAGAAGCAATAGGGATTGAGCGCAAGCGGGCTCGAGAGGCGTTCTGAAGTATTGTGCAGAGGTCGGCGTGAAGTGGCATTGCGGCGGTGTGCGATAGAAGTGCTGTGACCTGATGTAGATGTTGGACGTGCTCAATGGTGGATGCAATGAGGAAAACGATCAGTCGTCAAGGTGAGGTGAGAGGATGAGGTTGGAGAACGTTCGGAAGGTAAAGGAGCGGAATTATCAATATGGAGGTTCTTCTTGAAAAGCACAAAAATCTCGCTGCAGTTCGGATCCGGTTTGGCGAGAGGGAAAAAAAAGGTTGAGAGATGTTACATACAGAGGGCTGACACAGGTCGAAAAAATCGAGCCTCCACTTTTTTCCTTGAACCCTGCATGATCTTTGACAGCTTCCCCGCCTTCTTCCGATGCTCGAACCACCAACCTCTTCAGCATCGCACAGGCTGTTGTTTTCGTATCCGAGAGTGGCTTGGTGTCTGTGCTCCCTAGGTCGAGATGCTATATAGAAGTAGGGTGACAGCATGGGCTGCGACGGCGCAACGAGACTTCTCGGCCACGCTCAACTGTGGTCGCATAAGGCATGCTGCGACAGTTCAGGGAAGGGATCAATCCAACCGACGATACTCTTCAAAGCCGCCAAATCATGCGACAAGCACAACGACTTCGCCCTTTCGAGTCTATCGATATGTTGTTGACGTACATGGTCAGCTGTTTCTGCATGACACTGTGCCAAAGAACCTCACCAGCTGTAAGTCCTTCCCTCACTGTCCCAGTCTAAACGTTTTCCGCCAAGGCACTTGCTAACAATGACTTGTGCGCTTTTCTCAGGCTTCAAGAACACGGAATTTCTAGACTTCTTCTTCAAGCGCATCCGACCAAACCCCGCCTCAATCACCAGCGAGATTGAGTATGCCAGCTCTGGCTCCATCTCGAGGCATGATATCCTCAATCCTCCGCCCAGCACCTCTCTATCCCAAGACTGGAGCGACGTCCCCCCTTACAACGGCATCATTCCCGATTCCGAAACGAAGTCTCGCGAAGTATTGTACGAAGAAGCGTGCAGTCTAGGTAATGATGAAGGATATGAATGGATCTCACCCTGTGGACCCGAACTCAATCTGATTCGGTGTCAAGATACTCCCATTGTCTTTCGCGAGCTCAGTGAAGAAGATGGGATGCTGAAATGGGCAGGAACCCTGACAGAGCTCTTTCAGCCCGACAGATTGATTGTGGATCCCAGCAACGGGTATGTGTATCATCCTTCTCCGCAGCCTTCACAAAGGAGAAAGTCGGATAGAAAGGAAACAAGTCGATATGGGAGTCTTAGCCTGTTAGGCTCGAACTTGGTGCTGAGTAGGTTAGCAGAAGGGTTGGAGATTGATCCGGATGGTTTCGATAAGGGTCTGGGAGGGAGTATTGAGTGGAAGGGCAAGCGGTATGACCTGGGTCTGCTTGGGCGGAAGTGACTGACACCGGTCAAAGCGTTATGTGCTGTAAGCATGGTGCTTATAGAGAGCACAATGATACCAACCCACAGTACAGTTCTGTACAGCACTGTACTGTAAGTTTGATCTCGTGTCGTTTGGCTGTGATGTCGTGTGGCCCCTGAAACTTGTAATGATGGCTGAGATGTCGATCGACACAGCCTTGAAAAAGGTCTTTCTCAGCGAGACCGTCTTCGGAATCCAGCCGACGGTCGGAAATGAAAACGGAACCGATCCGACTCGATTTGATTCGACGATATTTGAGCTGCTGGCAGTGTTACTACCGCCGACCAACAAGCAGAATTCGGAGCAGGATGGTGGCATGATTGTTGAACAATCACATGGTTACCAGCGCTTGGTACCTGACATCTGGTTTACAATCCTGATGCATTGAATGAGAATCGGTATTCTGCTGAAGGAGGCAGTGTCTAGAGAGACACAGAGCATAAGACAACCATCTGCGGATGGCTGTTGCATGAAAACAGGCATGGCTGCACAGTCCTGCACGGTGACAATAATTGAACGCAGAAACCGGCGGAGTTCCAAGGCGCTCCGAAACTGCGCATGTCCACATGGTCATGAAGGTGATGAGCATGGCAGGGCGGCAACGAACCATATCGTTGGTGCTTGAAGGTCAGATCGGAATTGTAAGCCAGAAACGGTATCATCAGGATACCGCATTCCGACTTCCTGTTTGTGTACTGTAGATGTCGAGATCTGACTTGAGTGTTCGCAGAAGGGTCTTGACAAGATCATCCCACGGCAAAACAAAAACAAAATAAAAAGAATTAAACTTAAAGCAGAAGGGTCTTTGAATCTGTACTGCTCTGGTGCCCAAAACATCAAAAAGGCACAGAGGAAATTCTGATGATCGACATGTCCGTTTCAGTTGAACAGTTTCTGTTCGATCCCATCAGATGTGCTCACAAGCCTTTGTTGCTCTTGTCCGCTTCCGAATCTCAGACACGACAAGTTTCGTTGCAAGTTCCCGTTCTGCATCACACGTTCGGTTAGACAGGCGTGGAATCATTGAGTGCGCTCATTGAGTTGGAGAGAGAAGTGAGATGATGGTCCGCTGCATTGTAGTGAGATGCACCAACTCGGCTATGATTCGACGCTAGCGTGTTTGTACGGGAGCCTGTGCGAGATTGAGAATTGCATCCCAAGCTTGAGGGCTCGCCGTGAACGAAGTTGACTTAGTCAGGGGTATACTTAGCATACAGCACTTTCTAGAGTTCGAAGAAGGAATCTGGCGTATGAAGGTGGACCAAAGCGAGCGATCAAGATACTTGCTCATGGTCGAAGTATCCACACTCTTTTTGTGACACGAAGAGACTTTCTCCATTCGAGCCGATGCTGCTGTGAGACTGAAGAGGAGATACAGTACCACCTTGAAGCTGTCCAGGAACGAACTTGAGGTTTGAGATCTCAGAATCCATGCATGCTTCTGATCACTGCAAGTTGAGCTTGCTACCAGGCTGAGTGAGAGATACAGAAGCTGTAGTACCAAGTAACAGTGTACAGTAGTTGCACTGCCGTAAGTGAAGTCTCAAAGTCAAGTCTCAGGGAACAAACCGTCGGGTCGATTTGGTATCGATGTTCGTCGAAACGGCAGCTTTGCCTTGATTGTGACAAGGTTATTAAGCTAAGAGGTGCAAGAGAAGGACATACGAGAACATTCTCTCTTTATGATTTACTTTTAAGAATAAAAAAGAAACAAAGGAACGGCAAGACTGAAATTATTCGCCAAGCTCGGCTTGCGTTACGCGACGAAAAGGGACACACACAGATCTTTTTTGAGCCGAGATGCGAGATGGCTTTTGCATGCCGTTCTCATCGGTCGATGTGCACGATAAAGTCGCACACACTCTCATCCGCACACGCTGCACTCTCTTCCAAATTCAGAGGCATCTTGCAGATTCATACCGTCTTCACCTTGCAGTACAGTTCTTCGTTTGAAGAGGTTTCATTTATCAAGCTCGATGCAAGAAAAACTTGAATGATTGGAAGCGCAAGAAGGAATCCAAGCGCAGAAGAAAGTGAAAAGGATCTTGGTCTCGCGCTTTTGTCCGCTCTCATTCTGAATGCAGCCATCTGCCGTTAGTGTCCCCACCATGCACACACCACGCAAGAACTCCTTTTAAAGCAAGTTTGCGGGCTTTCCGAGAGTATGAAACCTTTTTCTTTTTCTATCCCATGATACAATCAAGGTTTGAGCGATCGACGAGGTGCTGATAGTCGGCGCAAGATCGAGAAACACATCTACAACAGTGATAGCGTGGTGACGGTGACAGACAAGAAAAAGTGTCTCGCCGAAGCCGCCGCCAAGCCCGCACTTTTGCTCCGGGTACGGTTGACCCTCAGCCATTTCTTTTACTTTTATTTTTATTTCTTGATTTCGTTTTCGGCGTGATTTTTGTGCAGGTGTGTGCTTACACTGTTATGCGTCTGTCTTTTTTTCTTTTTATGTGAGTGGTACAATTTCAATTTTCTGGTCGGTCGGTCCCTCCGCCAGGATCGCTGCTTGCTCTCCAACTCCGTCTTTTGGCTGTCCCGCGCTGCTCAGCAGCTAACTAGTGCAGTAATTCCACACAGCTCTCCAAATCTCATTCAGTGGTGTTGCTCTGCCTGTCACACTGTATGTGAATTTCGTTCGCCTCTTGTTCGGTCCTTGATCAATTGATTGGTCCCACATCTCTCTCTCTCTCTCTCTCTCTCTCTCTCTGTGGCTGAACCTTTCCTCATCACCTAAACCTTCTCGACATCTCCTTCACCATCCATTCCTTGATCGACACCTTGTCGAACCTCCGACCTTCACCTTGAACGCCATCAACAACCGTTGCTGTTCACGTCATATCCCGGCTTGTGCTTTGGGTCTCATCTTTCAGCTGTCAACTGCATTCAGCTTCTATCCGACGCATCGCCATAGTCTATCAAGTCTGGGTGTCAATAAAGGTCACACACTTTTCGGATTCTCAGCAGCGCCTGCCACACGCACCATCATCTAAAGAACGCGTTCTATCGTCCCAGCCACCCATCCACCGACTCGGGTCAATCATAGCTCCCGTACTCTGACGCCATACCAGCTTGGTCATCTGCTGCTCAAGTCTTGAGCCAAACTGGCTAGTCTCTCATCTCCGACTCATTCTGCAACACTACTGTTCGCCCTTCCTAGATCAGCTCCGCTCCTCATCACTAACACCTCCGACACTGCCATGCACCTCGTCGGTGAGAGCAGCAGGTCGCAGCTGCAGAGCAACGAGAAGCGCGATGCCAGCGCCCTCAAAGTTCCAGATACCCACGGCTTGCGAAGGCGCGCGCCAAGTCCATCTCCAGCACCAGCGCCCGCACCGGCACCTACAACACCACCAACACGTCGCAGTCCCCATGAGCCCGAGCACAGACTCATCCCCGCCGAAGAGTTTACCGAGCGTCTATTGCAGAACGAGCAGAGCATAGAGAAGCGCGAGGAGATCCTAGGACCATTCTGGGCACGCGACATGGACCAAGTACTCCAGATCAAGCGTGATGTATTGAGGCGAAGAGCGAAGCGTCAACTCGCCGACGAATCACAGGTACAACCGAGATCAGTGGGGCTAAGTAGGATAGAGCGTCGTCAAACTGCAGCTGAGGAAACGTGCTATGTAGGCAACCAAGATCTCAGTTGCTATCCCAACGCCGGCACCACCATC
Source organism: Ustilago shanxiensis (assembly GCA_019972555.1). Classification (NCBI taxonomy): domain Eukaryota; kingdom Fungi; phylum Basidiomycota; class Ustilaginomycetes; order Ustilaginales; family Ustilaginaceae; genus Ustilago; species Ustilago shanxiensis. Next base: position 143,469 of record BPMX01000011.1, on the reverse strand, counting down.
GCACAGAACACCTGGAGCAAGTTTATCTGGAACGCAAATTATCCGCTCTTTGCCCAGCGTGGGTATGTTGATGTCTATCTCTTTCAGCAAGATACCGACCGTCTCGTTACTTCGTGGATATCGCAGGACAACGGCGCAGGCAGAGTCTCGTTCGAGCCAACAGACAGCTGGTGGGCGAATCGTCCAGCTGCCAACAACATTCAGCCTGGTCAGAACATCTCCTGGCCCTTCTACTTTGTCGTGCTCGCTTCTGGACAACCGCTTTCGGGTACAACCTCACGCTTGGCAACATTCACAGCAGTGCAGACCACCTTGCCCTACTCGATAGCTTTGGCGCGAGCATCCTCCTCCAGTGCTGCTGCTGCTGCATCCGCGTCCGCATCGGCAGCTAGTGCTGCTTCTGCCTCGGCTCAAAGTGCCTCAGCGCGTGCAAGCACAGCGACTGCAACACCAACAGATAGTGCCGCCATCGCATCCGCCGTCCAATCTAGTCTCAGCGCCGCACTAGAATCTTCGCTGCGCGCATCTGGCCTCAGCGGCACCGAGACGCTTGCCGGCACCACCACAGCGACACTACCAAACGGCTCGGCCATCACAGCTACAGCAACTGCACAAGCCAACGGAGGACGTCTTGGAGGCAGTGCCAACTCCGGCCGATCTAATGGCCTTGCCCTCCCAACTTATGCGATCGTTCTTATTGCAGTTCTCGGCTTCCTTGCCATCGCAGCAGCTATCGCTGGTGCCTACTTCATCATGGCTGCGTTGCGCAGGCGTCGACAGCGTCAGGCTGGTGATGGTAGTCATCGAAGCTCGTCACCCATGATGGCTGCTGCTGCTGGATCGCTGGCCGGACACGGTACTCATGATGGAGGGTATGGTGCAGGGGAGACGTCGCACATGCTTGAAGCGGAAGATGGTGGAGGAGCATCCATGTATCCGGCAGCGGGCGCAGCAGGTGTGGGTGCAGTAGGTGGCGCTGCTATGATGGCTAGCAATTCAAAGTCGAGCCGCTTCTCTGAGGAGCAGCCATTCACTTCGGACGAGGCATCTCGCATGGCTGATGCTTTCCGAAACGCGCTTCGCAATCCCGAGTTCGCACCGGGCATGGGAGGTGATTCGTCGGGAGCGGATGGCGAGAGTCCGAACGAAGGTGGAACCTCGCGTGCGTCGGCGTTGCTTCGTGAAGAGCTGGCTGCCGAAGGCAAGGATCTTCGCGACGTTGGCGATCGTAAAAAGCCTACTTGGCATGAAGAGTGATCTCGTTGTAGACCTCGGACACTGCGCAAAGACACTCATGGACACTTGCTACTTTCTTTTCTCTTGGTTTGCAAACTTTGGCATCCATTGCCGCCTACCTTCCACTTGTGTTGGTGACCTGAAGCGGGACCGGCTGCCACAAAAGGTACCAGGCTCCTATCAAGTTGCACCTTTTTTCGTCTTCACTGAAACGAGCCTCTGTCGCTACGCATTGCTTATACGTTCTTTCTATCTCTCTCTCTCTCGCACTCTCTTCGTTGTCTCTCAATTTTGTTATGAAGCACACCTGCAACTGTCAGCACCTTTTTGCAAGTCGCACTTATCCCGTCTCTAGTCAAATCGTGCGTGTGAGAATAAAAAGTGAGCTATGGTTGTCCGGTTCGATCCTTGACGCGATCCAGAAAGTCTCTTCGTTCCAAGTAGCCTTTCATATCACCTAAACCTTTGCCTCCGCCTCGAGTTTGATTTTCAAGTTCGTCGAGTTCTTGTTGTGAGAGTTGAGATGAGTTGCCCTTGAATTGATCCCAGTCGAGTTTGCTTTTTTCGAGAGTGTTGAGTTTGGTGGGTTTGGAGGAGACGGCAGCGGAGAGGGCGGCTAGGGAGGAACCCTTTTTGCGTCGTGGACCTGGTGGTGGTGGACGTGATGCCGGGGCAGACGCAGATGATGAGTTGGGAGCAGCGGCGGTTATGGTAGGTGCTGAGGTCGATGATGAAGAAGAAGCAGTGGATGTAGAGGAAGCAGCAGTGCTGGTAGAGGATTGAGAGAGGTACTTGATAGCGTCTGGATGTGAGCGTGGCAGTAATCGGGTGATGTTATGTACTTCGCCTGCAAACTTGTACGTATGTGGTATTGAGATCATTTCTTCATGTCCGAGACCGGCTTTTGATGTGATGATCTGTTGAGTATCTTTGGTCTGGGTTGAGACGGAAGACTCTGGTGCTGAGGATGGAGTATCGGAGCTTTTGATAGCCGCCCATTCAGCCTCTGCTTTTGCATTCAACGCTTCTGCCTCGTCCTTTCCTTGAGTCACAGATGGGATGTCTGTAGTTGTTGTTTGTGCCAAACGCCTGCGCTTTCCTAAATGGCCCTCTCCTCCTGCAGCAGCAACGAGCTCGGCTCTTTCTCGCTTGAGCGCTTCGAGCTCATCATCATCGATGTCTTCCGTCTGAGCAGCGACGGGGTCTGCATCTTTCTCTTCATCGTCAGAATCTTCCTCGTCAGAATCGTCTACGCCGGCCTTTGTTGGTGCCTTGGACTGATGCTTTTCTTTCGCGCTGGATGTACTCGCTTCACCACGAGTTGATTGTTCTAATGCCTCCTCCGGAACGAAGTCGTCATCTTCCGAGTCGCTGCTCGAGTCAGACAAGTTGCTTGACTTGATATTGTGTTTTGCGGTGTTCGACATGCTCTATAAGCCTGAGCGTGTCTTGTTTCTCGAAACGATATGGGGTGATGAATGATGGAAATGGCTTGGGAAGTTGTGTATAGCGGATCTGATCAATCAAGAACCTCCACAACAGAAAAGTCGCGTGGGGGAAAGCGAAAAAAAGAGCTTCTTCTTCTCATAAGACTGCGCGTTCACTTAGAACAGCAGAGTGGACAAGTGTAAGCGCAGAGTGTGTCCGTGCGGCAAACAACTTGCAAACGACGCTTGCGACGCTCCATACTTCCAACTAGCATACCTCACCCTCTCTCTCACACACACTCTCACTCAGTCCCATCATCATTCACATAACCTCAACATACTTTCGCACTGGCTTGTACTGGAAAACTTTGACTATCAAGCACTAGCTGGCTACGAACGCGCATCCTAGGCTTCTACTTGTTGTCGACTCAGTGGCGGTCCTCCTCGTTTAGCAGTCGGAGAACTTTCCGCCAAGCCATCATGCCCATCTCCTTCGACCAGTGGCAGCACACAGCTGTGTCAACCATCTTCAATGTCACCCTCGATCGGCAAGAGGCTGAGGCAAGTGGCTGGGAAAAGACTTACCTCAAAGAGCTTGCTGATGAGCTCTCTTCCGAGTCACCAGCCTCCACACCCAAGCTTTCTTCCTCTATCGCAGATCAAATTCTCATTGCCCGACTCTCGCTCGACCCCAATGCAGATGTGATGAGCGACGATGCCGAACATATCACCATCCTTGCCAGCTTACCAAAGGGTCAGACATCTTGGGACTACCTAATCGCATGTTGGAAGAAAGCAAGGGCTGAGGATAGCCGCGTGCGCAAATCACTCTCTGCAGCTGATCAACCAAGAGCACTTGCGGTGCTCGAAGAAATTCGTGCACTCCTTATCTCGTATGCCGGGCTTGTGCTGCAGACGCCCGACATGTTCCCCAATGCAACCAAATCCAACGGTACCCCGCTCTCACCAATGGTTCTAGTCGATAGCTTGACAAGGGTCTCATCTTCCATCTCATCTTTCGGCTTCTCCAGCTCCGATGACAGTTCCTCATCACACACCACCACAGACCTTGCAACCAAATTCGAGACAGTCGACGGTGACGATCTCCCCGTCTTCCTCAACGAGCTTGCAACTCGATTCGGCAACGATGAAGGACTCGACGAGATCCTGGGACCTGCATTCACAGAATTGACAAGGAGGATTCGCGATGGAGATCGAGGCTCCGATTCTAATCCTGCCCAATCAAATCCTACACCCAGCGCACCAACAGGGAACGGTCGAGTTGATGCGGCTGCTCTCGGTCAGGCTGTTGCCAACAACAATGTTCAACAAGTTCTTGCTGATCTTCTTGCGGGTCGCATTCCAGGTGGACGAGCAGGTGCCGGTCCACAGGGAGCGTTCAACAAACCAACTGAGGGCCTCACAATCGCTGGTCTCGAATGGCGTCCATACGTCAACGCAATCGTCGAAGCCGTCGAAATCAAGCCCATCGCCAGCATGCTCGCCCATCTGCCCAACTTTGATCCTCCCAACACCATCGGCTCTCGCATCGAGCTCGACTCTCTCTTTGGGCCCATGCTTCGCCTCTCGGCGTTTCCGGATGCATATCCAAGCATTGTGCAGCACTACTTTGCCAATGCAGCAAGCCAAAATCAGCAAGAGGCGGATAGCAACTTTCGCAGCATTCAGAGCACCATGGAGATTGTGCACACCCTCAACTTCCGTATCTTCAACGCCCTCGTGCGTTCTGGCCCACAGGCTCGTGAAAAGGTGCTTGCCTATTGGGGCCACGCATGTGCGCTCAATGCCAAGCGAGGAGCCATGCAGGTGCGACAAGAGCTGGTAGCAAGTGATGGATACATGGTCAACCTTTACGAGATGCTGCTGCGCTTTGCAGACCCTTTCATGGATGCTGGCTTGACAAAGATCGACCGTATCGACCTCGAATACCTGCGCAAACAGACACGATTCGACATCACCGATCTCACGCGCATCAATGCTACCGAAGCTGAAGCCAAGGAATGGACAGAGCAAGGTCAAGCACAGCCAGCAGGTGCACCTGCTAACTTTATCACCGAGGTGTTCTACATTGCTGTCAGGCTCAACAATCTCGGTCTCGGCAAAGCGGTGCGACGCATTGATGATAAGGAGAAGGAGATGGGACGCTTCAAGAAACGCATTGCCGAGACAGAAGCCGATCGCGCCATGTGGTCTTCTTTGCCACAGGCTCCGCAATACGAGACTTTCCTCAAGCGAGCCAAGGCTGAGGTAGATCGTCTGCATGGTGAGATCTATGCTGCACAGAGTCAGCTCATGGCTCCTGACTTTTTGCAGAAGGTGATCACTTTCAACTGTTTCCTCATGACGTGGTTGATCCGGGTTGCCGAGCCTAATGCGACGCACCCACATCCTCAAGTCTCGCTCCCACTGCCACAGGAGGTTCCAACGCGATTCCGGATGTTGCCCGAACACATCTTTGAGGACATCTGCGACGTGATGCTCTTTGTCTCTCGCGTCAGTGCTCCTTTGTCGGAAGCGGCTAAGAACGATCTCGTCACTTTCTGCACCACATTCCTCAGCTCTGGATGGTATATCAAGAATCCATTCCTCAAAGCCAAGCTTGCCGAGATTTTGTTCTACAACGTGATCCCTTGGGGTCGACACACGAATGGCATTCTGAGCGATACTCTCAACATCCACGGTCTCGCCCTTCAGCATCTCGTTCCTGCGCTCATGAACTTTTGGATCGAAGCTGAAAACACGGGTAGTCACACGCAATTCTACGACAAGTTCAACATTCGTTACCATCTTTCTCAGATCTTCAAATCGATCTGGAGCAATCCCAAGCACAAGGAGCAGATCCATCGACAAGCCAAGGCTAGCGAATCCGACTTTGTCGTCTTTATCAATCGATTGATGAACGATGTCACCTACTTGCTCGATGATGCTTTGGACAAGCTTCAGGAGTTGCACACCAAGCAGTCGGAATCCGAACAGGAAGCGGCGTCGTCCGCTCAAGAGCAGCAGGAGCGAGAAGGTCACATTCGACAAATGGAACAGACGATCAAGTCGGATTTGCAGTTGGGAACTGAATTCATGCGACTGCTCATCGACTTCACTGGCGAGACTGCCGATGCATTCATGACTCCAGAGGTAGTGGATAGGCTTGCAGCCATGTTGGATTACAATCTGGATCTGATGGCAGGACCCAAATGTCAAAATCTCAAGGTCAAGGATCCCAAAAAGGTGCACTTCGAACCTCGAAACTTGTTGAGGATGATCATGTCAGTCTACCTTAACCTCTGCTCTAAAGGCGAGTTTGTAGCTGCTATCGCTCGCGATGGACGATCGTACTCGAAGCCGGTGTTCGAAAAAGCAGGTTCGATCGCAGCAAAGTACATGCTGAAAAGCCCTCCTGAACTGGATGCATGGGCAGGCATGATTTCTCAGGTGGAGGAAAAGAGACAGATGGAACAGGACGAAGAGGAAGATCTGGGTGAAGTTCCGGATGAATACCTGGATCCGTTGATGGCTACGATCATGAAGGATCCAGTGTTGTTGCCCAGGAGTAAGACTGTGGTGGATAGATCGACTATCAAGGCTCATCTGTTGAGCGATAGCACGGATCCGTTCAATAGGTCGCCTTTGAAGATCGAGGATGTTGTGCCGGATACGGAGTTGAAGCAAAAGATTGAGGCTTGGATTGCTGAGAGACGGCGCAAGTAGTACGAGTCGGTCTGTTGCGATGATTATATGGTACATCTGTGTGATGCAATCTATAAGAGCATTCATTTTGGTGCTGATTGTGAAAGGTGTGTCTAGCTCAGCGCTTGAGAGAGACAATCCGCTTCAAATGAACGGCCGTGGTGGGTCGTGTGCTCGGTAGCAAGCGGAAGTGTCTGGTGCACTTTGTATTGGGGCATCGGGTTCCATCCGATCAAGCCTTTATGCCTCTTTGCTTCCGAATTGTAGCATTGTTATGGAGCGCCTCGCCGTACGCCGTCTTAATACTTTGACTGAATGCTTCGTTTCAATAATGCTTGGTTGTTCAGGACTTCATCAATTTCTTCCTCTCAGCCTTTGCCTTGTTTACGACGAACTTTTGATTGGTTTTGTCTGCCCTTTCAATTGCCTTGGCCTTCTTGGCTCTTGCTGCTTTTCCTAATGCTGTTGATCCATCCTTTTTTCTCGGTGCTGATTGCTGCTGTTGCGAATGTTGGAATGGTTTGTAAGGTTGTGAGGTGGTAGGCTTGGTGGCGGTGGTGGTTTCGGGTTCAAAATCAACTTGGAGACCTGGATCTGGTGCCCTACGGTCGGCGCCTGTACATTACAATGCAATCGAAGTGAGTGGGATGTAAGGAAGCGGAAGAAGGAAGCGAGCGAGGTGGAAGAGACGTAACTTACGCTTGAGCGCTTTTGAATGCTTTGCCATCTTGATGAAGCTAGCCTGGCTGGAGGTGATGGATGGTGGACGATGAGCCAAGGTTGAGAGGAAAGCGTAAGGTTGTGGGAAATTTTTGCTGCAGAAAATGTGGAGACGAAAGGGTCCAAAATTCTGACCCGGCCTGGCTGCAGAACAACGAGTTTTCAGAAAAAACGGAATGGAAAGATGAAATTCAACCTGAAAAATGTGACCAGAAAATGAAACGAAAACTGCCTGCTACGCGAATTTGGCTCGTGCTTGAAATTGGCAAAGGCCAAGCTTGAACCCATCGAATGACTCTTGGCAACCAACACACGACGTTTAAGCCTCCGGATCATTCAGTATCATACCTTTTGATGCTTCTTACGACACAACATAGCTTCTTTTGACATTTTGATAAGGGAGCGGAGTGCAAGAGCCGTTCCGCCGTCAAAAAGACTCGCTCAAAATTGACACTCCGACGATGCTGGCTGTGCGTAGATTGCTCGAACAACCATCGTTTCCAAAAGCGTGGGAGAGGCGCGTCTTGGAAAAATTGGGAATTTGCTTCTTCTGCTGTTGCTGCACTCAACCCCTTTCATGAACACACTCGTCAAGTGCCTCTCTCTGCGTGTCACCCCCTGAACCAAGGGCATAGGGAGGAGAGAGAACAACACTAGGCAGGCAAGAACTGCGTGCGTGCGTGTGTGCGTGTGTGTGCTTCTTTGGATTTGCGTTGTGCAGCTCCACAATTCCCATATCGAGGCTCAGCTGTCATGTTCACACACGCTTTGCCCTTGAGGTTGTGACTTCGGCAAGCAAACAAAGCGCGCAACTCACTCTCTCGCTTGCTCACCGGTCAACGGAGTTCCCACTTTGGGATATTATCTCTGCTTCAGCTACCACCACATCCACTATCTTCACCACCTTCCCTCTTCCTTTCTATTCGTCACGATCAAAACCTGTCCAATAGCATATCTTTTCGACAAAACTTGTGAACCTGACCAGTGTCCATGTCGTCAGCATAACCTCTCAGCGTATTCTAAAGTCGACCATAAGCGACGTGAGAAGATCTTGAATCGGATCTTCCACTTTCGCTGACGGGCATATAAACCATGAGCGATCCTCGTAATGATGCGCAGAGGCGCTCTTCTGCCATCTCTTCATCGGCTCATCCGACAGGCGAGCAACGACAGAGCGACGATTCTCACACGCCATCACTCAGCACAACTCCAACGCAATCTCACATTCAACCTTTGACTTCCAACCCTCCCTCTGCTACTAAACCAGCTGCATCTACACTCAGACCCAACACCAGCCTTCGTCCACCTATCCCGCAAGACACTCCTTCCTCTGCGGCTCAGCGTTACCAACAGCCTTCATCGTCGTCCTTCTCCACCAGCAGCGATAGACAGGTGGGTTCTTACGACGATGGCAATCTCTCTACCATCGGCCGTGGTCAAGCTAATGTAAGTCTCAGCATGCGGTCACACTGAGATATATGCGTCTTGTGTTTCTTTGCTGACATCTTCCCTTCTTCTATTTCCTGATCATGCAGACAACACTGCGCACCCCGCAAACACGTCCTGCACTCGGCAGACAGGGGTCTCACAACCAGCGTTCCGTCTCGTATGCTACCTCGGATCTCGAGACCGTCTCAGCCATGTCTGCTTCAGAGTACAGTTCCGGTCCAGAAGATGACGCCGATCAATGGGGACGCAGATCTCAAAATCGAGGTCGTCCAGCAGACAATGCCATCCGTCAAGGCACTTCCATCGGCAGACCAGGCTTGCTCGTAGAGTCTTCCGCTCCTGGTCGCTCCGCTAGTGGTATGACAGCAGGCAGCTCTCAAAAGACGCGTCGTCCATCTGCCAACACCAGAGACTCGAGCAAAGCACGCAGGCAGAGCCGCGCCTATCGCGGTGACGATGACTACCTTGATGCAGGCGACGATGGACGCTACGGTCCCTTTGATGAAGAGGATGACGAGGTTGAACCTCACGACAGAGGTGAAGAGCTCGTCCGCCGTCGTATGAAAGCTCGGCAGCGCGAGAAAGCAATGCGCAAGAAGGCTGAGAAAGAACGGTCCCGACAGTCGGTTGCTTACACCGGGGCATCTGCCAACGCGCCGCTCCTCTCCCCCAGCCTCAAGCCCACTTCGTCCATCCTTGGTCAACGTGCCAGCTCGCCCTCCCCTCGCCCTGATCGTTCAGGTCGACCCACTACTATCATGTTACCGCCTCCTGCCTTCGCCAACGTTCAACAACCCGGTGCTCTTTCGCCCACATCGCAGCCAGCGTTCCCCAGTCCAGGTGGTGCTGGCAGCAGACTCTCTTCCGCCGCTGGTTATCCTTCGCCGCACGGCCACATACGTCGGCCCAGCTCCAACCAGACCAGTGCACAGAACCGTTTCAGCGGTCTCAGTCACGGTCAGCAGAGCACTGTAGGTCCTCGAAGTGCCTACCAGGCCACACCCAGCGCTGCCGGCAATCAGGACTTCTTCTCCGGTGTTGGCGCAGCTTCTAACAGCGGTCGCACTGCGACTGATGCAAGCTCTAGCGTAACTGGCAGTGAGGATCACGAATTGGACCACGATGAGGAACGCGACACCATCGCCAGCCTCGCTGGCGGGCGTCGACGTGACGATGGAGATGATCACGAGGATGATGCTACTCGACTCGAAGTGGACGATGACGAAGTCGAGCCCGAGTATGGCAACAGTGCCGGAGACGATGATGACGACGATGAAGATCCCCTTGACGATCAAGACGTTGAGTATACCCTCAAGGATCGTCAGGATGCCATCAACATCGAACATCCTTTCGGTCTGCCCATCTGGAAGCCTGCTCTTTACAAGAAGTCCCGTTCCGTCACACGTAACGCCGAGATCGCGCTCCATTCGATTCCAAGCGCTGCGGCAGAACGCCACTTGCTTCCCGGCAACATCCTTTGGACCATCTTCTTCGGTTCTTGGCTCTCGCTCTTCTGCTATGCTTCCTCGATTCTGATCAACTTTATTCCCCTTGGAGGGTCCAGATACGCTCGAGTCGTCTGGGAGCTGGGTGGATACCTCTTTTGGCCGTTTGGCAAATATGTCGAAGTCGAGGTCAGCCCGGACAGTGGCGATCGTACCGCTGCCGGCGGCGACGTTAGTGATCCAACTGCCGATTCGCAGTGGATTGAAAACTCGTTTACGCCCGTTGCAGCTCGTTTCCCTCACGATCACGCGCACGTTGTTCCCTTCAACTCTCGTCCAGAGTCTGTTCTTTCCACACCACGCGACAAGCTCAACAGCAGTCAGCACGACACCATCCGAGGCGATGACGGTGCTGCTCGCCAGTCCGCCGATGCCGGTTCTTCGAGCGGATCCGAGGCGCGTAGATCGACTCCTCGCGCTTCAGAACAGGGCGAATCCAGCCGCACGTCGCAGCAGGAACAGGACGAGACTAGCTCGCTCAAGGGCAAAGCGAAGGCCAACGACTACGGTGCCATGTATGACAGCGAAGCTGGAAGACCACTTACCGACCTCGAGCGCATCGAGGCGGAACAGCGGGTCTATGGCTACGTCCAGGATGAAGAAGGCCGCGATGTCAGCGCTACTCAACGTTTCGGTGGCAGAATCGCTTTTGGTATCTTCTACGGTATTCTGCTCTTCCCGTTCATGGGTCTCGTCTGTCTTGCATGCTGGGGGATGGTCTTCCCCATTCCAATGGCCAAGCTCACATGGGTCTTGCTCAAGAACCTCGCCACTCGCCCTCTTGCACTCCACTTCCGCTCAGCTCCTGGCATCGAGAAGATGCACGATGAGGATGGCAATGAGATCGCAGGCGCAGCCAAGAAATTCTTCCTCCCCCTCAAGCCCGGTGAGCCTGCTCCGCGTCCCAAGTCCATCAACGCGGGCAAGGTCACGCTTCAAAGACGCAGTAAGATCCTGCTCTGCACCTATCGCGCTGTGGGCAGCCAATACTACAAGTACACCGTGGGAGGTGTGAACATCCTTTTCGTCAACACACTTCCTCTTGTCTTTTTCACCATCTTTGACTTTTTCGTCATCGAACGTTTTGTCGAGCATCACCACATCAAGCATGGCTTCTTGGCTTTCATCTCAGGTCAAGGTGTCATCTTCATGCTTGCCTTGGGAAGTGTTATCCCACTGTCGTACTTCATTGGCATGGCAGTCGCCAGTATCAGTGCTCAGAGTAGTATCGGTATGGGTGCGGTCATCAACGCCACTTTCGGTTCGATTATCGAGATCATCCTCTATGCGATTGCCTTGACGCAGGAAAAGGCAAGATTGGTCGAAGGTTCGTTGATCGGATCCATCTTGGCGGGTGTACTGCTGATGCCTGGTCTCTCAATGTGCTCTGGTGCGACGAGGAGGAAGGAGCAAAGGTTCAATGCCAGATCGGCCGGTGTTACCAGCACCATGTTGATCATGGCGATCATCGGCATTTTGACTCCAACTTTGTTCTACCAGATCTATGGTACTTTCCAGTTGACTTGCGAGGGTTGTCCTACGGGTAACGTGCCTGGTGATTCGTGGAGCTGCAGGAGATGCTTCTACGAGCATGTTCCGCCGGCAACGGATCCCTTCTTCCAGCAGAATGTTCGTGGTCTCATGTACACCTGTACGGTCATCTTGGTCTTGTCGTACGGTGTTGGTCTCTGGTTCTCGTTGCGTACGCATGCTTCGCAAATCTGGCAGAATCCTCAGCCAGTTCAGCAAGGTCACAACATGGCTGTCAACCAGGCGACTCTGGCTCATCTACCTTCAGCTCAACGCGCTTCCATTTACAAGCGCTTGGTGCCCGCTGCGGTGATGCAGCAGTTGCTTCCCACAAGTCACCCCGCTGGAACTAGGGCCAGTGGTGATCGTGCTCAAGGTCAATCTTCGGCGGTCAGTGGAGCTGGGTCTGCTCCCGGTACCGTCAAAGGTCCTTCGTCGACTCACGCGCGTCAAGGCACGGATGCTACCCAGGACGGTGGTGCAGGTCCACGACCCTTGCACCTTCCCGACCATTTCAGTCAGGAAGAATACGATCGAGCTGTCGCACTTACAGCTTCCGCATTCCACAACGTCCTTCAACAGCAACATCAACATGAGCAGGCAAACAATACCGAACGGGATGGGCATCTTCGCAACTCGATCAACGCAGCAGGCAACCACGGCAAACACGTCTCCATGCACGAAGATGCAGCCGGCGAGGAAGCAGAGGGGCACGGTGGACACGATGCCCCTTCGTGGTCACGGGGTACCTCACTTACCGTCTTGCTCTCTTGTACTGTCTTGTATGCCATCATCGCCGAGATCTTGGTCGATGTCGTTGACGTGGTACTGGATGGTTCAGGAATCGACGAAAAGTTCCTTGGTATCACTCTCTTCGCTCTCGTACCCAACACCACCGAGTTCATGAATGCCATGTCATTCGCGATCAACGGCAACATTGCACTCTCGATGGAAATCGGTTCCGCTTACGCCCTTCAAGTCTGTCTTATCCAGATTCCTGCCATGGTTGTCTTCAGCGCCTACTACAATGCGGGCGTAGCCGATGACAATCTTATCCATCGTAGTTTCACGCTCATCTTCCCTCGATGGGACGTGATCGCGATTATCTTTTCGGTATTCTTGCTCACCTACACGTATATCGAGAGTAGGAGTAACTACTATAGGGGTACGATTTGTATTTTGTCGTACATGGTGTTGGTAGCTGGATTCTACTTTGCCCCTTCGACGGGCGATGTTGAGGATCCAGGAGATGATAATCGCGATCCGACCGCTGGTGGATTTGGAGGCTTGATGGGGACCAATGCAATGGCGGTTGCTGGACTGGTTGGGACTGGGGTCGGGAATGTGTGGAAGAATAGCAGCAGCAGGTTTACGAGCTTTAGTGTAGCAGGAGGCAGGTTTGGCGGTGCTGCAGAGGGTGTTACGCGAGCGAGTGGTGTCGCGGCTGCTAAAGCGGCAGGTAGAGTTGGCAAAGCCGTGGTAATAGGAGAAGCAGGAGGAGGAGGGGCGACCTTGTTGCCAGAAATGCCAGACTTTCTACCTCGTCTGGCATTCGTGCAATGGGGCTATGCTCTCTGGGCCTCCCTTTGGGCTCGCTAAGCGGCCTTTCGGTGAGGTTAGTTGGGCTTTTGATTTGACGATTCTTCACACGACATATCACGCATATCTTTGTTCGCTTTTGCATTTTCCGTAATGTTTTTGTCTCATGACTGACATGGTTTGCTGCTCAAAATGAGGTGCGCGAGGTTGGACATTGAGATGGAATGATTGAATGCAAGGAGTGGAGAGTTTGGCAAGAGAGTGTCGTTTGTGAACGGAACTGAGTCGCGAGTTGGGCTTTGAGATTGAATGATTATGTAGATGATGATGCGTCACACGGAGAGTCCGTATTTGAACGGAATGGCAGACGTGAGGAGCGATGCAATGACCAAGCAGCGAGATTGAGACTTAGTTGAGGGTTACCACCGGTTACCCCCGGTCATATGACCGGGCAAAAATTGGAAAATCAGCCGGTCAGAGGACCGGCTGGAAATTGTAGTTGAAAATCAAGGAAAATATTTTCCACACCTGTACCTAGCACTACCAACACACAAGCGATCATACACACCGCAACTGATTAAGAGTCTGAAGCTCAGCAGCTTCTCAGCAGCCCGCAGTCAGCAAACTGCAAGCAATCAGCATGCCACCCAGGGTAGACAGCGTAGCTCTGCTAGAGCGCACCATGCAGATGATCAGGGAGGCTCACGACGACTGGAATGAAGACCAAGTCTTGGAGCGTGCCTTCTCAGTGATGAACCTCCAGTCCAACGCTGTCAGGGAAGCCAAAAAGATCCCCAAGTCGGTACTCAGCATTGTCTCACACATTGTCAAGCTCAACGAGAACAATTGGGCCATCTGGGAGCCCATGTTCATGGACTGTATCCGCCCAATCAAGAACGCCAAACGTATCCTCACTGGAGAGATCCCAAACAGCCAYGCTGACTACGATGAAGAACTAGACAGTCACCTGCTAGGTCTCATCCTGTCCTCATGCGACCACGGACCTGACAGYCGTATTGACACCTACACGGTACGAGAGCAYGGTGAAGAAGAACAGCTTGGCTCCACGCTCTACAAGAAGCTCAAGGCTGCACTCACAATCAATGACGAAGTCAAGCTCTCTGCCATTCATGAYCGYGTACATGAAATCARGCTGGTCAACCGCAACATTGTCAACCTTGGCAAGGAGCTTGACCGCATTTGGAAYGATGCKGCCAGGCTTGGCAGCCGCATGGATGAAAAGCTCAAGAAGTCCACTCTCTATCGCTGTGTCAAGGATGACTGGCTCTACACACAGACAGTTGATTCCCTGAAGGCTGCTCAACCTGGTTGCAGCTACGAGTACGCTTACCATGCCCTTGCCAAGAAGCACCAAGAAGCTGAACTGTCTGGCCGCATCCGTGCATCTGCCAGGGCTGCCAGTGGCAACAACATGGCAGGCAAAGCCAGTGGACCCAAGCAGATCTTCGACAGGGAAGGTTACAACAGGGGCAGGCGTGACCCTGCCAACCCCAATGAACCGGCCAAGTGCTACAAATGCAAGCAGCCTGGTCACATTGCAATCAACTGCACCACCAACGAGGAGAATGCCCCCGCACAGCAGGGATAGGAACTTGGGTGCACCCTTTTCACCAGCAATGCTGACAACCGCAACCTGCAGGACAGTACATGGATCCTTGACTCCGGGGCTACGCATCACATGGTACGTGATGGAAGCAAGCTCATTGCTCCAACAGCAAAGCAAGGATTCATAGACACAGCAGGGCATGAGCGGTTGCCAGTTCAGGCAATAGGTGACGCAACCTTGCAAATTGGAAGTGTCAAGATATGTTAAGGCCGTAGGGTCTAACTACCGCTGAGGGCGGCTGCGGCCGACTAGGGTCGGGAACGGAGAGGTCGTACTGGGTAGCGACCAAAGGTTGGTCGGCGTCGCGGCGTGGTACTGAGTGCTATTGCAGCAAACTAAGTAATACATGCGACGGAGGTTCAGAAGCAACCTCCGTCCAACAATGAGAGCGTAACAGAGTGAGGGCGCAGCGGCCGCGAGGCGGCCGCACGCGACGGTGGAAGCACGGTCCGATTACTCAGGAGGAATCGGGATGGATCACTTCGATCGGCCTCAGGAGGAATCGGGACGGATCACTCCGATCAGCCTAGCCAGGAGGGTCGGTCGCTATTGGGTCGGTCTACCGGCACTCCCCGACCGACTCATGGACGAGGGTCCTAACATTACCCCCCCGTCCGAGAGCGGCTGGTCTCCAGTCGCTACCGTCGGTCGCGGTTTGGTCGGAAACCTTATTCTAGCCGAGCTGCAGGGTCCCACCACGCGACACCTGCCAGATCGCTAATCACTCCAATGCATTGTGCGCACAAAGAGAACAATAACGTCGACTCCATTGTTCTCCTTTCCTTCTTTCCTACCACATCCATCCACTACGCCGTTTCCGACACAGCAGCAGCAACAACAACAACAACAACAACAACAACAACAACAACAACAACAACATGTCGCAGAGCAGCGGCAGCAGCAACAACAACAACAACGGTCGGGCCGAGGACGATGACATCGAGGTCATCGGAGGCAATTTGTCGCTCGGCGGTGTGGGCCGTACTGGACCTACCGTCGGCGGCCAACGCGATCGAGGGTTCTGGCCGCGAGGCTTCAACCGGATGGCGCCGATTGTGGACGCTACGCGTCCTATGGCGTCGCTTTTTGGCGCTGGCGGTTCGATGGGTCGGGTGCCCGACTTCCTGCGTCCGCGTGGCGCTCCTGGTGGCATCCGTGGGGGTCGGTCGTTCCAGGCGACCTTCGAGACCCTGGATTTGATGGAGGAGGACGTCGTGAGGGTCGTGGAGGAGCCGACCTTTGTGGTCTTGGATGACGACGACGACGACGGTAAGTACTTGGTCGTGTAGAATTACGGAAATCGAGAAGTGGAGGTTTCTCGAGCTTCTTTAATCGCGGCGAGGAGTTATCTCGCTAGACCGTGAGTCTGAGTACCAGACGTCTGGTTGTGAGACCAGGTGTCTGCGGCTGACAAGTTGCAGGCTGGTTAGCCGTTCCAGAGACTCTAAGAGAATCCGGTCGAAGGACCTTAGTTTCGATATCAAAGGTCAGTCGACTGGTTCTAACGTTCGTGCAGTAGCACAGCGGGTGAAAGAAGTAAGGTAGAGACTAAGCACGAATTGGCAAGATCAGGCGTCTGATCTTGTACTTCGTAGCGGGAATATGAGGGTGAGGAGGTAAAGATGTAGATTCGATGAGGGAAACGAATGTGTAGAGCGTCTAAGGTACATTCGTTTATATAGGACTTGGCCCGTCGCATTCCGACGGCTTGAGTCTGTACATGAGGGTCTATAGCGAAAACGTCGGTTACTTAGTGAATCTAGACGAATCGTCTCGTTTCGTGTGCACCAGTGGTCTGGTGCAGAGTTTCAGCAGTTTCGTCGCGTTGACTCCTCTGATAGGCTCTCTCGTCGTAT